>VWND01000029.1:0-313534 GCA_009599575.1 Blumeriella jaapii | reverse complement strand
GAGAGAGAGAGAGATAGAGAGAGAGAGAGAGAGAGAGAGAGAAAGATGCGCGAAAATGCTGGCTTAATGAGCGTCGTGGGGGTTTAAATTGCTTCTGCTTGCTAGCTAGCTAGCTTCTTCATCTCGCCTTCATCGTTATCATAAATCCCTCCCTCCGTGCGACCAATCCAACGATGCGAGACCAGCTGGCTCGTTCCCAGCCCCCTTCCCCATCCCATTCCATCTCAACGCCTCCACCCCCAAAATGTAACCAAGAAGAAAAATGAATGTTTTTGGTGAGGTGCGTCCTCGTGTGCATGTGGATAAATGCGAGATGTAGAGCAGAATTCTGCGTCACATTTTCTCGCTCTTCAGAGTTTGCGTTCTTCTAGCCCCGGTACGGGTTCGCGTTGTAGCCGCCTGATTTGGGCGTAGGCGTGGGCGTGGGCGTGCTCGAAGCGGAATGCGCGTACGTAGAAGAGGTCGTCACAGGGACGCCATCAACCAACTCGCCGTCAGCGGCTTTGTAGCCGCCCGGCTTCGGCCCAGGCGTAGGCGTAGGCGTAGGCGTGCCCGAAGCAGAATGCGTGTACGTAGAAGAGGTCGTCACAGGGACGCCATCAACCAACTCGCCGTCAGCGGGCCCGTAGGCGTATCCGTCGAGCTTCTCTTTCGGTTTGCCTCCCGGAGTGTAGCTGGGTGTCGCGCTAGAGTAAGAGGACGAGGAAGTCGACGTTGTCACGGGGACGCCATCGACTAAGACCCCACCGTCAAAGGGCTTCGACGAGGGCCCTGGGCCGGGATAGGGCACGGCTTCGTAGAGGTTGGTGCTGTTGTCTTTGCTGGGCTTGCCTGGGGTAACATCGGGCGGCGCATTCGTGGTGTCGTTCGTGGGAACGAGACCGGGCTTGCCCAAGGAGACCTCGGTGCGATTGGTGTCGACCGGGTATCCGGAATCGAGCTTGGGTTCGGTCTTAGGGAGGCCGAGGCTTGTCTGATTGGTATCCGGCGGTAGGACAGGGTATCCGGAATCGATCTTCGTTCTGTTTAAAGGAATGCCGAGGGTTGTCTGGTTGGTCACCGGCGGTAGGACAGGGTATCCGGAATCGATCTTCGTTCTGTTTAAAGGAATGCCGAGGGTTGTCTGGTTGGTCACCGGCGGTAGGACAGGGTAGGTGTTCCCCTTCCCATAGGGTGTTGTACCGTTGGATTGCGGGTAGCGCGATGTCTCGTTTTTGCCGCCCAGCACGGTTCCATTGTTGAGGACTGTGGCGTCGTACAGCACGACGGTCTTGTTGGAGATGATGGTGTAGTTGTTGTTGATAATCGTGTAGTTGTTGTTGATAATTGTGTAGTTGTTGTTGATAACATGCGGAAGCTGTGTCACCGCGCCGCCGACGGGTACGGTACAGGTAGAGGTGACTATCAGTGGGTGAGCATTGTGTTTGGGGTTTGAGAGTGAAACAAGAGAATTCCTTTCTGGTGTGGTGAGTACGTAGGAAGTGCGACTGACCTGTTACTGGAGGAATCGTGACGTACTGGCCGGGCAGCCCTGGGACTGTCTTGACGTCGCCCGGCTTGATGATCTGGATCAGGATGATGTTCACGTTGATCGTATCTCCCCCGTCCCCTCCACCTGAGGAACCTCCGGAGCTACCGTTTGTTTCTTCATAGCCTGAGCCCCCACCACTATTCTTACTACCGCCCCCTCCGCCGGACTGTTTAGCCTTACAAGAGTTCTTCTTGCCTTTCCCAGTGGGTGCCGGACCGCCATTCTCAGTGAGTACCGCGCCGCTATTCTCAGAGTCTGGGCTGCCGTTCCCAGGGTTCGGGCTGCCGCTCCCAGGGTTCGGGTTGCCGCTCCCAGGGTTCGGGCTGCCACTCCCAGGGTTCGGGCCGGGGCTCCCAGGGTTCGGGCTGCCGCTTCCGGGGTTCGGGCCGGGGCTCCCAGGGTTCGGGCCGGGAACGGGACCCGGTGTGTAAGCCGGGCCAGCAGGGTTGTTCTTCGGGGGACTGCCCTCAGGAACGGGGCCAGGCTTTCCCCCATCGGGGTTGGGTCCAGGTGTCCCATATGGGTTGGGCAGACCGCCTGCCGTAACAGTCTGTCGTGGGCGTTAGCGTTGAGTTCGTACTTGCGGAACGAAGCTCGGATGGAGCGGAGAACGAAGAAGGGATCTACTTACAACCACTGGAGGGTCACCAGCAGGGTATCCCTCTGCGTTGGGTTTATACGGCTCTCCCTCAGGCGTGTCGATGTAGCCGCCGCCACCGCCTGGCGGTGTTTGTTGGGGGTTGTAGTTAGCACCACAGTCATGTCCAGGGACCTATTCGTAAATGTTAACGATTGAGCTCGTTGACGTGCTGAAGGGCGTGTTTGGGTTCGGCTCTCCGAATGATGATGATAAAGAGGGAAAGGTCGGGGTCGACTTACCGTGACGGTTTGTGTGACGGTCACGGTGTGGTTCATGCAAGGCGCTTGATACGTCGGCACGGCAGCCGGGACCGTCACGGTGGACGTGAGAGTGATCCGCCTTTTCTGAAGATCCCGGTGGGCATGGCCTCGTTTGTGGCCGTGATGCCTGATGGTGAGATGTGATGTGAGTACACCGCACGACGGCCAGTCGGAGCAGGAATAGACTTACTCCTCTGCGTGAGGTGTGTCGATCGGGCCTGCAATAGCAAAAGCGAAAAGAGCGGCAAGCGCTACGGGGGTGAAATCAGACCGCATGCTGAAAATGTGTGTGTGAGAGTGAGTGGAAGAAGAAGGTAAAGAATGTTTGATGTCCAATCCAGGAAAAAGAAAGGTCGCACGCACGCCCAAACAAAGGAAAAGAAGGCCCGCGAGCTTGTGATGATGCAGAGCATGACGAGGGACGGAAACATGGCCCTTATATGCGAGCGTCGCCTCGATATAGAAGAGGAGGTTGCCCGGGGATCGCTGACGTGGGTGTTTAGCTGAAGCTCGTGGTAGCGGGGACCGTTTGCCGGGAAGGTGGTGAAGGGGAACTCAAGGGTGGTGGCTTGACCTCCATACTGAATGTACGAAACGAAATTTTTGCGGGTGCGAGAAACATCGGACGAGGGGACCAGATAGGTTCTGTGGATCGATGATCTACGGGTTGATGTACATTGAATGCCTCGCAGAAACAAGCTTGCATCTTCATGCGTCGGCGGCGAAAAGGGGCATCTGAACCTCGACTGATCTCGAGAGAGAAAGGGACACACACTGGCAGCATCTCGAGGCCGAGGACGCCTCGAGTCATGGGCGGAATTCTCTTGACAGCCAAGGGACCGCGTGCCGTCGTTGTTTGATCTTGGTTGTTGCTCGGACGGACAAATGCTGTGAGCGGGGTGGTTGGCGGGAGTCCATTCGATACTCCTCGATGGCATATCTGATAACGAAAGATATGTGATATCGGGCAAGGTAGTCCGAAGGTCGTGTGGAGCACGCGCGAGGTAGATTAAGCGACTCGTGAGCGGAGCTTGGCCTGCGACAGGTATAAGCGATGTATCTAACTGACGACGTCCGATAGAACAAACATAACGGACGAGCTACTTTAAGCTCAGGTGGAGAGCAGAGCCAAATTTGGAGCGGGTGGCACGAATTGGGCGCGCGCAGTCATGTACGGACCCAAGGGTTGTTTGGCACAGATTGCACCGTCCAGGTTGACGGGGCATCTCGACAGCTCCGTGTATCAGGTTCCCGTGTTCCTTTGGGCGCATGAGGAGCAGGCTCCAAAAGGATCTTTCGATTCTTGTGGAAGGGAGCGGGGTGTTGGACGATAGAGGCTGAACAAGATGCGTCCTGAGTTGACGTCGTCTTCGTCGTCGGCGGCAGCGGCAGCGGCGGCGGCGGCGGCGTCTTAGCCTGGTTCCTGCGGCACGGCGATGGCAGTCTGGACGGCATCACGACCCGTTGCGCAAGCAATGGAAGGAGAAGGGAGATATCTCCAGGCTCGTCGTTTCGAGTTGAGAAGATCTTGGAGACAAAGATAGAGGACAAAGATAGAGACGGGATGGGTGATCAAACTAAACAAATCGAAGATGTCGTTGACGGAGCAGAGGCCGCTAGCCTAGCCGACACGTGCTCTACCATGTGCTCTACCACGTGACTTGCTACACGCCCCACGAGCATTTCCTCGAGCTGGACGATGAAGAGTCTTGCGGTCTCCATCGGATCTCTGTGGTGTGTGGTAGGTGTGATTGTTTCCCCGGGCTCGAAGGCGAAAGAGGATCACTTCGGGTCCTTGAAGATCACGTGAGGAGTTCGAGATGGAGGAAGTGCTCAGGGGCCTGTCGCTGTACTGTACTAGTCAAATTCTCATCGATGCTCCAACTCGTACGCTTTGAAAAACACCCAAATAGCACCTGTGCAATGTCGATGTTTCCCCAAACGAATTGCCTCGTCAGTGTTTTGGCAGGACGGATACTGTAACCGCCGCACCCCGGGTCGCACGCAGAGTTCGAAACGGCGTTGCATTTGAGCCTTTGGTCGAAGAGACTGATCAGAACTTCACGCCTGTGCGATTGAAGCGATCCACAACTATGGGCCGCAGGGTGGCCATCCGAGCTTATGGCTTTCGGTGCGACGTGAGCGTGTCAGTTATCTGGGGGGGTTAGTATGACTGAGTTCTCTTGGTCGCCTCAACGGCCACAGTGTGGTACGGGCCATTACATGTACAGTACAGTACCTACCTACAGTACTGTACTTCTGCACAAGTCGTCAGCATCGCGGCAAGAGACGTACATCATCAAAACTCCAAAACCAGGTGAAGAGTCTCTTTCCCACGCTGCTTAACTTCTGGCCGGACGAGGTCTTCCCCGTTCAATCCCGTGCTTGTGGACACTGGACGAGAACCAAGCCGCTTGTTCGAGACGAGCTCATCGCCCTCATCGCCCTCATCCTGAGGGGTTTGTTTTTCTTTTCCTTTTTTCTTTTTTTCTTTTTTCCTTTCCCCAGGAGCTACTGTAAAACTTCCAAGGCCTTTCGATGCTTTTGACGGAATGACCCGATCACAAACAAACATCGCTCTGCAAGCTCCATCCATCCATGATCCATCGCGCAGTTCTCGATTCCGGATCCGAGAAGCGAACTTTTCTTCCAGTACCTACAGTCCAGTACCGTACATCCTGATAGAAATTTAGGGGGCTTGATCTAGAAGCCTGAAAGGCTCCCTTCCAGACCCCCCCCTCTCAAACATCCACGACGCAGGCCGAGCGATGCCGAAGATGTGAGCCAGGAGCTTTCCCCGGTTCGGCAACGGGTGATCGACGACCTGTTTTTTTTCCATATCGTTCTCGCGCGAGGACGGGTCGAACCGATGTCACTTAGTGCCCGGGCGGGATGCTCTTCGAAGGAGGATGGATCAGCGGCCCCCTTTTGCAGTGCAGGAGCCGGTGAGGTGGGTGAGATGGCGGCAAGCGTGGGATGGGTCGAGATGGGATGCTTTGGGAGAGAAAAAGCTAGCCACGCGGGCCCGCCTGGGCTTCTTGGTGCCGGTCCGCGGGCAGATGGGTGAGGTTCCGCGGAAGTTTAGCTTCCAAACCAATCTGATAAGTTTAGGCTCGACTTTGCTGGTGCTGCTGGCGGACAAGGCGTCCTCGCTCGCTTGGCAACTTGTTGTTTTTCTTTTCGAGCCATCGCTTCACATCGCCGCACAGCGCTTAAGCGAGAAAGCGGACATGTCCAGAGGCATTCTTGTTGACTTTGGAGTCTGATCTGGAGGCACAGTACAGCACTGTACAGTACAGTATGTACGTACTCTTGGACCCTGCTCCGCACAGCACGACCTGGAACGACCAATGTCGGGCCGGGCAGCTGTGAGACATGATCGCTCCGGTGGAAGACTCCGTGAGTACTGTGTGTGCTGTATGTACTGTACAGACTCAAACCTGGCACTTCTACAGCACAATACCATACAGTACTGTACAGTACAGTGCAGTATGGTATGTAGCCCCAGCTTCTACAGCACCGAGTCTGTCGTTGACGCTGCCTCGCACGGCCTTTAGCTTCGAGCCATCGCTACTGTGCTGTACATACTGTACAGTACAGTACATACCACAGTATGTACTGTATGTAACTCCCGCGCCTGGGCGCTTCTGTCGGTTCGGTATCGAGTCTGATCGCCCAGTTCTGTACCGGTTGGAAAGGGATCTCAACCACCCTGCTGGGGTGAGGGTGAGGGTGAGGACGTACACACAGTGCTGTATGTTTTGTACTGTACACAACTGTACACATCACGGCCACCGTCTCCGTATGATGGCGCCACGCCGTATGCCGATCTGGCTATTCCCTTTCTGACGGGCTCGAGTCGCGGCAAATGCCCCCCCCCCCCCCGGTCTAGTTAGTGATGAATTGATGATGATGATGTGTTGTAGATGATACAAAGATAAAGAGGCCTTTTTCTTTTCCATAACGTAGAAAATAGGCCTTTTTCTTTTCTGGTGGGCGTGAATTCCTCGGCACCACTCAGCATCGTTCTTTGCGAACGTTTATGGAGACGCTCTGGTCTCCTCACTACCGTACCACATACCATGCCATACCAAACACGCTGGTCTGGAGCATGAGAGCCGATGTAGAGGTATTTCCACTGACTCGACTCCCCTTTCTGATCTCCGCGCTGGATGGGCGGACCGAGAAATGGCAGGCCCTCGTCCCTCGATCGATACCCTGCGACAGGGAAAAAGCTTGCCCCAACCGCCAACAAACGCATCGGTGTCATCCGCAAAGCAGCTACAGTCACGAACAGCTTCATAGCCCTCACAGCTTCACAGCCCTCACAGCATATCACCAACAGATAGCTCGTTCCCCCTTCTTCGCCAGGCTGTGTGGTGGGTGAGACCTCGACCGGGATTTCCGTTCCAGAACGCTAGGCACATCCATCCCTACCGTGTGTACTGTACATCCTGTACAGTACCGTACCTGACTGTGTGGATTGTGTGGATGGTACCTGTGCTGCACCGCATGTGAAGGCACTCCATCTCCACTGCGTTCCGGCGTTTGTCGCTCGCCTCCCATCACTCGACGAGCGCACTCATCGCGTCTTTGGTTCTCGAGATCCTGCCTCCGCGCACTGCGCCGTACCGTACAGACACATCCTGTGCGATGGAGCGACCGAGGTTGCCGCCGCGCCTGAGAATTGCTTTTCTCCCCCTCCCGGACCGAGCCCGGTTTAAGGTACGACGTACTGTAGATCGCCATCTGGAAGAATCATACCTTCGCAGAGAGCGAGTCCCCCACCATTGCAGGGAACATCGTGCGATCTGCTCTCCGAAGGGGGTTGCGTTCTTTCTCCACCGCAAGCTCGAGGGCTCGGCGAACTTGTACTGTCTGTACTGTCTGTACTGTGTGTACTGTGCTGTACTGTACTGTACTGTATGTACATACCGTACAGTACCCTCGGGAGTCCATGGTTGGCTGGGCAAGTGACGATTAAGCTTCTCGCTCCTCGAACCCAGAATGTGAACCTGGAAGCCGGCCGGTGTTGGTCTCGCGACACCAGTCCGCGTACGCACTCGGTCGACGTCTGTGATATATATCACGATGGCTGATGTCTGCTCTTGCTCGTGCTCTTCCGTGACGTTGATCTGACCGTGATCTCGGTGCCGTCGATGTTCGTGAGACCTAGACGGGCGATCCTGCTCGATTGCTTTTCCCCTCGTCGTCGCCTTGCGCCGGTGGTGGTGTTGGTGGATCGAATCCCTCCGCCGCAACGCCTGTCCCACGGGTTGTCATGATGGTTCATGAACGAGCTGAGGATTGCGAACTTGATACTGACTGATGCTCTGCGACTTCGAAAATCGCCCAGCGCGACCCGAAGCGGCCTAGCGTAGGAGCTCTTAGCTCGATCACGCTAACCCGTTTCTCCGACGCCTGTTTTTCCGTTTTTCCGTTTTTCCGTTTCCCCCCCCAATTATTACATTATTGTCCCCCCCCCCCCCCCCCCCCCCCCCGACACTTGACCTTCGATCTACACCACAACCACAACCACAACCTCAACCTCAACCAACCACCCCCCCCTCCCCCCCTTGGTGGTCAGTCATTCTCTCTTCGCGCCCTCACGACCACAACCACAACCTCCGCAATCACGACGACTCCATCACACAGCGACGACGACGACCTTCACGACCACCACCGCACTGCACTGCAAAGGAATACCCAGCGACCAGAACCCTGACGCACCGACAGGCCCACCTGAGGGAGTCTTTAATTTCAAGCACCGATATATCCTCCCTCCCCCCCCCTCCTCCTCCTCTTCACGCAGCGTCTCCTCTGTACAGCAACTCGTCTTCTTCCACCCGAGCTATCTCTCCAGCTGCGGTCCGCTCAGTCGAGATACGGCCTGTCGAGATACGGAATCCCCTCGACCTCGCGCTCCAGATCACGGAGCAAGCAGCCGCTGCTGTTGCTCAGTCGCTCAGTTGCTTCAACCAGCCCGCCAGCCAGCTGCTCGACAGCTTTGTGAGGTTCGGAGCAGGCGTTGGAAGCTTGTGCAGCGTGCCACTGCTGGCTCTTTGCACACCTCTCCCTCCCCCCCAGGATCAGGACCAGCACGAGCACCAGCACGAGCACCAGCACCAGCATCAGCACCAACACGCCGCCGCTGCTCTCTCCTCTCGCCCCCTCGGGAATTCCTGCACGGCGTTCACGCCGGCCACCGACGATCCACAATGGCTGGACACCAATACGACATGTACGCCGAGTATCCTCAGAACCAGAACCAGAACCGCTCGCCCGTCTCCAGTCGCTATGGCAGCAACCTCACGCTGACCCGGCAGACCTCGCGACACTTCGAGCCATACAACACGCAAACGCTGCAGGCTGGTCTGATGTACCAGGAGGAGAGTCCCTCGTCCTACGATCCCTCGGCCCGCTTTGACAGGATGCCGTCCAACACGCTACAATCTCCCACCAACTACCCCTACGAGAACCAGACCTGGAATTACGGAGGAGCCAATGCCGGGGCGACCCCGATGAGCGCGACGGGTCGTATGAAGGCGCAACCCCCGCGTCGAGCCAACCTCCCGGCTGTGAGTTGCGGATTTTTCGTGTTGTTGTGGTGGTTGTTATTGTTGTTGGTAGGTGCGCGGCTAATTTTCTCCAGGGTTGGCTCGACCCCCAGGTGCATCAAGCCGAGAACATGAACAACTACCAGATGAACAACCAGTTCGGCATGCACCAGCTCCCCCAGCAACGCACCTCGCCGCCGCAGGGCGACAACGAGGAGCTCATCCCGACGGCTATTGTCATCAAGAACATCCCCTTTGCGGTCAAGAAGGAGCAGCTTATTCAAGTCATGACGGACATGCGCCTGCCGCTTCCCTACGCCTTCAACTACCACTTCGACTCGGGCGTGTTCCGGGGCCTGGCCTTTGCCAACTTCACCAATGCGGAGGAGACGCAGATCGTGATCCAGGGCATGAACCACATGGATCTGCAGGGGAGAAAGCTCCGGGTCGAGTACAAGAAGATGTTGCCGGTGCAGGAGCGGGAGCGGATCGAGAGAGACAAGAGAGAGAAGCGCGGACAATTGCAGGAGCAACACCAGCCCATGGCGCCGAGCCAGGTGCAGAACCCTCTGCACGCGCAGTCGTCCATGGCCTCCTTGACGTCCATGAGCTCGGCCAACCACCCTCCGCCCGCTTCGCCATCTCCAGTGTCTTTTAGGGGCAAGCTCGGTAACTCTCCTCCTACGCTGCCGGCGTGCACGCCTGTGTCCATTATGCTAACCTGGCCAGACGTCGATCTGAACGAACCAGTGACCCTCGGCTACTACAGTGAACTGATGCTGTTCAAGAACGACCCCAAACGCGAGACCCTGATCTTCCCACCTTCCATCTCGCCCGCGGACCGCCGCACCATCCACACCCTCGCGCATCACATGGCCCTCGAGCATAGATCGGAAGGGCAGGGCGAGTCGCGATGCGTCCAGATCCTCAAGAGAGGAAGCGCGCAGATCAGCCCTCCCATTCCTCAGCCGTGCAACTACTATACCGAGTCCTCCCGCCGGGGCCTGAACCGGGCGGCGACGATCGATTTCAGCGAGACGCGAGACCGGGAGAACTCTAGCCAGTACCATTCGCTCTCGCGCCAGAGCTCCAACCTGTTGGACATACCGGCGTCGCCCGGCCCGGGTGGGCTCTCTGCGCACAACAACCTGCGAGCGGCGAAGTCATTCGCAGACCTGCGTTCGTATTCCCCATCATCCGTGCCCTCGCCTGCGAGTTTCCCTGCTGGTTTGACCCAGAATATCTCACGGTACGCAGCAGAGTACAACCACGGCTCGGCCACGTCCGGCACCCCCAACCTGACGCCCACGTCGGCCGGGGGCATGAACGGACGGGACGAGAATTTCCTGCTGAACGGCATCGGCAG
Source organism: Blumeriella jaapii (assembly GCA_009599575.1). Taxonomy (NCBI): domain Eukaryota; kingdom Fungi; phylum Ascomycota; class Leotiomycetes; order Helotiales; family Drepanopezizaceae; genus Blumeriella; species Blumeriella jaapii. Next base: position 303,180 of record VWND01000029.1, on the reverse strand, counting down.
CCTGACCGTCGGATACGATCGTCCCAACGCGACGCGACCGAGTGCCACCGGGCGCATCGGCCAGGAACGCGAGGCGCACGTTCCCGCCACCGGTGCGATCGGAAGTCAGAGACCCAGCAATGGCAGCTTTGAGGAAGTGCCACGAGGGAGCGCGGCGGTGGAGCGTCAACCCCGCGGCCCTGGGGCGGATTGGGGAGCGGGCAATGGGTTCTCGCGGCCACGACAAAACGGTCATGCTCATAGAGGCAGTGGTGAGCATGCCCTGGGTCGCCTTGACACAACGGATGGGATGATAACCACGCGCCAGATTCTTCCGATCGGACTGGCGGTCCGCAACCCACCTCGCGATACCTGTAAGCTCTCTCCGCCGCAGTCGCGAGAGGCTCTTTGACGACGTTACGACGATACACTTTAGATCTGGACAGCAACACCAAAAAGCGGCTTTGTCTTGCGTGTAGAGATGCACTTCGACGACTTACGAACCTGTCGGATCCATCAGCTCGCGTTTGACTGATTCTCGCATTGCGCAGTCAGACGCTCTGTCTGCTTCTTCCCATGATTCGCTGTTCCGCTTGCCCACTGTAATTACGACCTCCTGTCGGCCCGGCCGGCTCATCTGGCTCGGCTCGCATCGTTGGACACCGCGCTTGCTTTCTGTTGTGTTGCTTGCTGCTGCGCATCTCTCCACGGAACGAATTTACTACAATCTTATGAACGATGGGATGGACGACGAGACGACCCTGGACTCGGTATTCGACCTTCGATTCTTCAGCCATTTAATTAACCTTTCATGCCATACACAAACCAACATTCGGACATCTAGTACAGCGACTGGGCAACCAATCACGAATTACGCCATATGAAAACTTATCCCCCCCAACACGTGTTGAATGAGACTCGCCCCGACTAATCACCACGAGGCTGTCATTATGAACGCCTTGGTCCTTCGCATCTATCATGGCGCCTTTCTCTGGACGGAACAGACACATGGAATCCATCCTCTCTCCGGCTCACCCTCATTTGCCGACATCGTCCCAACATCCTCTTATTCCACTCCTCGTCACACCCTAGGCCGCTCTTCACGTCCAGTGGCTCATGGCCGGCATGAATGTTGCGGTCCCCGGGACTCTGATTTGTGGACGGACCGGCTTCGGGCGAGATCCGATTCCTGTTCCTGTACTCTATCGTCTTTCACATCACGCCTGTTTCTTATCACCCTTCGTATCACGCCTCTTTCTCATCACCTCTCATATCATGCCTGTTTCTGCGATCGTCGTTACTGCTTGCCTGCTGCGTATGCATTGTGACCTTCTCTTGCCTACCTCTTGCGCGTTTGCTCTTCGGACCCACGCCAGAGAGGCATGACGCGATGACGATGCGGCGGTGTTATATACGAGCCGCAGCCGTCCTTTCTTGTGTGTGTGTGTGTGATTTCCCTTTTTCACAAGTTGTCGGGAAAATTTGATTATCATCCGAATGGTGGTGTGGTGTAGAGTAGGATCGGAGGGAAAACTACATGTGGCGTTCTGGCAGGGGGCTTTTCATTCTGCTTCTTTTCTTCTACTTCTTCTTTTGCGCGTTCGTCATTTGGATATTGGTTGTTGTTGGCCTGGCTTGGGTTGAGGATGGTGACGGTGACGGTGACGACGCTTTGGAGGAGAGGGACGGGGAAGGGATTCCGAGAGGGGGCAGAAGGGAGGACGGGGAAATAACTTAATCTGAAAATCATCCGCTATTAGCTTGCTTGCATCTCATCCTCACGCTCTCTCGCGTGTCGTGCGTATTGTGTATGGTGTCTCCCGTCCGTGATGGCGGTCGGTGGTTTCGCGACCGCGACCGTCTCAGGTGTAACAGATCACGCACCCCACCGCCCATGTTCGCAACCACGTCTCTCCCCTTTCCCATCCTCGACCCGCACACATCAAGCACGCTCCCCCCACGTCGTCCGTCTCCTCGATCCGATCCGATCCGATCTCTCCTCTCCTCTCCGCATGCTACTCTACTGTACCTTCGGACCGCATCTCTCGCCCTCCGCCCACACTGTCACGGCTGCCTGCCACCGCTGTCTCGAGCGCCAGCCAGCCAGCCAGCTAGCCAGCCAGCCCTTTCTCTCATCGCTGCCGCGTTCGAGGGTGTGCTCGAGGGTGTGCTTGAGGGTGTGCTCTCGTGGTACGGGGATCGCTGGGCGGGCTTGGTGGCTTGGTGGCTTGGTGGATGGGGGGGATGGGGGGATGGGGGGGGATGGGGGATGGGGGGCTGGGGACGGTGGGGTGGGGTGGGTTTTGTACTGTACTGTACTGTAGATGTGGTGAGGTGAGGTGGGAGTGGGTAGGGGGAGGGGAGGAAAGGGAGGGGGGAGGGGGAGGGAGGGGAGTTAGAAAGATGGGAAGGGATTGAATGAATGGAAGGGAAGGGAAGGGAAGGAAGGGAAGGGAAGGGAAAGAAGGAAAGGGAAGGAAAAAAGGAGGTATGATGGAGGTTAAAGGGAGGTAAAAAAAGGGGGGTAAAGGGAGGGAAATCTAGATAACAAGTAGTGGAATGATATTTTGATATCAAAAAAGTGAAGGGAGGTGACAAAAAAAAAAAAGTAGAGGAAAGGAAAAAGGAAGAAAAACGAAAGTAAACAAAACACCATGCTAGAATGTATGTACTTTCCTTGGCGAGCGGGAATAAGCGAGCCGTTTCGTTGGGTACCTTAGGTAGGTAGGTAGGTAGGTGCTGTAGCGACTGTACTGTACTACTGTACTGTAAATACAGGTGTTGTAGAAGGTATTGTACAATAAGAGGTGTTATAGAAGGTATTGTAAAAAGTGTTTTAAAAAATATAATAAAAAGTATTATAAAAAGTATTATAAAAAGTATTATAAAAAGTATTATAAAAAGTATTATAAAAAGTATTATAAAAAGTATTATAAAAAGTATTATAAAAAGTATTATAGCAGGTATTACAAAAAATAAAAGGTTACCTATTTATCTATCATCTTTTTTACTTACCAACTTACTGTACCAACCAATCTACGAACCTACAGTACCAATCTCATCAAAACCAATCTATTCGCAAAGCCGAAGCCACAAAAAAAAGAAAAAGAAAAGAAAAAAAAAAGAAAGAAAGAATAAAAAAAGAAAGAAGAAGAGAAAGAAAACGAAAAAAAAAAGAGGTCGGGTACTGGTGTGTGTGTTTTTTCACGACGGCGAGTTATACTTACCTCTTAGGTACGTAGGTAGCTGGCTATTTACCTGTCTCCTGTTTCCTTTTTCTTCACTTTTTTTTATTTTCTTATTTTCTGGCATTTTTTGGGGCGTTTTTTGGGGCGTTGCATTTTAGTATCTTTGCCTCTCTGCATCGTTATATTTTTGCATCTTTGCTTTTTTGCATCTCTGCTTCCATCCATCAAACGGTATTTCCCTCCCCTCACACCCTCCCAAGAGGGACGGAGAGGACGGAGAGGACGGAGAGGGTGAGCAGCAAGCAAGCTTGGATGGAGGAGGAAAAAGGAAAAAAAAAGAGAGAGAGAGGAGATGGAGAGAGAGAGAGAGAGAGAGAGAGAGAGAGAGAGAGAGAGAGAGAGAGAGAGAGAGAGAGAGATAGAGAGAGAGAGAGAGAGAGGAGGAGAGAGAGAGAGAGAGAGAGAGAGAGAGAGAGAAAGACAAAGGGAAAGAGGAGAAAGTAAGCGAGTATGGCGAAATCAATATCATTCGCATTGTACGTCTGATCTGATCTGGTATGATGGGTCCATGATTGCGCATGCGACCTACCTGCTCCTGTGCATACCTCAGAGACCGGAAACCGGCAGGAGAAAAGAGCGCAGAGCAATCACACCGAGGCTGAAAGGAGCGCATCCATCCATCCATCCATCCATCCATCGCTCTACGCTCGCCGGCCTGCCGTCCAGGAAATCCATCGATGCGCAGTCCTTCAAGGCGAGAATCAACTCACCCTCTCAACCTTCCCACTCCCTCACTCCCTCACTCACTCCCTCACTCACTTACAAAACAGCTCCTCTCAAAGCCACTCCCAACCCTCCTTCTCCCTTCCCCTTCCCCTTCCCCTTCGCCAGCTCAAGCGGCGCTGTCAGCAGCTGCCCCTCCCAGACCAGCAAGGGGCACTGGAAGTACGCCGCGATGGCCTCGCCCGCGCGCTGCACGCGCGGCACGCTGTCGGCGTCGGGGCCGGGGCCGTGGCAGTACAGGTCCTGCGCGAGCGCGAGCGCCGTCTTGAGGCTGGCCGCGCTGGAGTTGGAGCTGGGCGGTAGGGCGAGCGTGAGGCAGGAAGCGCAGAGCGCGGTGGAGAGGCGCCAGCTGCGGCGGAGGAGAGGTGAGTCAGGAGGGGGTCGGGGAGAGGGGGAGGGTGCTTGCTTACTCGGAGCCTTGCTGCTGGCAGAGGCAGGCCTTTGCGCCTGTCTTGGAGGGGCTCGATGATTCGAGGGAAGCGCAGGATTGGAAGATCTGGCTCGCGCGTGTGCAACTCGTGGTCTCTGGGAGGGCTTGGGTTTAGTCGGTGTGCATGGGATGCGGTGGATGGGCTACGGGCTGGATGAGAGGGGGGAGTTCTTACTGCTGCAAGTGATCAGGTCCGCGGAGACGGGGAGAGATGTCCATGAGGTGCCTGAGGGTGCTGGTGCTGGTGCGGACACCATGGAAGATTCAGCGGGGGTGGGAGGCCATGGAGATGCTGAGAAGGTCGGGACGGTCGACCAAGTGATTTCTACCAGAGACTGCGAGGAGCTGAGGACTGGCTCAGGAGAAGCCGAGAAGGTCGGGACGGTCGACCAGGTGATTTCTACCAGAGACTGCGAAGAGCTAGGCGTAAAGACTGGCTCAGGAGAAGCCGAGAAGGTTGGCACAGTAGACCAAGTGATTTCTACCAGAGACTGCGAGGAGCTGAGGACTGGCTCAGGAGAAGCTGAGAAGGTCGGGACAGTCGACCAGGTGATTTCTACCAGAGACTGCGAAGAGCTAGGCGTAAACACTGGCTCAGGAGAAGCCGAGAAGGTCGGGACGGTTGACCAAGTGATTTCTACCAGAGACTGAGAAGAGCTAGACGTAAACACTGGCTCAGGAGATGCTGAGAAGGTCGGGACAGTCGACCAAGTGATTTCTACCAGCGATTGCGATCCGGAAGCGGCAGGGACAGTGGCCGTAGCAGAGGGAAAGGCCGTGAAATCCGAGGGAATCGACCACTGTGGCCACATGGAGAAGCGGATAGGATGAGCAGCGAAGCTTGAGGCGCCTGACGGAGTGGTCTCCTCCGCGGACGGAGAGGTGGAGGGGGTCGTGGTAGGGGGGAGGGGGAAAGTGGTGAAGGCCGTGAAGTCCGATGGAGCCGACCACTGTGGCCACGACGAGTAGCGTAGGGGGTGGGCGGAGAGACTTGGGCCGGCTGGCGGAGTGATCGAGGTCTCTGGGCAAGAAGACGAGGTGGAAGATGTCTTGACCTGGACCCATGAAAGAGGACCTGGAGATGCAGAGAAGGTGGGTACCGTGGACCAGGTGATTTCAACCAGTGACTTGGAGCTAGGACTTGGTTCTGGACTGCAGGAATTGAGGAAGTTAGCAGAATCCACGTAAAGGGTGTGGCGGAAGTTTGGTACATAGCCTAGGGGTAGAGAGATGGAGGAAGCATGAGCTGCCACGACTTACGACGCGGAGAAGCTGGGGACGGTCGACCAGAAGATCTCGACCAAGGACTTGGTGGATCTTGGTCGGCAGCCCAGCGGCGACATGGTTCCAACTTGAGCTGGGCATGGAGGCAGTCCGATAGTCACCAAGGTCGAGAGGCCCGAGATGGAGGGAGGCGTGAAGGTCAAAGCTGGGCGCGCCGAGTGGGTAAGGTAGGTTGTGTGAACGACCGTCTCGTAGACCCTGTGGTTGATGTTAGACAGGAGTCATGAATCGAAATGAAAGACTGTATCAGACTTACACTTCAGTAACAGTTCGAGCCTCCACAGCACGCAAGTGCAAGACAGCCTCGGGGAGAGCAAGAGGGAAGTTCTTGGCGCTGGCTACCATTTGCATCGTGTGGACGAAGTCTTCAGTAGTCAAGGTGCCTTTGCAGAATCCAGTTGAGCTGTGGCTAGATCCGGCCATCTCATCGAGCTGCTTGTAGAGAGGCGTGCCTGGACCTGTACCGATGACCATCTCGACACAGGTGATGCAGCTCTGGAGGCTAGTGGAGTTCCATCAGCGGATTTCCTGTAGCAGTGGGGGTATAAGAGCTTAGTCTGTACCTTGAGAACCACTCTGGGTGAGACGGGATGGCTGGACCGGTTGGGCAGAGGCAAGATCTGGTGTCGGAGGAGGGGTCGGAAGACTTGTCAACGCGGTCACCCTTCTGACAACCAGCCCAGACGGCTGCGGCGTGCGTGCAATCAGGACCAGCTGCGGAAGAAAGGTTAGTTTGTACGGCTTTGACGGCGAGTTGGGTCACATACAAGCACATGCGAGGACGTCGAGCTTGGTTCCCACGAGGTGGCCCTGGCCAGAGACCAGAGAGATCGAAGCTGAAGCTGCGAGCAACAGTAAGGTGGAAGTGAGGGCCTTCATGACGGAGCGTCTGAGTCGATCGAGGTGGTGTCAGGTATGAATGATAGGAAGGGAAGGTCTGACAAGAGTCAAGGGGGTGAGGTTGGTGGAAGGAAGGGAGGTGGGAAAAAGGAGAGTGTGGTGTTGATGTTTGTTTTGAAGGTCGAGGGTGTTTATATCGGCTACAGGCGAGGCTGGTGACGCTAGTAACGTGTGACTGGCCAGACACTTCCGACCGACCTGGAATTTCTTTGTGCCCTTTTGGGCTATTTCAACACAGTATCAGCCAGGTGAATAAACAAGGACGTGTCGGTCTCTCCCCTGCGCATCCGAATGCGGCTTATGATATATCTCGCAAGGCCTCTTACTGCATCAGGGTTAGGAGCAGGAAACAGTTGAGTGTGGGAGATTGATAGCAAGAATACAACGTTAAATATCTGGTGCAGATCTCAAAGCCGAAGTGGACAAGTCGTTTAGAGATGGCTGTAGCTCGCAGCTTCCTGTGAACATCGGTACTCCACGTCAAGCCTACCTCCAAGTAACCCGTACTCCATCAAGAACTATTTACAAGCTGCTTGATTACCCATGATTACCCAACTTCATTTCACTCCCTTTGCCAAAAACAAACACCAAATAAAGGTTTCGTAGGCTAATCAAGCATACCACTCCACTAGCACCAAACACGATGCAACAGGAGGCCACATGCTTCAAAGGGCCATGAAGCGCGTCGTACTGAGATCAAACCGGCGGGAAGCCAGTGGGGAAAAGAGTACCATGTCTTTTTGTTATCATTGATTCCGGAAAAAATCCCCAAAGCGTGACGCGACGATCGAGGCCGGTTGTTTTGGCATCAAGGAAAGCCAAATTCCGCCACAGCTAACCTTCGCAGGGGATATCGGAAAGAGACTTGAAAACGACAAGCGGTCTCCAGAAGCAGAGCCTCTTGTACTACGAGCTCTGTCTCACAGTAACGGTCCCTGATACTTCTGCTGCAGCCCTATCACACATGTTCCCCAGCACAAAGATTCCATAACCCCGAAACCTGTCACCTTCTACCAATGTATCATCCGTCCATGTCCCGGTTCCATATCTAAGCTTGCGAAGAAAAGCGAATGGTGTGTGCGTCGAAGAGGGTACCGCTCTCTCGGAGCTGATGTACCTCCCATGTCCAATGGCTGCTTCACGGGACGCAACTAGCTAGAGCACATCAATTCAAACAGCCAGAAGAACATCGGTACCCTCGCAACGCGTGATGGTGGTTCTCACCAGGCGTTACCGACGCGACGAAAGTCGCCGCGTGATCCTCCTCCTCCTCAGCAACACTGAACACTTCCTCCAGAATCCACCGCCGTCCCGACTAATCGGTTTTCAACGCTCATCAGTAAAATGTACAACCAAAACAAGCTTTGATTCAAAGCAATATTCCTGCTCCGATTACATGAACGCAACCGACAACTTGCTGATGTAGAGGAAAGCTCGAGTAACCAGGGCGGCTTGGGTGCGGCAAGTCCCTTTCCGATACATAATGTGCTTTACCAAACCCCCGACTTTAGACCCTAGCCACTTCCCGAGTTTCCCTTCGCATTTGCGTCTCAAATTGGAAGTACCTGCGGATTACTGGACCTCCTTGCTGGGGCTTCTTCGTTTTGTTTCTCGTTTTGTTTTCCTCGCCACTTGATTAAGCGAAGACGGGATTCACAGCGCGTAGCGCGACGATCGACTCGCCCCTCGGCGGCAGATATCCACATGAAAGGCTTATTGTGAAAACCACCACTTCGGGGGATGCAGTCTTTGACTACGGGTGCTTCTTTTCTAACCTCCCCTTTTGCTTTGGGAACTAAAGAGCGTCATTGACGGGAATTTCGTATCCAGGAATCTGATCCTCAGCCTGACACCAAGGCTACTAAACCAATCCCTCGTTCGGTGTACAGCTTTGGGCAAGGTCGATTGTTGTCAGGCATGTCTTTTCTCAACCACAGTTTTCAATTCCGCGCTTGATTATCCCGTGTGCAATAATTGCTCCTTGACCACGCAGGGACCGGGACATCGCAGTCCAAAGAGGGCATGGGCGCAGACCAAGCCAACAGAGAATCTCGCCAACCCGATTCTTCAAGTGAGGACGCAGACACAGAAAGTCAGGATCAAGAGTTGTCCCGCGACGGACCAGGCGCAGGGACTCGCGCGCTGAAACCGTTAGCAGCCAGCGAGAGAGCTGCGGCGGCGTTGCAACTTGTGTGGGATCGGATCTTCGATATCCCACGGCACACAGTACGGCCCTGATACCTGTGATAACAAGAGCGCATCGGGGCGAGAAGAAATGCCTGGTCGCAAGAAGCTCACGAAAGGTTGAGATGCTGATGTCTAGGGAGCAAGTTCTAGCTATGGAGTTGTCGAGAAAATAGCCACGGCCGGTGCACGTCGTCACGTGACTCTGTGCAATGCAAACATGCCAATTACAACACAAGAGAAATAGCATCCGCGCGCCTATGGGCGTGAGTAATGCGTAGTTGTTCTAGCTTGTCGACATTCGCACTTTGTCTGTCTGGATGTCTCGCTCACGAAAATCCACCTGATCACACGTGATTGATTGTACCGTTTCGACACTCTTGCGGTACTGCAGACCAAAGCCGGACTTCGCTGAAAAAGTGGCATGTTCAGACCGTGAGACTAGTTGGGGGAGTTGCTCGCGTGAATGGAGCTGGCGCGAAGAGCAAACTGGAGGTGATAGTCACCGAAGGGGGGAGGATGGCGAATCTACTGTACACAACTTTGAGATTCCTCCGCCCGCAACACCCAAGAAAGACACCGAGCACGGCGTGGTGGGTGTCGAAGTGTGAGGAAAAGATGGAGATTTGGCGGGGAAACTTGGTGTTCTCGCCAGCATAGGACGGCGTGTCGTGTGTACTGATGTTGACGGGAGGACTTTTTGGCGTGAAGCAGATAGATGTTGTGATGTAGGAAGTGAAAATACATATTTGAGGATAGCGTGCAGAGACCTGAGAGTAGTTCTAGCCTATCACGCTTGTCGGAAGCTTGAAATTTCACTGGTTGTAAGGAGACTGGTGGCATCCGCGAAAGTATCGGTGGCATTCAAGCAACGCGAGTATAGCTTGTTTCATAGGAGACCATTATGTATCAAATGCACTATCTTGGCCTCGGAGTCTATGTGGTAAATGGCATTGTGTGTAGACTTGGAATGCACATGGATTTCAAGGCCTTGCTAATATAAGCAAAAGGTTTTTTTAAGCATACGGTTAAGGGTCAGGACGTACGCGGAGTTGCAAAACAAAAGATTATTATCTTTTGGACTTAGAGTTTGTGTTGTAAATAGCATTATGCATAAACTTGGAATGCATTTGGATTTCACGGCTATGCCAAGCAGAATGTTTTTTTAAGCTTACGGTTGAAAGTTAGGATCTACGCGGAATTGCAAATCATAAGATTGCTATCTTCTGGCTTCGGAGTCTATGTTGTAAATAGCATATGCATAAACTTGGAATGCAAATGAACTTCACGGCTTTGCCAAGCAGAATGTCTTTTTAAGCATACGGTTGAAAGTTAGGATTTACGCGGAATTGCAAATCAAATGATTACTATCTTCTGGCCTCGGAATCTATGTTGTAAATAGCACCATGTTTAGATTTGCGATGCAAATGGCTTTCAAGGCCTTGCTAAGCAGAAGGTCTTTTTGAGTACACGGTTGTGAGTCAGGACACACACCGAGTTGCCAAACAAAAGATCAAAATGATCCTTTCCTCAAAACGATCGTAGCGAGCTCAAGTTCAGCAAAAAGTACTGTGTGGATAGACAACGCGCGGATGACGCCCAATACTGGCATCTAGTTAGCATAGGAGACATCAAATCCTAAACCAATAGCCGGATGATCATCATCGAGCATCGAGGCAGAAAGCGCCGTTGCAGGCTTCGGCTGCATCGTCGACCTTCCATTGTAGAATGACAGTTGGACGACTTTCACTTACGATACTCCATATGCTAGATCGGGTCTTCTACTAAGCGAATCTGGTCATAACACCATCTACAGTTCAGTACAGTACGGTACGTCTGCCACCACGTAGGCGTGGAGAGTCAACAAACATCTCTCCGACTTGGACGGACGGCATGAACCTATCCCAAACACCTGCTCTTCCGCCATTCAGACATGAAGAGTCATGTCACCAGCCACGGTTCAGCCGGGAGCGTCGCTTGGAATGCGTTTCCAGAGCCCGGAGGAGATGGGAGCGAGAGATCTCCGGTGCAGACTCGCTTGGCAGAGCAGGAGTCCAGGAGCCCAGGAGCCCGATGGTCCAGCAGAAATGCGGCGGCAGCGAGACGTGAAACGATGCGCATTCCAGCGACGTGAGAAGTCCCAAGAAAGGGCCACGAACGAATGCTAAGCGAAGCAAACAGACATGACATCTCCAAGGGCCGACCGCGACGCCCCTCGGCTATTCACGTGACGCATGGCCGGCCCCCGCGTAGCGGCGGCCAAAGTCAACAACAGACTCCAGACGAACGACCACGACGCGAACCACTTCTCGGCCAGCTGTGGTTTTCCCGGAGCTCCTTGTAACATGGGCTGTTCGTCGACGGCAGCAGGAACCCATGCGCGTCCTACCGTGCCTCTGGTCGGCAGCGTTGCGGCGGTCCGGCGCAGGATCCACCGCATCCGAGACACGACAGCGACCGGCTGGTGCTGCCATGCGCTCGTCGAGGTGAACAGCAGAAGGGCGCGAGAGGAAGCACGCCGGTCGTCTCACCTCGCGTTGTTTGCGCCGAGCTGCTGGCCGGCGCCATGTCCATGCTTGTCGGCCTGGGCCTCGTGAGACACGGCTCGTGAAGCTCGAACCGTCGTGGCCGTTCTGCAGGCGAAGGCGAGCCTCGAGGCCATCCAGATGTTTCATGCGCTCCAGCATCGCCCAGCTCTCCCATGGCCACGCCGTGGTACGGTGCCGTTTGGTGTCTGTGTCAGAGCCGACCGTTCTGGTTTGAGTTCCCCGTGCCCCGGCATAATACAACGGCCAGATAAGTGTTACGAACTGGGGTGCCAAAGTCTGGGCGCTACCAGCAACGACGCGTTGCAATCACATCAAACCTGGAGAGAGGCCTCTTTGGCGGGAAGCTGGACCATATCAGGGTGGTTCAAACGACGCTATTGGTTGCCAGGTGTGGGCTCCCTTGTTGAGAAGACGGCTTTTGCAGCTCTCCGCCATGGGAATCTGGAGTCGGAGCATCCCAGTTCGCTGGCGGCGACAGACAGACGGCGTTGGACCGTATGAGAGCTTGACACTCTTGCTCGTTCGACGCTCTTCCCCTGGTGGCCTGCTTCACTACTCATGGCCAAGCTCCCATCACGATAAATAGGATGGCGTTTGCCGTTTCCGGCTCTCGCCCTTCCATGCCACGACTGTTCCTCTAATATAGCATTTCACCTTTCATCGTTGCCCATTTCACCGTTTCGCCTTTGCAATCAGCTGGTCTCATTCACGCCTTTCGATTCGCGCTACTAATCTTTCCCATCCGGCCTTCCGCTCGCCCTCACGATGCACTTCTCTCCTCCCAGACTCGCCCTCGTGGCTCTTGCGACCCTTGCGCTCGAGGTCCATGGCGCCGCCTACACCGTCGACGCCGGCAAGAATGGCCTCGTCTTCGAACCCAGCACCCTCACGGCGGCGGTGGGAGACACGGTCGAATTCCACTTCTGGCCCGCCAGACACTCCGTCGCCCAGTCCTCCTTCTCGGCGCCGTGTCAGCCACTGAACGGCACCGGCTTTTACAGCGGCCCCTACATCACGTCGACGGGAATGAACGAGACCGCCTTCACCATCACCATCACCAACACCGACCCGATCTGGTTTGTGAGTACCGTCCCGCGGCGCGTTGCCGTCCAAGTTCGACTTCCCCCGTGTGCCCAGGCTGACTCTGGCACAGTACTGTGCCGCGCCAGGACACTGTGAGAAGGGAATGGCGGGCGTGATCAACCCCAGGTAAGCGTGCCAGACCCCGACCGTGGAGCAGCAGCAGCAGCAGCAGCGGCGGCTAACGGGCCTTCTTCTCTCCCCCTCCAGAATCGGCAAAAACAAGACGCTGGAGCTGTACATCGCCGCCGCCGCGAGCGTCAAGGCCGTCGCGCCGACCAAGATCCAAGGCGGCGTCCTCGGGTTCGCACAGGCTCTCGCGTACGGGAACTCGACGGGGAACTCGACGGGGAACTCGACCGCGAACCCGGCGGCCAACGCCGCGGTGGAGGCGAGCGGCGCGGTGAGCTGGTCGCTCTTCGCGCTGATGGCTGCCGTGGCCGTCGGCTTTGGGGGGCTGGTTGCTTGAGTAGGCTGGTCCTGCTTCGAGCTTGCGACGTTGGGAACGGGCTGTGGATTCGGTGTCCTCGATCCTCTGATATGCGGGGGCTGGAATCGAAGTCTTGCGCTCTCGCATTCATCGTGTTTATTTATCTATTTTTTATTTTCATTCGAGGGGGTGAGCGGGAGGGATTACGAGATGCGATATACGCGGGCACTCGAGGCAGCTAGGACGAGTGCGTCCCTTCTTCCCCTGGGAGACGGCATCTTAATAAGAGTTTCACTCACCCAAGTGACTACAATACAATACAATACCATCCCGACCCTGACAGCGACCCAGTCCTGATGCATGCCACGGGATGACTTTGGCGTTGCCTCGCCTCGCCTCAGTCGCAACTCCGGGCGCACACCGGTCTCTTCGCGGCCACCTCATCCGATGCTGGCCGCGGCGGCCGCTGTGTAGAGACTTGCTTGCGGTCTGTTCGTCTCTGCTTGAGCGCTCTTGTGCGTCTGCCATGCGGTTATTCCCTGCGCCTTTATCTCTGGGAGGGAGGGAGGGAATGGGAGGTTTGTTTTGGTTCCGGCTAAGCGAAGAGAGGCGGTGCTGGGGCTAGCACGGTATGGTGTTGTACTGTACGTATGTAGATATACATATGTGTGTGTGTGTGTATACGTGTCGTAGCAATAGGGGGGGGGAGGTGGTATGGGATAGTGTATCATATGTAGTGGTGTGAATTCAATTTTTGCTGTGCGATCATGTGTATACGTGTGTATGTATACGTGTATGCATGTATGTATATACATAGGTACAGATAGATATATAGACAGGTATATATATATGCATATATACAAATGTTCACATGTACACCAATACACATATTTACTTTTAATAAACGAAATCATTATCATCATTCTTATATGTATAACAAACATTTTTCAACTTCATCTAATGACTCAATCACTTAATCACTTGAGAATTTAACCACGTACATACAACATCAACATCACCGTCATCATCATTATCATTATTATTATCATCACCAAACAACAGATAGCTATTCACATCCCCCATATCACCAATCAACCAACCAACCAACCTACCAACCCACCTACCGACCAACCAACCAACCAACACACGCACCCACCAACACACCCACCCACCAACACATCCACCCACCCACCCTATATACAACAGAACACAACACAACACAGCAAATAAAAATACAGCATCAACTACATCTACACCTACACCTACACCTACGTACAGCCACAGCAACAGCAACAGCAACAGCAACAGCAACAGCAACAGCAACAGCAACAGCAAACAGCAACAGCAACAGCAACAGCAACAGCAACAGCAACAGCAACAGCAACAGCAACAGCAACAGCAACAGCAACAGCCACAGCAACACCTACACCTACGTACAAACACAGCAACCAAAAGCAATCAAAAGCATCATCCAACATACAGTAATATATATTAAAGTATTCTCTTTATTCCTTTGTGATTCATTTATACATATACACGTACGTACAGATACAGATACAGATACAGATACAGATACAGATACAGATACAGATACAGATACAGATACAGATACAGATACAGATACGTAAATACATATATACACAAAACTATGTACATACATATATGTACATAGTTACACACACACATATATATATATATATATATAAGATACATATATAAGCATAGGTACATATAAAAATATACTTACATATAATATACACATATACAAATATACATACACATATACAAATACACATACACATACATACGTATATAAATACATACCAAAATATAAATATACACATGTGTACCTAAGATATACATATAAACATACCTAGATACATATATGTATACCTATATGTACATGCTTATACATATTTATTTATATATACATACACATATAAAAATATATATACACACATATACATATGTACATAGGAACACATGTACACACAAATACAGATACATACATAAGATACATATGTATATATATTTACATATTCACATATGTTTATACATATAAACATCTAAATATGTACATACACATTTGTATATACACATAAGGTATACACGTACATACAGATACAGATACGTATATAAGGTACACATATGTACATATACATACATATACACATATATACATATAAACATACATATATATATACATGTAGGCAGGCACACACATGTACGTAAGGCACTCACATGTACGTAAGGTATACACATGTACATACACACATACATACTTACAAATATACATATACACACTTACAAATACACATACACACTTACAAATGTACATACACATTTACAAATATATATACACATTTACAAATATACATACACATTTACAAATGTACGTACATACATACATACATACATACATACATACATACATACATACATACATACATACATACATACATACATTTATTCTCTTTCTTTTCTCACTCTCTCTTCTTCACACACTCACTCTCTCCTTTTTCTCACTCTCTTTTTCACACACTCACACTCTCTTTTTTCTCACTCTCTTCTTCACACACACACACTCTCTTTTTCACACACACACTCTCTATTTTCTTCACTCTCTTTTTTTTTTCTCTCCCTCTCTCCCCCCGCTCAAGCAGCTCGCTCAAGCAGCTCGCTCAAGCAGCTCGCTCAGGCAGCTCGCTCAAGCAGCTCGCTCAGGCAGCTCGCCTATTCCCCAGCCCCCAGCCCTCACCCACCCCCCCCCCCCCATACCCCCAGATTTTACCCACCTTCCCATTCCCAAAACGCCATAAAATATGGACAAGAACATGAACCGCACATAAACACGAACCCCACATAAACACGAACGTGAAATCCGTCCGTAGACACCAAAAAACATGCGACATCCATATCCCACCCTCCGGTCCATGTTCCCCCCAAAACGCCCGTGCATATCTCGCAACAGAAACCACCCGGGCCTTCCTCCCCGGAGAATGACACCCCCCTCAGATCTGCCGCTGCCGCTTGCTCGCGCCGGGACTCCGCACGCCGTTCATACCCACCGCCACAGCCTGCACGTCCTCCGGCGTGCTGACCTCGGGCGTGTGGACCGCGCTCTCGCTCAGGCTCTCGACCCGGGCCCCCGCGCCCTCCATGGCCACGTCGTCCATGCCGACGTCGAACGGGCCGTCGCCCATGGCCCCCGCGCCCGCGCCCGCGTCCCCGAAGGCGTGGAAGTCGTAGTCGTTCGGGGGGGCCATCGGGCTGCTGCCCGTGTAGAAGGCGCCCGCGTCGAGGTACTGGTCGAGGTCGAGGTTCGAGACCTGCGGGTCGGCGGGCGAGCCGACGTCGGGGAAGTAGGCGTCGCCGTCCAGGTCGGCGACGGAGCCGGCACCGGCGGGCGTGAGGGGCGCCAGGGCCGTCGTGACGTCGTGGATGCTGCGCTCTTGCTCGGCGTGGAGACGCATCAGCTCGTCGATCTCCTGCTGCGTGTACCCGAGCTCCTCGAGGGACGGCGGCGCGGGCGCGGGCGGCGGCGGCGGGCTGGCGCGGGCGGGCGGGCGGCCGCTCGCCGCGGTGGTGGTGGCCATCAGGTTCAGCATGTCGGTGCGCTGTTCCGACGTGAGAGGGGAGGTGCCGTGGGCCTGCTCGTAGTGCGAGAGCATCTCCGGGAATGGCAGGGCGCCGTGGCCGGCCCGGTCCTGCGCGTTGCTGTCGTGGATCAGGCTCATGATGTTCCGCGGCCGGGGGGCGGGGCGGTCCCCCGTCCGCCCGGCCCGGCTCGGGGGCGCGGTGGGGGGACGGGGACGGGGAGTCGCAGAGCTCCTCGATCGTCGCCGCGGGCGGCGCGGGCGGGTTGGCGCCGGCCGACGCCGACGCCGGACGCGTGCGGGCCCGGCCGCCGGCGTGCGGCGGCGCCATCAGCAGCCGCTGCGGGCGTCGGTGCGGGCTCACGCTGCGCGGGGGCTCGGGCGCCTGCGTCGACACGTCCCCGATGTCGACCACGCTCCCCGGATGCGGCTGCTCCTTGGGCGGGATGGCGTTGGCGAACATCTGGGCGATGTTGGGCGGGTTCTGGCCATCCAGGCTGCGGTTGTAGACCGTGGCCAGGAAGGTGAGGATGGCGTTGATCGAGTTCTCGTGCCGGTCGTGGAGGGACTGGAAGGCCAGCGACTGGTTGAAGAGGTGGTTGTGGTCTTTCCGCAGGCGCGCGAGGGCGCTCGTGATGGCGCCCTGTTGCTTCTGGATGTCCGACAGCTGGTTCTGCAGGGCCGTCACCTCGCGCCGCTGCAGCGGGCCGGCCTCCGGGAGCGCCGACAGGGCGCGCGACGGCGGCACGTGGTGGCCGTAGACCTCCTCGACGTCCTTCGCATCGTCGTCGCTGTCGCCGTCGTGGCCGTCCTCGTGCTTCAGCCGGGCCTTCTTGCTCTTGGCGCTGCCGCCCTTGGGCTTGTTGATGAGCCAGAGCAGGTTCGGGTGGCCGCGCTTGAAGTAGGGGTTGTAGTACTCGCTGGGGCTCTTGTTCTTCCGCTCGCTGGCCTTCATCGAGTTGTCCGACAGGCCGACGCGCTTGTGGAAGCCGTACATGTTCAGCTGGCGCACGAACGACGCGTAGTTGTTGTGCTTGAACAGCTCGGGGATCAGGGTCTTCGCAAACTCGTCCTCGTCCAGGACGACGAAGGAATCGCCGCGCTCCGACCATCGGATCAGCTCCGTGTTGCGGGCGCCGTCGAGGAAACTAGGCACGGTCGGTCAGTCAGTCCGTCCGTCCCGCTGCCGCCGCCGCCGCCGCCGCCGCCGCCGGGGGCCCGACGCGGTCGCCGACGCGGTCGCCGACGCATGGGGGCCGCGTACCTGCTGAGCTTCTGCACGAAGGGGGGGATCTGTTTGCGCTTCGACTGCGAGTCGCGCTTCGCCATCGCCGCCCTCTCCTCCAGCCGCTCGATGTTGTCGCTCTCCTCGGCCGGGGCCGCGCCACTCGCATCCCGCATCGCGTCGTCGCCCGCGGGCGGCCACGGGTCGGCCGCGGCGTCGTACGGCACGCGCGGCGCGGTGGGGACGAGCTGGCGGTCGTGCCGCGGCCGGCGCGCCAGCTCGGTCGTCGCGGCGGCCGGGACCGACGGCTCGAAGGGGGCGAGCAAGGCGCCTGCGCTGGCGTACTGGTGGTGGGTGTTGTTGTTGTTGCTGTTGCTGCCGTCGTAGCCGGCCGCGTCGGCGTAGACGGTGCCGTCAGGCTGCTGGTTCCACTGTAAGAAGTCGGCACTCGCGGTCTGACTGGGGTCGGCGTACGTCAGGGGCATCTGGGCGTGTGGCAGCGCCGGCGAGGCACCCGGGGCCGCTCGCTTTCGCGGGTTTGTGGGAGACATGTCTGCGACGCGGCGAGGGGATGGACGGGCGGGCGTCTTTGCGTGTGCGGTGCTGGATCTGTCTGGTGCGGTGCTGGATGGGCTAAATGGTGCTGCGCTGGATGGGCTGTCTGGTGCTGCGCTGGGCAGGACGGTGCGGCGCTGTGCTTGCGGTGCGGTGCTGCGCTGCAGCGTATGGAGAGAGCCGGGCGTGGAGCTGTGGGCGTGGCAGAGGCGTCGACGTTGAAGTGGGAGTGGGAGTCGAAGTTGAAGTCGAGGTTGAAATCGAGGCTATTCGGAGGGGGGGGGGGGGTCGAGGCTGACGGAAGGCTGATTGCTTGCGCTTTTCTTTTTCTTTTCTTTTCTCCTGCGCGCGCCCCACACTCGACGATGGCGCCCTTCTCTGGGTCGTCTGCGGTTCCCGCCGCCGCCGCGCTCGTGTGTTCGAAGTTGGGTCTGTGGGGATGGTTGGGTTGCTGATGGTTGGGTTGGTGGTCTGGTGTTGGTGGTGTCTGGCGTGGGTGGTGTCTGGTGTTGGTGTTGGTGTTGGTGATGGTGGTGGTGTTGGTGTGTTCCCTCGCGACGTCGCCCGCGCGCACCAGCAGCAGGATCGTCGTCGATGCTTGAGCGCGTCGTGTTTCTTCCTCGCCCTGCGCTGTCCGATCGAGCTGGCCAATTGTGGGAGGTGGAGGAGGAGGAGGAGGAGGGAGAAGGAGGAGGAAAGGCACGGCGGGGGTGCGGAGGTCGGTATTAATGCGCCACGCCGACTCAGCGGACCTCAAAGAAGATGAAGGAGAAGAGGAAGCAGAGGAAGCAGAAGCAAAGGCCACGGAGGAACGGGCGCGGCGGAGGCCGGTGGATGTGGAGAGGACCTTCTGGCAGCGGCGCTCCGGTACACGACGAGGAGGCTCTTGTCTGCCCGACAAAGGCCGCCGAGCTGAGACTGAGACGCGCGCGCCGAAAGAAGGTGAGCCGTGAAACGGCGCGAACGAAGGTCGATGAGACGAATCAACACGCCCGTGAGGGTTCGGTCGGTCAATGAATTGGAGGGTCCGGGTGCCTGCCAGAGGGGAGGGGAGGGGAGGGGGGGGGGAGAGTAGGGAGGGAGGGAGAGGGGAGGGGAGAAAAGAGGAGAGGAGAGGCGGAGAAGAGCCAGAGCCAAAGAAGAGCCAAAGAAGAGGCAGAGAAGAGGCAGTCAGAGCCAAAGAAGAGGCACCAAAGAGGCACCAAAGACGAGGCACCAAAGAAGAGGCAGAGCCAGAGCCACGCCAGAGCCACGCCAGAGCCACGCCAGAGAAGAGCCAGAGCCACAGCCCACGCCAACTCAGCAATAGGGAAGTGAAGCCGCGACGGCAGAGTCGAAGATCAGGCCGGTGGCAGCGCGAGCATCGGGTGGAAGAAGACGTGTACGACGGACAGCATGAGGCCCAAGATGGCGATGGTGGATATGTATGTGTGTACATAGGTACCGTCTGGTATATACTGACCGTGCTGTACCGTTGGCGTGAACGATGCCGCGTCGCGCACGGAACTTGTCTGCCGGGTTGGCATGGGGCATGGACGCGAATCAGATAGGATGGAAGGATGGATCTATGGATGGGGATGGATGTATCGTACATACAATAGTGGATTGGCGCAGATGTTGATGTGGCGATGGGGGTGGTTCTGTTTTCTGTTTTTTGTTTCTCTTCTGCTTTGCTTTGCTTCCTCCTTCTCTCTGCTATTCTTCTCTTCCTCTTCTTCTTGTCTTTCCTTTCCTTCTCTTTTCTTCTCTTTTCTTCTCTTTTCTTTTCTTTTCCTCTCTTCTCTTCTCTTTTCTTTTCTTCTCTTTTCTTTTTTCTTTCTTTTCCTTTCCTCTCTTTTCTTATCTTTTTTTGTCTTTTTTTTGTCTTCCCTTTTAAACAATATCATTATTATCTTTTCTCCCCTCCCTCTCCTCTCCCTCCTCTGCCTCCCCCCTCCCCCTCCCCCCCCCCCCTTCTCCACCATCCCCTCGCCTGCAATCTGAATCTCCCTCCACATAGACTTCCGGACCTCCGCTCCGGGTCCAAGAAGCAGCAGCAGCAGCACCACCACCACCAGCACCACCACCACCACACAGCACCGCCGCCGCCAGTGAGTTAATGAGCATCATATATATCCAACCCCCTCACCACGAGCCTCGACGCCTTCCAAATGGCAAAGCAATGGATCATCTTGCTGTCCCGACCGTACAGTACCACCTCGCGCTGCGTGACCCGCCCGCCATCCAGCGAACACACAAGCCCCCCCCCACAGCGATGAGGCTGAAAGCAAAAAAAGCATGCCACGCCACGCCACGCCACGCCATGGCCGAAACATGCTCGTCCGTCCGTTTTTGACTTCCGGACCTGAGCTCCGGACCGCAGATTCGATTCCGCGTGCGAGCGAGGCCGAGATGCTGTTCGTGCCGGGCCGGTGTCAGCGTGGCGGGGGGGGGGGGGGGGGGGGGGGGGGGGGGGGGGGGGGGGTTGTTTGTTTGTATATTTGTTTGTTTGGATGTGTGTGTGTAGGTAGGTATGTGTGTGTGTATATGTGTATGTATTTTGTGTGGTGTGTGTACCTAGTATGTATGGATGGATGGATGTATGGATATACCTATGTATGTATATACATATATACCTGTGTATGTATATACCTATGCATAGGTATATCTATACTATACTCCACATCCAGTCCTGTACTCAGAATAAATAGATGAACTATACAGTATAAGAAGAGCGGGAAAGCAGATTTATAAATGCATTTCCAAGCTGGCTTTTGTAACACGTTCCTTTTTTGAGGCTTTCAGGGTATGTAAATGAACTGTATGAGAAGAGAGGGAAAATGAATTCATAGATGCAGTAACAAGCTGGCTTTGATGACACGTTCCTTTTTTGGGGCTTTCAGAGCAAATAGATAAACTGTATAGCATTAGAAGAGCGAAAAAAAAACAGATTCGTACTGTAAATGCATTACCAAGCTGGCTTTTACGACACGTTCCTTCTTTGGGCTCTCAGAGTAAAAAAAATGAACTGTACAGTATAAAAGAGCGGGAAAGCAGATTCGTACTATAAATGCAGAAACAAGCTGGCTTTTTGACACGTTCCTTTTTTGGGGGTTCTCAGAGTAAATAGATGAACTGTACAGTAATAAAAGAGCGGGAAAGCAGATCCATAGATGCAGTAAATGCAGTAACAAGCTGGCTCTTAATACACCCCCTCCAATTCAAGTGTTTTCTACATGAAACATTTTATTTCTCCTTTTTTTTCTTATCTTTTCGGTTTTTTTTTTTTTTCTTTTCAATAATTTTAAATTTTTTCATTAGCTGAAAAAAAGCACAATACAACCATACCAATCCGGACGCAGATTCATAAACGCAAAACAAGCAGGCTCTTAATACACATCCTATGACAGTTGCCCCTTTTGCTTTTCGTTCCTGCTCTTTTTGGTCGCGTATCTATGGCACATGTCACCTGATACTCTTCCAGTCTCCTGGTGAGTCTTCTATCAATTGTAGAAACTATTCATACATATTCGGCTCTTTCCCTTTAGCAACCTTTATCTTCCGTAGTTATTGATTATAAGTAAATGTGTGTCTTACAAAACTGAAGTCTCGCTTTTTCATCCCATGTGAATCTGGCGATCCCAGTTTACTAATCTCAGCCTTCCGACTGGTAAGATCGTTACATATCCTTCCAATTCCAGTGTTTCTACGTATAACATTTGATTTCTACTTTTTTCTCTCTCTCTCTTTTTTTCACTTTTTTTTTTTTCTCTGTTTTTTTTTTTTTCTCTCTTTTGTTTTCTCTCTTTTTTCTTTTTTTCCTTTTTTTCCTTTTCTTCCTTTTCTTTTTCTTCTTCTTCAATATTTCCATAGATTTTCTATCAACCGAAAAAAAGGCACAGACAGTACAATACAACCACAACAATCCGCACGCCATACTGTAACAAACACCTCTCCCCTCCAATGCCGGCTTTTCCTCCCTGAACATCTAACATCTAGCTTTCCACCCTTTTTTCTCTCTTTCTCTTTCTCCCCCCCCCCCCCCCCCCCCCATTCACCCCCAAAGAAAAAAGATCTGTAAATGTCGCAAACATCACCCAGGCAGGCAGGCAGGCAGGCAGGCCATCCATATTTTTCTCCCAAGCGAGCGTTTCCCACGCAGTAGCCTGATACTGAATCTTTGGTACCCTCCCCCCTCTCTTCTTTTTTTCTTTTTTTCTTTTTTCCTTCCATTGATTTCTTTTTTTTTATAAATCTTCGTAAATGCATTGACCATACGCATTTCACCTTTTCCTCTCATTGATTTCCCCTCTTTTTCCTCTCATAAATGTATCAATCATACGCATTTCACCTTTTCCTCTCGGCCTACTGGCCATACCACTGTGCGTATCCACGCAACCGACAGATCATACTTTGATCGGTGCCGTATGCACACTCCTTAGGCTTTTCTCTGAGCTTCACGCTTATACACTTTACTGACGGACCATCGCAAAAGGCGGCGAAGGGCGTAGTCGACAGCAGCAGTAGCTGTACCAACACGAACTGTTTTCGGGGTCGTACTTTGTATTTAATTCCTTAGCTTAGCACGTCTCCGTACCCCCCCTGGGAGGTCCTAGGATGGCAGCCTCTCGGCTGCACTCCGCTAGACGTTAATCAATACTACTACTACTACTACTACTTCACCTTTTCCTCCCATTTAACCCCTCTCTCTCTTTTTCTTTCTCCTTCTCCAAATAGGTATCCAATAACACGCAAACAAACGAATGTGGGGGTGTTTTTATCTTTTCTTCCATTACTTCCAATTCAAGCCTTCTCGCACGTACTGTTCTGTACAGTACCATCATCATCATCATCATTATTTATCTACTCCCTGCCCCTCCCTCTTTCTTTTCTTTCTCCCTCGCTTACCCCCCCTCCCCCCCCCCCCCCCCCCCTTCAGAAAAAGAAAAAGAAAGAGAGAACGAGTAATTAAAAATACCAAAAAAGCCCAATCCAATTTGAAAGAAAAACGAAAAACGAAAATTCGTTATGGAAGAAAGAAAGAAAGAGCAAAATGAAAATAAGAAAAAGAAAACGAACATTCCCCCGTACCCCATCCCCCATCCCCCATGCCCTCCTATCACTACCTCACAGTCCCTACTGTACCAACCAATCTTATGGCACTGTATACACACACATATATACACATACACACATACACATATACACAAATACATATATACACAAATATACACACACATATATATATACACATATACACATATACACATATACACATATACACATATACACATATACACATATACACATATACACATATACACATATACACATATACACATATACACATATACACATATACACATATACACATATACACATATACACACACACACATATACACATATACACATATACACATACACATACACATATACACATATACACATATACACATATACACATATACACATATACACATATACACATATACACATATATACACATATATATACACACACACACACACACACAATATAATACCTTCACGCTCACGCTTACCCCACGCAAGAAAAGTCTCGCTCGCCTGTTCTGCTCTGCTCTGCTCTGCTCTGCTCTGCTCTGCTCTGCTCTGCTCTGCTCTGCTCTGCTCTGCTCTGCTCTGCTTTGTTCCGCTCACCAGACAAATCCTCGAACCCGCTACCAAAGCAAAGCACGGCGTTATGCCATCTCGAGCCGTCCGTTACGACAAAGGAGACGGGGCAAGTGGGTGGGTTGGTAGGTTGGTAGGTTGGTAGGTTGGTAGGTTGGTAGGTTGGTAGGTTGGTAGGTTGGTAGGTTTGGTAGGTTGGTAGGTTGGTAGGTTGGTAGGTTGGTAGGTTGGTAGGTTGGTAGGTTGGTAGGTTGGTAGGTTGGTAGGTTGGTAGGTTGGTAGGTTGGTTGGTCGGTTGGTAGGTTGGTAGGTTGATAGGTTGATAGGTTGGTAGGTTGATAGGTTGGTAGGTTGATAGGTTGGTAGGTTGATAGGTGAGTGAGTGAGTGAGTGAGTGAGTGAGTGAGTGAGTGAGTGAGTGAGTGAGTGAGTGAGTGAGTGAGTGAGTGAGTGAGTGAGTGAGTGAGTGAGTGAGTGAGTGAGTGAGTGCGTGAGTGAGTGAGTGAGTGGTAAGTAAATGGATAGGTGGGTAGGTAAGTACAGTAGGTAGGTGAGTGGTAGGTAAGTAAGTAGGTTGGTGAGTGGATAAAAAAGGTAGGTACCTTAGTTAGATAGTAAGAAGAGGATACAAAAGAGCGTGACGAAGTGGCTATGATCAACATCCATTAACGTGTTTGGATTTGAAACCACCTCGATAGTATATCAATTGAGACCCATATGATGGTATATCAATTGAGACCCATATGATGGTACATCAATTGATACCCATCTAATGGTACATCAATTGAGACCATTATGATGGTATATCAATTGATATCCGCCTCGATGCCATATCAATTGATACCCACCCAATGCTACATAACAGCCAGCTCTCCCGCAAAGACGCGAGAGATCAACGCTCGCACAGCAAAATGTGAATCCACACCGCGGTGTTTGGTGCGCTCCCATATCACCACCCCCTATTGCTGCGACATCAACGCTGTCCGTCCGACCTCCTCACCTCGCGCCTCTCCCCGCCAAAGCCGCGGCCCTCGCCAACTTCTCATTCCTCGCCTGATCCCACGACCTGCCCGACCCGCCCGCCTTCGCCTCCCGCTGCGCTCGCTTCTCCTCCTTCAGCGTCCTCGCCTTCTCCCGCGGATCGATGACCACCAGCTCGTCCTCGGCCTTCTTCCGATAGCTCAGGTCCTTGCCCAGCTTGTCCTCCTTGAACGACAAGGCGTGCGACATCCAGCCCTCCCCATCGTCCTCGTCGCCCTCGTCGCCGTCCGCCTGCTCGTCTTGCGCGTCCCACTTGCGGCACGATTGGCAGTTGGCGATGAAGTGCAAGTCGCAGAGGGCCGCCTCCTCGTCCGACGCCCCGCCCGCCTCGTTCTCGGCCTGGCCGGCCTCCACCTCCGGTCTGGCCACTTCCTTCTCCGGAGGCGCGTTCTGGAGTTTGGACTGGAATGCTCGGAGGATGTCTAGCGTGCTCTGGTCCGGGGGGAGACTCTCCCCCGGACGACGTTTCCGGGCCCGGACCGAGGTTTTCGGGATCATGGATTCGAGGGTGGACTTCTTCTTCTCTTCCACGGGCGCCGTCGTCACGTTTCGCTTCATGGATGCCTTGAGCGCGGCGATTTGAGCATTCGTCTTCTCCAGCAACGTCGACACCTTCTGCACAGGCTCTGGCGAAGAGGAGATGTCTCGCTCGACCTTCACGGCTCGGCTGGGGAGAGATGGAGGGAGCGGCGCTGGCTCCGGCGAAGACTCGACGGAGATGGGCTTCGCGACCCGCTTCTCCCCCTTCTTCTCGCTCTTCTTCGCTCTCGGCTCCGGCTCCGACGGCTCATCCTCCTGATCCATCACGATTCTCGTGTCAAACTTTGCCTTCTTCATCACAGGCTGAGCCTCCCCGTCCCCTTCCTCATCCCCAAAGCTCAGCAGCTGCTTGCCGCCCTTCTTCCTCTTCTTCTTCTTCTTCTCCAGCCCCGGGGCCTGCTCAACGACAGGCGCCGTCCTCGCTCTCCTCACCATATCCTTGAACGGATTCACCAGAACCTCCACACTCGTGATCCTCGCAGGATACAGCGGCCTCTCGTCCGGCCCGACCTCCGCCTCCCCCATCCGCGCGAGATTGTAGATCGTCTCCCCCTCCACCCGCCCAAACAGCGTGTTCTTGCCCTGCAGCTCCGGCGTGTCCCCCAGCGTCAAGAAGAACTGACTCCCGTTCGAATCCGGCCCCTCGTTCGCCATGCCCAGCAGCCCCCTCCGGTTGTACTTGATCCGGCTGTGAAACTCATCCTTGAAGCCCACGCCCTGGGGGCCCGCGTTCGCGCCTCTGCGCTCTTCCATGGGCCAGA
Organism: Blumeriella jaapii; assembly: GCA_009599575.1. Classification (NCBI taxonomy): domain Eukaryota; kingdom Fungi; phylum Ascomycota; class Leotiomycetes; order Helotiales; family Drepanopezizaceae; genus Blumeriella; species Blumeriella jaapii. The sequence continues at coordinate 277,023 of VWND01000029.1, read as the reverse complement.
TGCCGTGCTCCTCGCGCGACTCGGAAAAGGCGCCGCCATCGTAGATGCTCTCGCCGCCGGAGCCGGTGCCGGTCGGGTCGCCGCCTTGGAGGATGAAGCCCGGGACTAGGCGGTGGAAGATGGTGTTGTCGTAGTAGCCGTCCAGACAGTGCTGGAGGAAGTTCCGGCAGGTCAGCGGGAGCTGTTGCGCCCAGAGCTCGAGGGAGATGTCGCCGGAAGTTGTGTGCAGGATGCAAGAGGCCGTGGGTTGGGGCTCGAGGTTATAGAGCGCGGACATCTTGAGGAGATTGAAGAGGTGGCAGAGACCTGCAAGTGGATGAGGCTCCTGAGAATCATATGGATGGGTTGTGATCTAAACAACTGATGGTTCGAGATTCTTTGGTATGCGAGCGGATATTAGTTTCTCCGTTCCGGCGCCAACGTCGAGTCTTCCCGCGATGTGTTTGTTGTAAACGGATTTTGTTTCTTTCAGCAAATGATTCTCGGCGTTCAATTTTGTCACGACGTTATAACAAAACAAACATTGCGACCAGTATGAACCAAAATGCAGTTCGGAGCCAAAAGCCACTCGACTTTTGCACCACGCTACCATAGATAGCACAGGCACCGAGTACAATTCAGCTTTGGCAAAGGTCCAGGCTAGCACTTACTGAGCAATACTTAATGGCTTGAAAGTATAGAGATAAAGTGATATACCAGCCTGTGCTAAGTTTCGGTAGTATTGAAATATCGGTCTTTTAGAATAGCTTCATTTACTAGACTTCACCATGCACATATTCAGCACTTACAAACATTCAAGCTACTGGTACGGTGCATGGTATAACACATGTATAACACATGAACTACAATTCACGACTAACACTTACCGTTCTTGCGAATGCGATTGATCTATTAAACTGGATTCGGCTTTTCAGAGAGGATGGTCTTCGACCGTCGGGCCATATACATGCTGTCCTGTACTACATACGTACGTCGGAGAAGCGAATGTTGCGTAAAAAAGTATCACAAGCTGTTCCTCAAAACAATATTATACTGTTGTCGGACAGCAAACTTTTCTGGTTCCTATGCGCTTGTTTCTGTCGCATGATAACTGCTAACCACACCAGTAAACCGGTTGAGTCATAAAACACAAGCAAGAGAATAGCTGTTTCTGTACCAGCCGCCACCGGAGGTTTTTTCCCTTTCAAAACCGAACTCTGCTTAGCACTTTTGAGTTGTCGTAGGCGATTAAACTCTGGCAATCTTGATGCGGTGTGCTGTACTGTAGCAAACGGTATTGTAGCAGCAGAACGGTCTGAGCGCATAGAGTTTACAAAATGCTCCGAGAACAGTATACAGTTTATCGGTTGAATAATTTTAATCGCTCAAACAGGGGGGTAAGCCAAACTTAGTCCAGTCGGTGATACCTGCTTTCGGTGAGATTCTACGGAGTATGTATTCACATCTAAAATACGAAAAGTAGATAGTTTGAATATAAAATTTGTCGTATTATAGGCTTATTGTTTTCGTCCTAAGTTTGGATTTGTTTATAGAACCAGCCGAGCGAACGTAGCAAGCTAATATCACGTCGCTGATCTCGAGTCAAATCAAAAGCTTTGAAACGTTTAAAAGCTGAAGTAGAAGCTGAAGTAGAAGCTGAAGTAAAAGCTGAAGCCATTACGTTGCGTTGCGTTGCGTAGTAATTTTGAATAATTTGAATACAATACAAAGCTTTGTTCATACCCCTTTTTTTTAACTTCATTTGTATTTCGTAAGTACTCATAATAATAATAATAATATTTAATATCTGAAGGTGGCAGTGAAACTGCGCTACCTCAAGCCTTCCACAGAACATTGGAGACGTGCTAAGCTGGAGATTTTTATATGCATAAGACCCTCGAGAAAACAGTTAAACAAAAGGAATGCATGATAAGTGTCCGCTATTTGAGCCTATTTTTTACAGGCGGGATGGTTTTCTGTAGAGTTAGTAAAATGGCCTTCGGCACATCAAATGATCAAAGCTGTTGAAGCTGAGTGCTATGTGGGTCGTACCAGACTAGTGCGTCTAGTTAAAATAAGGCAGATATAAGTAAGAGAAATGCACCACAACTAATATAAAAGCAAATGAAAAATCAGAAGCCGAAACTACCTTTAGTAATATAACGTTTGAAAGCGTTCCCCGGGACGACCGCACGCGGCCCCGAAGGTTACCTAGGGCAGGTTGACGAACAAAACTCAATGGCGGGAAGTAGCTTCGCGAACTGGTCCGCGTTCAGTCTTCGTAGATGGATCTCGTATTTCGTACATAGAAGCTCACCGAAAGTTAAGTTATTACACGATTGGGCCAAGTTTAGCTTACCCCTGTGTGAGCGATTAACATCATTTAACCGGGGGACTGTGTACACACTTACTGCAACAGATCGCGTGGCTCGACAAGGCAGAGTCGGAGTAGAATCGGTTGAAACAACAACCCCCGTACGGAATAAGGACAAGTGGTGAAAAAAAAGAATACTACGTACAGTGGACACGACTGGGCATAAGCTCCACAGCTGATGGAGCCATCCTCAGAGAGCCCAGCTGACGAGAATCAATACCTCTGTGCCTATCTAAACACTGAAATCGATTGAAGATGTCATTTGCTATACGGGCTAATATCATCCATAGAAATCGTTTAAGCATCGCCTTGCTTGGTATGGTAGTGTTCTTTCATTACTGTCTAATCGTTTGATGTATTGAGTTGTGCACAGCATAGTAGAAGCACTCTCCATATTCAACAACCAGTCTGGCTTGTAAGTTTTAAAACGCATCACACGATTGAAGGGCTATACGTCTAAACCTTTTCACATCCCAACAAATCCAGAGACATTTTAAACCCTGGAAGATGAACGGATTTGCAGTGTTGCTGACGATCAGAGTAAAGGAGCTCGAGATCTCAGATGTTTTAGAAGAAAAAAACAGTCTCATGCCAAACAAAGAACAATGACTTAGAATCTGCAACCACAGAAAGTAGAGATTGCTAAGATGAAGAAGCCTTACAATAATCTTTTAGTTAGTACTGACGAGCGGTGTGTCTTTCTAAGCGGTGTGTCTTTTTGAGCGGTGTGTGTCCCAAAAACATGGTCGAGAATTATTCCAAGGTTGATGAATTCTAAAATAAGTATTGTAGGACTCTTGTCTGAATTTCGGCCCACGTGAACCAGCTTCACTTTGGGGATGCTCGAACAAATTAAATAGGCAACGATTTTCCCTTTGTGATCCTTTTTTGACCAGTCACGTCTGGATCAATCCCAATCGTCTCCATTCTTCATACTCAACACTCTACCATTCTACTTCAAACCCAGCTTTCCAGCTCAGCTATTCAGAATGCGATTCTTCGCCCTTCTCGCTCTTGCTGCTCTCAGCTCTGTCACTATCGCCTTTCCCCAGGATATTAACGGTCCTGCGCCTTCTTGCAAAATTCCGGGTGATTGTATCCCTTTTGTACGTTGCTTACACCGAATTGTATGAACAATGCTAATTATTACTAAAAGTGTCCTCCTGGAAAAGCAAAGTGCAGTGGCGGCGCTTGCTTATGTGAATAATGGATTCGACATGGCAATTCGGGTGGAAGATGGGTAGGGGGAGGGGGGGGGGAAGGCCAGGAGAGAAGAAGGTGGGAGGAGTTAATGCTGATGGGCGGCCGAATGTTTAGATTGCTTCGGAGCTTGATTTGTGATATATTGCTGGTACGGTGCAGTACCTAGGTAGGCTTGAAGAAGCATTTAATGCTTGGAACGTATTTTTAGCATCGGAGACTAATTGCCCAACACCTGATATCATGTTTAGCAACAAAAGTACACGACAAATGTGAATGAGTCTCTGAAATTTTATGATAACCGTGCCGTGTGCGCAAATCGGGATTATCTTTGTATAATGGTACAGCGGTTTTTTTTTGTGCTTTTTACTTAACAAAGTTCTTACAGAACTTCGGATTTCAATGCCAGATACTGTTTTCAATCTTTATTATAACCAAAAAGAAAACTATTGTTGTATTCGTCGAACATAAGGCTAACTTATGGTATCACTTTTAGGGTTTTTTTCAATTGTTATTGTTTTGATTGCAAAAGTTGAAAATTTAGTCAAGGATTAACCGCTATATATAGTAAAGATATAACCAGGTGAAGGCTAAGTAAGATCAATCACCAAATTCGCTAAAGATCATCTAGCACGAACAAAGCTAGGACTTCGGATCTGTAATAATAATATCACTTAAAATGAATAACCATTAATGATTGAGGTTGCTTAGGGAAAAGAGCCTTGTATAAAGGTTTCCACAGTTGATGAGGAGACCCATCAGGAGACTAAACGAGGCTACGTCGTGATGAATACGCGTAAGCGAGGATCAGATGCCATAGATACGCGAACAGAAAAGACCACCCGTTACACGCTGTACCGTCGTAGGATCGTATAAAAAAAGAGCTTGCAACCGCCGAGGAGAAACATTTTTTTCGAAACCGCTTCGAACTGTACCTGCCAATCGATTGCTTGATCTTGGCTTTCTTCAGATGCAAACGAATCTCTTTGTGACGCAAAAGAAAAAAAAAAACCGCTTTAATTGCAATCGAAATAGCTGAAAATTGGCTCTGTACCAGGCCGACCTTGCATCCCGATGCAAAATGCGGCTCACGAGTGGGCTTGAGGAGTACAATGTATGTAATACTTCGTACGTGGAAGAACAACAAACAGATGATAGTCAATACAGTGTGTACTGAGAAGCTGGGGTCCCAAAAAGCACGGTCAACATTCTACTTCACGGCTGATCAACTTCAGAGCTCGTATTTAAAAGGTAGATATTGTTCTGATGCACAAAACTAGCTTTGTATAAGGCCGACGACTTCGCATCCCCTTCGGCAGCCTATCGGCTGCATTCCGCTAGACATCAATCAAGACTTCGCATCCCGACGAAAATGGCGGCTCACGTGTGGGCTTAAGAAGTATAATGGAATACTTCGTACATGGAAAAAAAGGCAGATAACAGTTAGTACAGTATGTACAGTACATACTGATAAGCTGGAATTTCAAAAAGCACGGTTAACAACATACTTCAAGGCTGATCAACTTTAAAGCTCGTATTTGAAAAGGTAGAAATTGACTCTGTGCCAGGCCGACGGCCTCGCACCCCAACGAAAATTGCGGCTCACGTGTGGGCTTAAAAAGTATGATATAATACCTCGTGGATGGTCAAAAAGGCAGATAACAATTAGTACAGTATGTGTGTATTAGTAGGCTGGCGTTTCAAAAGCACGGTAGATAAAAAACTTTAAGGTTGATCAACTTTAAAGCTCGTACTTAGAAAGCTAGATATTGTTTTGATGCATAAATAGAAAGAGTTTTGTTTTCTCGGACTCCGCGGCTCCATTTCCGGGAAACTCAATCAAGCTCAAAGGCAGCGATTGTTTCTTTATGTAATAGTGGGCTGGCTGCCTTCCCATAATTATTCTGCAGGCACTCGGATGTGATGGGCGAAAGCAAGTGCCTCAGAATATTAATTTGTACTATCGCATTTTGTATTAGAACATTTCTAACGCCATGTTTTCAATCATGCTAAATAAAAAAATGAAAAAATCAGCTTGTATTCGAATAAAACCTACAAAGCCTTTATTGTCCTCTACGTCAGAATTCTCATTTTTAATTCATTAAAAATAATCCAAATCGTTTTTACAGTACACATTTCAAATCCGAATTAAAAACGTATTCGCTTTCACAAAGTGTATTGAATCTAATCAGCTCTGCTTGAATTTATAATGAATTATATGACAATTCAGAATAGCCTTTCCGTCCGATACAAAAGAGTTCGATCATTGTAAAATCTTGATGTTAAAGAAAGTGATTGTAGTCAAAAATGATCCATTTCTTATGCTCCGAGGGCGATTTATTTAGTTATTGATAGTCTCACACTATGAAAGGCGCGAGTTTTCAGATATGAATAATAGCGTTTATGATTTATCATCATCTCGTTATCCTACTCCTTCCATTACATTAAAGGGATGCTTGGTGCTTTTCTTAATGTAATACCTGTTGTTTCCGTAACACTTTATTAGGCTCGCGGTCTATTATATAATCTTCGGCCGAAAAAAGGTGAAGTTCACCGCTTTTTGTACCATTTATAATCCGATTTTTCTTTGCTGTATTGCTTTTACTGTGAAAATAGGTGGGAAAACCACACTGATACGGCCACATGTCGGTGGGTGGAATAGGCTAGGGAATACCCTAGCAAAACACTGAACAAAGAAAAGAAGAATGAGTGAAGGTATGAATTGGAGTGCGTAGTTGTTGTACTATCCAAGGGCGAGGGCCAGAAAAGAGGAAGGTGGGAAGTGGTCACACTGATGGGCGGCCGAATGTTTGGGATGCTTCGAAGCTGGAGGATCTTTGCTTCTGTGGCTTTGGCCGCATTCAGGCCTATTGATCATGTGTACAGACGGTGGGATGGTCTGGAATCCATTTCATAAACCCTTTCTTTAAATAAGAGATTTAGTTGGAATCGAAGAAGCAGTATTAATGGGTTCCCAAGTGTAACCCCACCCGGCCTGTTGTGATTACGGCGGCAATATATGCATACGTTTTAAACGCGGTACTTTATCCAATCGATTCGGCACATCGTCCCGGAGGTGGTAAGGGGGAGTTTGGGGAGGAGGAGTTGGCGAAGGTGGAAAGTTAGGAACGGGGAATGCAACGTACAGTGCACAGCGTAATACTGAGAGGCTGGTTCAATGGTATTGCAGCGTACAGTATCTTTCGTTGTTACTTTTGACAAGTGATATCTAAGCTTAGGTCAAAAGACGCAGTCGAGGCTGATTCAATGGTATGGCAGCGTACAGTATCTTTCGTTTTTACTTGTGACAAATAAAATCTAAGCTCAAGTCAAAAAACGCAGTCCTTCCTATATGTGTCGTTGCTTTTTCAGACCTTGTCTTTGCTTCCTGTCTGTACTCGCAGCTATAGCCCATTTTCAACTTTCTGTCTTGTCCAAAGGCGTTAAGCATAGCCGGAAGGGCAGCAATACGCCAACGCACTTCAGGAGTGTTCACGATGCATCCAGGCTAGACAGGACGATATTGCTTCGGCAAGGTCCTGCCGCTTCTGGCTCGGCTCGAGGGTCGGGACATATCCCGTTTGTTTACAAACGGTCATATGTGTAAAGCTCGCCGCTTCTTCTTCTTCCCGGGGGTTGGGCTTCACTTTTCTACCTGCCTCGCCTATCCTTCGAGGTTCAGTAAACACAAGTCATTTTGGACAGCCGTAATGCTTTAAGCATCCAATGCGATTTGCAATGTAAGAAACCGACCTCGAAATTGATAGACCCGATGGCAAGGAGCTCCAACCGGTCTATTGCCTGACGAACCTCTCGAAGACGATAACGAGCAGAGAAGCAAAAGCGAAGCAGGAAGGAACAAGCGGTTTTCTTTTGCAGGGACACTTCAAAGAGCCACTATGGTGAAGCTTGCGGCCAAGGAAGGCGCTCACCGGCAAGTTGTAGCCCTTCTTTACCTTCAACGCGATCTGTCGAGAACAACTCTTATAACAGCCGTTTCCAGGGACATCAAGTCTTCCCTTCGTCGAGCGAGAGAGATCCGGAGGTAAGTCTTGGATATCACCAAGATGCTTTGGGATTCGTCGACTCTTGTCCCAGAAATTTCTGGATCGAATGATCGTTGACTCCGCGTGTCATACAGATCAGCTCTTCCTCCATCATTACCACCTCAAGACAAGCTGGCCCACGCAGAGTTCATGGCTGGTAGGCGACACGAGAACCAACTCGCTCGGGGTACTGACTGCTCTGCCATCCATGGTAACGTGTCTTGTAGGACGAAAAAGGTTTCTGGGCACGGCGGAGGACGGTACCAACGAGGATGTGATAAAAGAATCATCCGCCCTGCTCGAGGGCATGGGTGACCGTAAGGGTGCAGCAGAAAGAATGGTGAGGCCTTTGAAGAAGAGCAAATACCAGCCATACGTTTACCATGGCCCACCAAGTTACCTCACTGATCCGAACCGCACCGATCCTTGTGGGTCTCTCGCTTCTTGAAAGACGCCCGGCGATACTGGGGGCCTTCGCTGAGTGGTCATAGATAGTAACCCAGACAGTGTTGTCCTGGATCCTGACGGCACTTTTCGACTTCGTAACGCACACCAAGCTACTTTTCAGCCCCCCCAAAACATCCCTTACATCAAGACTGAACCGCAGGACACAGATGAATTCCAGGCCTCCTTTTCTTTCCAGAATTCAGCTTCCATACCCTCAACTTGCAGACATTCGTTTTATCAAACGTCTCGCGGCTGGGAAGGACCACGCCAGCAACCACATTTTGAACATGAAAATCAAACAATCATGCAAAGCATCGAACACAGCTCATCGGATGATGCCGCTGAGGTGAAGCGTCCCCGCGCGATCGCCGAGGACGAATCCGATGCTCCCGACGATGTGAATCTTTCACCCAGCATCCGCAGCCTGAAACGAGCCAAATACCTGAGGTTCAACAGAAAGCCAACGATTCAGGATGATTTCTGCACCTTGAGAGAGAAGCGCCGGAAAAGAGACGAGGAGGAGCAGTACATCGGCCTCAAAAAATTTGAGGGCAGCCAGCGCGGTTGGGATGGGCGACGAGAGTCCGAGCGCCAAAGGGTCCTCAAGTCCAGGTACGACAAGAAAAGCAAGCCAAAACCCAGGTCCTCGGCAAAGAAATACGCTGCCTCTCCTTCCAAACTGTCACGGCGCTCTGGTGGTACGGGACCAGCCACAGCTGATCTTCTCGTTGAAGATATCCATACTTTCCGGGCCCAGGAGGAAGTTAGAAAAATCGCAGTAGAAGAGTGTGCCGATGGTCTCACGAAGAACGTACGGGACGAAATGATGAAAACCTCGTGGGATTACGATTTCGTGGCCCGAGGTGGACTGCGAAGAAAATCACCCCACGGCACCGAGAGCATTGAGGGTGAGTAGGTACCGGCTTGCACGAAATCTGGAAATTGTTAGCTTCCCTGGGCTTTGGTGACGCCGAAACAAAAAACAAGACTCAGATCTTACTCTGGTCAGAGATGAGCCCCTGCGTTCTTACTTCCACTTAGATAAGAGGTCTGACTTGTACCAGACAACGATTCGAGGGCCTTACCTGATTGTTATTGGCATGACATTTTTTCATCGCTGGTAGCGTTGTTTTTTCCTGCCCCGATGCTTCTATGCTCTGTTCCGATTACCCGTATTCTGCTCATCCACTTGGAGGTTTCTTGTCTGTTTCCTCAGGCTTGCCTACACTCTTTGCAAAGGTTGCCGCAACAATGAGCGGGAAGCAAGCCGTGGCTTCCACGTACACCTGTACCGTAGTCAGAGACTGAACATGCTTTCAGATTTTTGCCATCCATGAAGAGACGTTGACACTATCAGCGCCCGCCTTGATCTTTCCCCAGCTAACTGCCTCATCAGGCCTGGCTCCAGCATCACTTCCATCAAACTCCTGCGCCGTGTTGATATACACCGCACTCTCAGCCCCATTGCGCATCAAGCACGCATTAGCAATGTGATGCTTGACGATTCCTCCACCGAGGATTATCATGCCGGCCCGCTTGGCTCTCACAGCAATTGTGTTGATCTTGCGGATATCCTCCACGATGTCAATCTTAAGCTGCAGAGGCGAGGACTTGAAGGTGTGGAAGTACAGCATGTCCCCCAAACTGCCGTCTGTGAGCGCGGGACAGAAAACGGGAATGTTGTTCTTGTACGCCCAATAGTACACGCTCTGCTCGTCATTTATCTCCTTGCCCAGGCGATGGATGATCTTGCTGGGGGTCCAGTTAATGGCGTCTTCCGCGGTCTTCCCGGGGCCCCTGGAGGCCTCTTGCTCGGCGAGCAGAGTGTCAAGAATGGGCACGACCCAGTCCTCAAAGAGACAGTAGTTATTGTTGGGGACGATGAGGTTGCCGATGCGGTTCAGGCCCTGGGCGCGCAGTGCGGCGCCTGGCGTCGCAAAGGAGCCCATGTATGTTGGGGCGAGGCACTTGATGAGGTCCTCCTCGACGCCGCCGGCGGTGGTGACGATGGCGCCGATGTGGGCGTGCTGGGCGAGATAACGAAGGGTGCCGCGCAGGCCGGAGGAGATCAGGTTGCTGGTGTAGCCGAGGAAGATGGTGGTTTTTGCTGTGGGGTCTTGGGGGTCGGACCAGGTTCGCTGGGAGAAAGGGTGTTAGAGGGGTGAGTTGTGGTGGGAGGAGAAATGACCGCAGGACAAGAGTAAGAGAATAGAGAAAATAATAAATTGGGGGCTGTTGACAAGGAGACGGCTGATATCAGGAGTTTAGGTGGAAGAATCAAGGTAGGAGAACCTAGACTGATGGCTACTGCGAAAGAGAGAGCTTTCTCTAGTGAGGGGGGGGGGGGGGGGGGGGGGGGGGGGGGGGAGCCAGATGGAGCACATATACAAGGCGGAATGAACTCGCTTCCTCGAGGACCATGAATGTGTAACAATGAGGAGAATAACAAGGTCAAACAGCTAGAAGAGTAGTCTGAAACAGAGACTACTAGGGATTGAAGCACAATGCAAAAATACACATACAGCAGTGGTACTTTCAACCCCCCTTGGCTTGTGATAACTTAAGAGCAACAGAACAAGACAAATCAAAAAAGCAGAAAGACTTACCATGTTGTTTATGATTCGTACAGCCTCGCCGATCGAACTCGCCTGGAAGCCCATGTTGTTCATGCCACTCATCAGATCATCCACGGTAATTTGACGACCGGTGAACTGGTTAAAGTCAAGTTCCTCGACTTTTTGAGAGCCCTCTGGCATCTCGTTTGAGGCTACCAGGACGGCGTCGGTGGCCGCGGAAGGCGGAGCACCGGCTGGTGCGGATTGGCCTGTCATGATAGATACCAAAATTTGCTAGTAGCCGGCATTCCCAATATGTTTTTAAGCCCGAGAGATATTTCCGTCGACAACTAGCTTCAGGAAGGAATTCAACGGGTTTCCTGTCGAGGATGTATGGTCTTCTTTGTCCTGGTTCGAAATGCCCACATCGGCGAGAAACGTTGCCAGACTCCACGAGCTAGTCCGTGAGCTTTGCTCAAGTATCCTGATCGCGCGAGATCATCCAGACCGGCTTTGAAGATGTCTGAGAACCTCGGGGGTCTATCACCGACGTAGTAGCGATCCACGTTTGAGAATCGAAGCTCAATTGCGGCTTGTCAACGCTTTTGGGGGGTATCGAAACTCGCACGCTCTGGAGGGGGTCTAGCAAGACCTTGGGACCTTGCCAGAGAATCGTTTCTGTTCGAGAAGCTTTGGCAATGGAGAGGAATATCGGAGATGCTGTGAAGTTGGATCGAGGACGTTGGAGGTGAGTCTCTAAGAAAGATCTTTAACGCCCCACTATGGTAAGCGCAGAGCCGCAGCGCGTTTATGGCTGCCGCGGCTATGAAGGCACGCTTGCAGGGGGGACCCTCGCGCTAACTAGGGCCTGTCCGAATTCGAGATCGTGAAGTTGGAGCCTCTTCAAACCTCAACCTCAACCTCAACTCCAACATCGCTTCTATATCATTCGCAAAGAGGCCCTCGCAAACCCCCAACACACATTCGTGGATCGCCCCGGCTTCAATCCAGAGGTCGACCGCCACTCCATGCGTATGCAACACCCAAGGATTTGATACTCTGCTGTGTTGCCGCGGCGCCAGCGTTGACGCTTCCATCCTCGTCCCGTTGACAACACTCCTCGTCCTGTAATCAGCAAGCAGCTGTTACTCTGGGCCATCGCCCGGCAACATGAATGTGAGTGGCAGCCAGGCCTGCTCTCTCGCTCGGAGCTGACAGCATCCTTCTCAAGGTCTAGACATCAGATGTATGATGAGAGCGAATCCCGACGCTCCCCACGCGACCAATCGCCAGGACCACGCTACAACGATGGCTTCAACAGGAACGGAGCGGCGCGTGGTGGCGAGAGGAGGCGCTCGATACCCGACGCAAGGATAAACCTCAACTCCTTCAATGCAAATGCAAATAGGGAATTGTTTCGAGAGCCGACGAGTCGAGACTTATCTCGAGACTTCCCCCCGCGAGAACCACCCCGAGGTCCAAAGAACTACCCCGATGCTCCCACGGGGCCCCGCGCATCCGGTCATGCAGAATTTCGCGGCGATTTTGGTGGATATCGAGGTGAATTTAGGGGCGACCGAGGACGTGGAAGAGGCCGAGGCTGGCGGGATGACAGTCGCGATAGAGGACGTGACCCCGAACGCGATTATAGGGATAGAAGAGACGAGAGACAACCATCATTCCGTGAAGAGAGAGGAGGACGAATTGAACGCTGGGCTGCACGAGAATCGTTCAGTAGAGGAGGTCGCCGGGCATCGTCGCCTAGTAGGGGGCGTTCACCAAGCTACGCTTCGCGGGATACTAGAGATGGGCCACCCAACCTGGAACTTATTGATCGTGCTCGCAGAGAATCGAGAGATGGACCGCTCTCCGGGGGATCTCCGGCTTCGGAGTCGACTCCTTCCTTTGGTCGTGGTTATGGTCGAGGTCCTCGAGGTGGTCGAGGGCGCGGAAGAGGCGGTTTTTACGAAGAAGGTTTCCATCGACCTGCTGGTAGAAGCCGCTCGCCTGAAGCCATCTATCGGCGAACCCAACCATCAGCTACGCCGCCGCCGCAAGTCCCAGCATTCGGATCATCAGCCAATTTGCAGAGCTCTATGAGCGTACCCCCTGCCGCCGCTCCTCCTGCAGCAGGACCGCTCCCAGGGGTTACCGTGCCTACTGCTCCCCGCAGCCAGAGAATATCTGGTAGAACAGGTGGTCCTACGCCTTCCATTCAATGGCATTCGGATAACAACATCAAGAAGGATGTTCCCAGACAGCTCGTGCCGTCCGGCTCAACTTCTGGAAGTGAACCTCAAAGTTCTCTGCTTCTTAGGGACAACAAGATTCATCAGACTGGCCCCTCACCCGCCGTTTTAGGCCCGTCCACCGCTAATGCCAGCATACCACGCGAGATCAGGCCTGCGATTCCATCCGACACTCCCACAGAACAGAAAAATGATGCTTCTCTTGGGCGCAGGCCTGTCATTGGAAAGCGGGAGTTGATCCCCCAAGCGCCTGCTGAGGCTGCTCATGAGGCTTCAGACTCGGACTCCGAAGACGATCTGACTGACAGCTATTTTGTAGAAGAGATTGCAAAGATTGACGCAGAGGTGGCCAGGGTCAACGCAGAGAACCCCCTCAATCCTCGTCCGGAGCCACCAGCGGTCCTACTCAAGCCCTTCATTGATTCCACTATCGATGACTTGGTTCAGGCAAGCCTATCGACACCCGCTGACGCGTGCATGTCCCTAGCAGTCAAAGTTGAAGAAGCAGCACCTGCTCAGATAGCTGCACCAGCTTCGATGATTGCACCAAAGCAGAAGGAGCCCGCTAGGAGCAGGTCTTCGACACCGGCAGCAGCTCGAAAGTCCAAGCCGATGGCTAGGAGTCGACCTCCCACGCCACTGATCGATCCGAAGAACGTTGAGTCTGCCAAACCTAACCCTGATAGCGCAGCATCTGCACCTGTGCCTGCGCCTCTGGCATCCTCGAAAACTCTACTTCCCAGCGTGGAACAACCAGAACTTCCCATTGTACAGACGAGTCGAAATGTGTCGATCGGCGGGACTCTGGGCACCCATGCTGAAAGAGTAGAGCCCACTGGCGTACCAAAGCCTACCCACAATGGCATAGCAAAGAAATCTGTTCTTATGGACGTGTCAGATAGCGAGGGGGCAATGACGGAAGCAGAGAACTCGGAAATTTTGGAAGCTGTGCTTGAACCCGTTCGGCCTCGCATGAAGACGCCACCGATTGCTAGCTTGCCCAACTTCGGCGTGAAAAAGAAATGGTTCGAAGACCCCGAGTTCCTCGAGACGTTGAAACCAAGAGCCGCCATCAGCGCAAGGATCAAGCAGAAGTTGATTTCAGATAGAATCAGGAAGGAGGTGGAGCAGGAGGAAGCACGTCAAAAATGGGGCGAGGCATACTTGAATTATCGAACGTTCACGGACTTTTCGAATGATGCAGCAGCGGTGCGTAGCAGAGAGAAGTTCGTGAAAGCTAAGGCCAAGGATGCCGCTGCTAAAGCCGCAGCTCAGCAAGCTTCAGCAGATCTCTCGGCCGGCTCAAAGCCGGAGGGTACTCGCCGCGGCCGCTTTGCAACAGAGGCCGACTTCGAAAGAGTTCTTGCGGAGTCTATGCTGGAAGCCAAAGAGTCCCAGGAGAAGGAGAGTCGGGCTGCTAGGGCAAAGACAGCCAGTGCCAAGGAGGCTACTATTCCCGACTGCGCCTGGGACGAGGAGGAACGTCAAGACATGCAATTCATCGACAAAACTCACCTGGTCCCCTTCGAAAGATCGTTCGCGAGATTGGAATTTGGAGAGCCTATCGACAATTTCACCGAGGAGGAATGTGAGATCTTCGAAAAGGTGTACCTGGAGTTTCCGAAGCAGTGGAGCAAAATCGCGGCTGCGCTGGAGAGACGAGACTACAAGGCTTGCATCCAACACTATTACCTTGTCAAGCACACCTCCAAATTGAAAGAAAAGCTGAAAAAGCAGCCGAAAAAGCGCAACCGTAGAACGGCGAAGCCCAAGAATCCCAAATCCAACGCCCTTATGGCCGATCTTGCTGCGAGCCGCGAGGAGACGGAGGACGGCCCCGAAGGAGATAACGGAGAGAGACGAGGACGTCCCCGCAGAGCTGCAGCGCCGACTTTCAACTCCGAGACTCTACCCAGTGAGAGTGAGGTTGCCAGCCCAGCTCCAACCCCGGGACGAAAGCCTGCTGCTGCGCCAAAGGGCGACATGGGCAACGACACTGCTCCCCCCGGTCCCAAGAAGAAAGCCCGAGTTGTTCGCGAAAAGGGCGCAAAGCAAGCCAAGAATAGTCAACTGCTCGCCGCCGCTCCCTCTATTGTAGCTGCTGGCCATCGAGCAGAATCGCCCGCTACTCCCGCGCCCGCGACTCCATGGGCTCGTCACGAGCCGTCTAGCGGACCTCCTCCCCCTCCTCCTGCCCCCCCTCCTCCTCCTCCTCTTTCACATCCTCCTCCTCCCGTTCCCCCCCAGTTCCCCTCTCAGTTTGATGGCTCAGCACCGAGTCAGAATGCGCCGCTTGATTTCAATTCGCCATTTCCCCCGCCGCCTCCAGCCATGGAGAGGCCAAAGCCAATAGCACCGGTAAATTTCGAGACTGTGCCACAATCTTTTCCTGTTCCTGCGGAACGTCTCGACTCAGCTCCGCCGCCTCCGAGCTTCGATACTCAGCAAGATCGCAGAAACCCCCAACAAACATCAAGTTACTGGAGTGTCCCTGAGCAGAACGACTTTCCTGCGTTGTTAAAGCACTTTGGTACCGATTGGCATGGAATTGCGAAATGGATGACCTCCAAGACTCATATCATGGTATACACCAATGTTTTCCCACAATGACTTGCTGTACCTTCAGGCAGCAACAAGAAACGGCGTGTCGCTAACATCCAGACACAGGTCAAGAATTATTACCAACGCCAAGTGGACTCGGGCAAGAGAGATTGGGAGACGATCGCTAAGGAGGCAGATGAGAAGCGAGGGAGACGAATCCACTGGTCCTCTACCCACGCCTATTGCCTACCCAAGAAGACGATATGACATTACGCCTGGCGCACCTTCTCGATCGGCGTCCGCGATGGATCAAGGCGAAGACGCGATACCTCCTAGCCAGGGTGCCTTGATGCCTCAAGTCTCTCCGCCTCAGTCAAGCGCTGGTAGCCGACTCCATCCCTTGGCTCAAGCCGGAAGTGTCCCTCAAATCCAGCCTGCTGTCATATCCACTTCTGCCGTTTTGAGCAAGCACTTGACACCTCAGCCTATACAACAAGCCCCTCCGCAGATTCAACAGCAAATCCAACCGCAACCCCGACCTTCAAGAGGACCTGCCATGGGCTATTTCTCAGCGGACATGTCTCGGCCTGTCATTCCGGTCGATGCTGCCGTATCGCAACGCTCCGTCATGGCCGCCCAAGACGCCGAAATCGAGAGACAAGCTGCCTTGAAACTATCACGAGAGCAGAAGGAGCAACGTCAGCAAAGAGAGCAGCAACAACGAGAGCAGCAGCAACGAGAGCAGCAGCAACGGGAGCAGCAGCAACGGGAGCAGCAGCAACGAGAGCAGCAGCAACGAGAGCAGCAGCAGCGAGAGCAGCAACAACGAGAGCAGCAAGTCCAGAGAGAGCTTCAACAGCAGAGAGAGCTTCAGCAGCAGAGAGAGCTTCAACAGAGAGAGGCTGCCCAGCAGAGAGAGGCCGCTCAGCAAAGAGAAACCCAAATTCTGCAGCAGCAAAGAGATCCACGACATGTGATGCCACCGCGCGACCAACAGGTCAAGCAGCAGCCGCCATCACAACAACCACCTATCCATCCCAACCGCCACTTTCACATGAAACAAGAGAATGAGACACCAAACCCGCACCAGTATGAGGCATACTCAACCCCATCTATGCTCAGCGGTATTGCTCCTCAACAAAGATCAGAACATCCGCAGCAAAACATTTCTCAGCCTTCTGAGGCTCGACGCACCGCCCCCCCTCAACACCCGCCTCACATACCTCAGCATAGCTCTCAGCAGTATCAACCTCGGAGCAACCAGATGATGCGACCATTTCCTGGTGATGCCCTTGGGGCGCACGAAAACATGCCGGCTCCACCTCCTTCTGTTCCTCGACCTACTATGAGTGCCCCCCCTGCCAATCAAGAGATATATGCAGCGCCTCCTCCAAACCCCCAGCAGATCACGCAGCCCCCGCCGCAACCGTACCAGCAGCAGCAAGTCGGCAACCGGAGCCAGCTAGGAAATCAAACATCATGTCTCTTCTCAACGATGAACCCAGTGATCCTCGACCTGCGCCAGTCAAGCGAGTCGGTGATGTCTCAACATCATCTCTGCAGCGAACGCGTACTCCTCCTCCTCAGCATCAGATACATCCTTCCCGGTACTCCTCTCAGCCATCGCAGGGCACTCCACAGTCACATCCTCTCATGACCCCGTCAATTTCCTCTCAGCCTCCACCGCAACAGCAGACCCACGCTTCACCACATGCCTACACACAGCCTGCTCCACACCCCTTACACCAACACTCGGCATCTCTAGGACACCCCCGAAGCTATACCCCCACCAACTTCGATGGGCGTCCCACGTATAGTCAACAGCAATTGCCGCCTCAACCGCAGCCGCAGCCTCAAGCTCAGTCTCAAGCGCAACCTCAAGCGCAACCTCAACCACAGTCTCAGCCGCAGCCACAAATGTATCCTCAGCCACAAGCTCGTCACTCCATGACCTCTCAGCCTCCGCAGGTCCGGCGAGAATCATCGCTCAGTGATATGCAAGGCATGTCAGTTTCTGGCGGATACGGTCGTTCTTCGGCTCCTTCTCAGCCTGGCATGCGATTGAAGGACTCCCCATACTCCGCGACTCCTCCACCTCAGTCATCTCAAGCGCGCCAGTCCGCTGGCTCGCCTCACGACATGTCTGCCGAGCAGCGAGATTACTACCAACGCCAACCTCAACCAGGTTATTTCATGCAGCAGCAGCAGCAGCAACAGCACCACGCCGTCGCGTCTCCTCGATCTGGGCCTTCTTATCAAGCGCAAGCTCAGCAACCCCCGCCCACCAACCATCGCCAGCTTGCCTTCGGCCAGGGGCCTTCTCATGCTCCACCATCACCAGCCGCATTCTCTCATGCAGTACATCAGTCGAGGCACAGCTCCTTCGATAGTCGTTATTCAGCTCCGGGTCCGTCTTCTGCGCCTTCATCGGCACATCCAGGCTATTCTCCGCACAACCCTGCCCCTAGAATGGGAGCCCCGAGACTCATGACAGACCAGGAGCGTATGATGAATGCTGATATGGAGCGCCGGAGAGGGCAGGAAGATCTACACAGAGCTGACGCGCAGGCAGCACGGGACCGAGCTCCGATCAGATCCCCAGGTTCCGAATTTCCGCGCGCAAGCCAGGCCGACAGGGAATTTTTTCAACAAATGGACGACCTACATCGCGGTCGTTGAGTAATTCACATGTGGTTATTTCAGAATCATTTGACTTGCACATATTGGCAGGGTACGGTGTATGGCGTTTTCTCATAAATACCCAAGGCCGTTTCATAAAGTCAGGGTGGTAGGTTACCGGATGGATACCTTGCAAGGCGTCTTTGTTTTCATGTGTGATTAGATCAAAGGCTGTAAGGTTTTCTGTTCGATTGGACTGCAGACTTGGGTTGGGGAAAAGCCAAGCCCCTATAAATAATATATAAGTACATATCAAATGGTCATGTCCCGTCTTCTTCGCTCACGATATCTTTGTGAGAACGCGATTCTTTCCAAGTTCGCTATGTCCCTTTCCAAAGAGAGGCTTGGGATTTAGCTGAATCATTGGAATTTGTTCGTGCGAGAAACACTACTCTCCTGTAGTTATTTCTTCATACCCCGGTACATAGGTACTTACTTAGTCTGTCTCTGTGATTTGTAAACGTGACTTGTACGCCAACCTTCTCCCTCTCTCTCTCTCTCTCTCCGAGGTAGCACCGCTCCATCGTTCCGCGCCCGTGGCCTTTTGGATGATACGCGGGCCTCGTTGGGCCGTTTGACTACTGTCCATCTTCAAACCAGGTATGTCGTGCTCAGCGCCTACACGGGAGATGGCCACGTCTTGAATGTGTGCTGAGAAGAGAGGCGGGTGTGGCGAGAGAGAAGAGATCAGGAAAACAAAGCAGAGCAGGGCAGAGCAGAGTGACTCGTCCTACAGGCTACTTGGTGGTTCTGCGTGGGGGAGGGTAGCGAGCGGGGCAACGATCCTGGGTATGGTGAATGTGCGAATGTTGGGAGGGGAAAGAAGGAGGGGGAGGAGGGGGAGGAGGAGGAGCGGGTGGAGGAGGCGTACAGTATAGAGAAGAGAAACCGGGTCTTTTTGTATGATACCTGTTATTTGCTGCTAGAATAAGGGTCATGGAGGACTCGGGAAAAGGAGGTGGACAGATATGCCCCCAAGGTTTGATAGCTATGTGTAGAAGCCATGAACGGAATGCGTGAATTCATACAGATTCCTATGATGAATAGGACATTCAGAAGGACACCGTCGATTTCAAGTCGTGCGAGATCTCATGTCGTCGGAAATCTTGGTCCCGAGCCATTAGTTATAATTCGCAAACACAGTCCCCATCTCCTTGCCCCTGACCTCCGTCGATGAAGGAAGTCAAAACTAGGTTTCGCCAAATGGCTTTCGACCTGGACATAGCAAGGAAAGAACGAGACCAGGAGATGATGGAACAGCTCCGCAGGAGCAATGTCCATATCAGCGAGTGCAACGACTGGAAGGAAGTAGTAGTAGTAGTAGTAGTATTGATTAACGTCTAGCGGAGGGCAGCCATAACTCGGTCTGCCTTCCTAGGACCTCCCAAGGGGTACGGAAACGTGCTAAGCTAAGGATTTACATACAAAGTACAACCCCGAAAGCAGTTCGTATTAGTACAGCTACTGCTGCTGTCGATTACGCTTTTCGCCGCCTTTTGCGATGGTCCGTCAATAAAAAGGTATAAGCGTAAAGCTTTGGGTTTAAACCCAAGAATTGTGCATACGGCACCGGTCAAATTTTTTTAATCTATCAATTGCGTATTTATAAAGCGCAAACGTGGTATAATCAATAGGTTTAAAAAGAAAAATAAAACAAAACAATAAAAAAGCAGAAACTAGAAACCAAAAGACTTTTAATAATTTTGAAAATTACAAAATATATACGTATTAAAAAAGTAAAAACTACGATTAAAGAAAAGCTCTTTTAATACGCATATCCCGGGTCTCTGATCCCGCGGTATCGCAGCTTTTTTGTAATTTTGAAAAGCATTTTCAGAACTTCGAGTTGGCGGCGCCGAGTTGTCTTTCGAACGTTTGTTTTGTACGCGATTGCGTATATTCCACCGGCATCCTTTCCTCCGTCAAATATACTATCGAGTCGGTTGTATTCGGTAAAAACGGTTGTTCGAAAGCGCTGTACCGGGTTTTCGACAATCGAGCTGATTTTTATTTTCCGTCTTTTCCTTTTAATACAATCCTTCTGGAATTCTCAGTAGATATGCCCTCGTCAAGTAGATCGTAGTATTGTATGCGTAATCGTAAAAATGGCCCGGATCGCTGATAAGGAAAATCTCTTCGAAATCGCCACGTATCGATTGCTTAATTTTGGCTTTTCCGACACTTTTCGAATGCAACGGCGCCTTTCTGCCTCAGGAGAAAAGCGTCAATTGCAGTCGAAAGGACGGAAGGTTCGTACCAGGCACCACGTACAGGTATTGAGTCTAGCCCGCGAGGTCGTCGTCGACCTCGCATCCCGAGGGGCGGCACGACTGGAAGGAAAAGCTGCCGAACAACGCAATGAGGAAATCATGCTTTAGAACGAGCGTAATAGAGTAACAATCAAGAACATGGAGAAACAGAAGAAGGAGACGATGATACAGCTGGAGAAGATCGTATCTCAGAAACAGCTCTCAAGATCCAGTTGCAGGAAGTCGTGGTCGAAAAAGAGAGGCTGCAGAAGGAGATAACAATGCTTCGTGGCTTGATTGCGAAAAACGGCCAGCTCGATGGCGAGCAGCTTGATGACAATGCATCAGCGTCACCTTCGGAAGCCTCAGGGAACAAATCCAGCGAATAGCATCAAGCTCTGTGTGACAGAGAGTGCTGAGGTAAATCTAGGATCGGGAGCTGGTAATCAGGAGAGAATGTTCTATGACTTTTGGACGAGAAAACCGGCTTTGGCTCCACAGAGGAATAGGACGAGAGCAACGCTGTTTCGAATTGTGCATGAGACAATTTTGGACAGTAAGATGTTCGGGCTGGATGGATTTACACCGTCCGTCCACTTGGAAAGTGGGCTAAGCAGTTTCGAGGCTGCTATAAAAAAGGCAGTCCGCGGTAAGTGCGCCATCTATGCCAAAGAGGGTACATCTGACCTGTTGTAAGGACAAAACGCGAAGATTTTGGAGTGGAGGTTGACAACCATCCAGTGTGCCTCTCTGCTGAAGCTTACAAGCCAGACACCAGAGGAGGTAGCACATTGAATTCGCAAATTCATGAACTCCCTCTGGCCACAAAGTTCGGGTTGATCGTCGAGAGAGTTGTCGAAAGACAAGCTATTCGTCCAAGTTTTGGAATTGTGCCAAAGAGCTTACGGATTGGCCATGCTACTTCGCTCTTCGAAGCATCTCTATCGTTACGATTTCCCGGAGCCAAAGAGCAGGCTTTTGGACGATTCGTTGCCACAAGACCGAGACCCTTGGAACGAGGGCGATTCGGTCATTGATGAGGACATCTCGTTTTCGCTATCTCCAGCTCTGGTGAAGTATCCTAATGGAGATATGACCAGAAGACTGGTACCGCAGAAGGCCCACGTGGTACTACTTCCCAAGGCAAAGTTGACGAGATCATGATTCTTGTTGGCTCTGGCGAGAGGAGAGGAGAGAGAACGTGGAAGACATGGGACTATCCGATAGTTAGCAGCAGCCGTAACTTAGTGATGATGTGGCGGCCTAGCCCAATAGCGGTACCATTTACTTACCAGATACTCGATAGAAGTATCTGTACGTGTACAGAAACATGTATCGGAATGTGTTCATAGAGAGAGAGAGGAGAAGACTTGATCTTGTTGGCTTGTCAAAGAATGTGATTAGTCAGCAGCACTTAGCGCCAACCGCTACGCGCGAAGCGCGAGACGCCAGACGCGAGACGCGACTTTTTCTATCTGGCGCGTCGCCCTGCCTGCTCTTCGAATATATACATCTCCACTGCCAGACCAATCTCTACATCGAACCATTCCCTTTCCAAATCTGCCGGAATGTCCGACTACGAAGATGATATGGACGTGGATGCGCCCGCAGCCCAGGATACCGTGATGTTCAACTCGGACAACACCAGTTCCAAGGGCAAGAGAAGTGCAGCGAATCTGCCCGTGGAAGCAGAAGACAGTCTGCCATGGTAGGGAATCCAAGATCATTCTGTTTATGGACCTTTGCTTATCGTACTTCCAGGGTTGAAAAATACCGTCCGAACACTCTCGAAGACGTGTCGGGCCATCAGGATATCCTAGCAACAATCAACAAGTTCGTCGACACCAATGTCAGAAATCACACCTCTCCCTAAGAATGTCCCAGCTGACTATACCCAGAGGCTCCCCCATCTCCTCCTCTACGGCCCCCCGGGCACAGGCAAGACATCTACAATTCTTGCCTTAGCCCGCAAGATTTACGGCTCCAAAAATATGCGACAGATGGTGCTCGAGCTGAATGCCTCCGACGACCGCGGCATCGACGTCGTGCGCGAGCAGATCAAGACCTTCGCCAGCACGAAGCAGATCTTCACCATGAACAAGACCTCCACGTCTGCCTCGATGCCCACATACAAGCTGATCGTCCTGGACGAGGCTGATGCCATGACGGCCACTGCGCAGATGGCGCTGAGACGAATCATGGAGAAATATACGGCCAACACGCGGTTCTGCATCATTGCAAATTACACACACAAGCTCAGTCCCGCGCTGCTGAGTCGCTGCACGAGATTCAGGTTCAGCCCGTTGAAGGAGGGCGATATCCGGGTGTTGGTCGATAAGGTGATCACGGAGGAGAATGTGCAGATCAATGAGTCGGCGACGGATGCTTTGGTCAAGCTGAGTAAGGGGGACATGAGACGGGCCTTGAATGTTTTGCAGGCGTGCCATGCTAGTAGTAAGTACCCATTCGCGGACTGTTGCACAGCGTTGTTGACATCGTAGGCACACCCCTCCATATCAAAGGCACGCCCAAGATCCCCGAAAAGGACATCAAGCGCGACCTTATCACCGAGACTACAATCTACGAATGTATCGCCTCTCCGCACCCAGAAGACATCTCCAAGATCCTGAACACGCTGCTCAAAACTCCCGACGTCACGACCTGCCTCACCATGATCAATGCCTTGAAAGCTAGCCAAGGTCTGGCGCTGGCAGATATCATCACGGCCCTCAGTGAGGAACTGACCAAGATGGATGTCCCCGCGCCGGTCATGATCACGTGGCTAGATGGCCTGGCGGAGGTCGAATATAGACTGAGTGGGGGCGGAGGGGAGGTGGTGCAGACAGGTGCTGTGGTGGGCGTGGTGAGGAATGGGGCGGAGCTGATAGCAGGGGGCACATGATTGACGATGGTAATGATGCATAGCCTGGCGTTTCGGGAGCTGATATGGAATGGGATCCTGTATGTCAACATGGATCTTGGCCAGAGACCGTTCTTGACTATCGTGTCATGACCCAATTTTTTTGGGCCTTGTTCTATTCCCGTGCTATTTAGCCATGCTTTTGCGTCTCCCCTGCTCGAGCTTTTAAGCTCGTTCAATCCATCTCGTATCGATTCGATAATTTCCGAAACTGGCTGCGACTTATTTAAGCACGGCATCCTGATCGCAGTGGCGCTGCAAGGAATTTATTCCTTCCTTCCTTCCACTCTATCATTCGCGACAGAAGTTACTTACTTAAGGTAACTTGCTCAAGATGGTGATAAACGATACATTCCCAATATCAGGCGCCGTTGGGGCGAAGCTAAAGATCTACAGTATTGCTTTGTGCTCGCTCGCTTAACAGTCGAAGTAAACAACGCTGGTGCTTCTTTTCTTAGCCGAGTTCCGGCCTCGACCCTAGCCGAGATGACAATTGTGATATGCCTACGTCCAAGCTTAGCTTCGTTGTTTTGCAAAGCCACTCCAGAGTAAGCAGAGCGATGGGAAGCTCGAACTCGAAAGGATAGCACCGAGTTAGCACATGCGTATGGGATACTCTCCACCTCTCTTCCTCCTTCGATCAACGAGCCATCCACGCCCAGGCAAACGACGCATGAGAATGCTGTGATAGGATTACCGCGCAGAGTTAAGGGTAACAACATAGGACACACATCAAAGTTATTACGTTCCGAAAGCCCTACACGCGCATTCGAGTGAGTCCACGCTCCACCAGCATGCTCCAGGAGCCCAACAACCACTCTCCACTCGCCCCCTCACTCAGTCTTCCCATCCCCCGTCCCTGCCGCACTCTCCCGCCACAGCCTCCTCTGCACGCCCGTCGTGGGTCCTACGTACAGCCCCCTCGGATGTCGGTTCGCCAGCGCCCAGAACTCCTTCAGCTGCTGGCCCGCGGCCGCAACGTGCAGCGCGAACAGATCCGTCCAGACGAGCTGGTCCAGCATCTCGAAGGCCCCCGCGTAAGCCCCGTCCTCCTCGTCCGAGGCGTCAAAGGCGGCGTCCACGGCGCACAGGAAGCCGCGGCTGTCGCCTTTGCGCTGGGCGGCCTTGGAGGAGGCGTAAGAGTGCAGGGAGAGCGAAGTGACGGCGAGGAACACGCCTGGGGCGAGACCGGGGGGGAAGCTGCCGGTGTTGAAGTGCCTGGGTTGTGGTTGTGAGCTGAGAAGTAGTCGTGGTTTGTGTTTGGGACGACAAGAGATGGGATGGAATGGACAGACCTTCTCGCCGCAGCAATGTCGTCCTCTGCGATCTTGTGCTTCCGTCCATCGACCCAGTGTAATGTCGCCTTTGCCTTGATCCCATCCGCGCCCACGAGTCCGGCTAGGCCGCTCTCGAGGCCCGTCTCCAGCTTCCACTTGAAGATGTCCCACTCCTGATCCGTCTCTTGATACGCAAGCCGATACACCACAAACCCGAACCTCTCTACCTTCTCATCAGATTGCAGCCGCACCCACTCCTCCATCCCCATTGCCGGCGGCTCCTCAATCTCCTTCTGCAGCTCCTTGTGCGCGAATTCCCGATCCATCCGCAGGCTCGGCGCCTCGAGGAAGTCCGGCGTCGGGCCTTCTGCTCTCCTCAAGCGCGTCCGCTCAGCAGCCACGGCCTCGAAAGCCGTCCTCACTGCTTGCATCCGACTCTTCTCGATACCAGCATAGACCGTGTCCAATTCCGCTTTCGGCGCTCCGAGGTTGCCCATCAGCGGGTGGATCGTCCTGTGCGCCGTCACCCAGCCGTCGAAGCGGCGCCGGATGTAGACGTCGGCGTCGAACTGCAGCTCCTGGATCTTGTGGAGGATCATCATGTCGTAGTGGTCGATCTTGACCGTGGTCTGGCTAGAGCTGAGGACGCGCCCGCTCTGGAACGTGTCGATGAAGCGGGTTTTGAAGACCGCGTGGAGGGTCTTGAGGTGGCCGAGGGTCCAGGCGCGAGACTGCTGCTCCATGTGCGTGAAGTGATGTCTGTCCCGATCAACAGTGAGCTGGCCTAGAGCACCATGCTTTCGCGGACTCACTCGTTGAAGGCCTCCCAGAGTTTGGTCATGCTCCATGCTGGGGCGGGATCGCCTCTGGCCTTGTACATGGCGTTTGCGGCGTCTTGGAACACGTCCATCTCTGCCCAGAGCTTGTTGTTCGTGGTGCGCAGCTCGCCGTTGATCTCAGGCTTGGCCAGATGCTTCCAGACATCGATCACTTGCTCGATGATCGCGAGCGCCTCTTCAACGTGTTCGAACTTGTCGAGGCCTTTCGATCGCCACCTTGCCTCGCTCACGGGCGCCATCCCCAGCCAGACCTAGCTCGTCAGCAGCATTCCTCGAAAGAAGGCCTTCACTTCTCACTTTGGTCTTGACGCTCTTGAAACTCCGTTCTACGGTCAGAGGAGGCGTCCGGCTCCCGAGCGCCTCCGCCATGATGGCATCCATCCCGCTCATGATGAGCATCCATCGCATGAGCGGCGGAGGGCTCTCAGCCGGCGCCCCCACGATGCCTTGCGGGCCAGGGAGCGTGTCAAAGGGCTCCGGAGCCCACTCTGCGTACTTCTTTGTTGACACGAGCGGCATCTCCGCTTCGGGGAAGAGCGGCAGCTCCGCTCGGTTGCCGCCCGGCATGAGGCCTGATGTTGAGGCTGCGAGAAACAGTTTCATCGCCGAGACCTCGTACGCATGGCCTGCCGCTGCAAACCCTCCACGTCAGCATTCTTCGTCTTTCACGTCTGGGTGTGTAGGATACGTACGCACTTGCTCTTCGGCATCCTCAGGACCTGCGCCTGTCAGGCGTGGTCCACTCGCTCCCTGCCACCGCTCCTTGACTTCTACCATGATGCCGAGCACGAAGAGGAGCGAGAAGATGCCTGCCGCGATGGACGCACTCCAGTAGAAGCAGCTCTTGATCAAGCCAAAGACCGCAGCCATGGTGATGAGCTGGAAACGGCGCGATGTGAGGTTGTGCAGAGAATTCGCACATGCTGCGGCAGCCGTTTGTTTAGACTGGACGCTACGGCCAAGCGACAACAGCGAGACGAGCTCGCTTACGGAAAACAGAATCAATACGTCAACAACCCCAGATTCGTGGGGACGTACAGTACTGTACAGTATAGTCAAGTAGAGCGGGAGGCTTGTCTAGCAATGTTATCAAATGCTTAGTTATGCGTTAAGTGTCTTGATTCGAGGCTACGGCCTCCGCCATGATTCCGAGCTGAGAGGCGCGATAGGGGATTGCGGCACGGAATGAATGGGTCGCCGCGACATTTTAATTCTGCGTTACTGTGAATCGTGTACGGGGTGGGAGGGGCTTGTGGGAGGGGCTTGCTGTCGATTTGCTTGCTTTGGCTGGTGATTTCAGATCACGTCCTCTGTGTGGAGTTGGAGAGAGATGGTTCTTCTGCCACCAGATGGCCTTTCAAGCCGCTTCTACAGTAACGAACCGAGTGATCTTCGGCCGCAAGTTTACGCCGAGTTGATGGAGGAGAACATCGGAAAATCAGTTCGCGAGCTCAGCTATCGTTTCGGCTCTGCTGAGTCGAACATTCGGAGTGAATCACCTCATGGCTGTTGTTTCGCCGCTTCTTATCCTGGTAATCTCACCCTTGTAGTCGGTAATTTTCTGCTTCCCCAACATGTGAGATATGCTTCGGACACTACAACAGCTCTGCCGGAAAGGGGTTGTCGGATCGTCTGATGACAGCTTCTCGTACGAAAGCTATGTACCAGATACTCTTTTCCAGTGCGGCGCCGACAGACGCTCCTGATTGGATCAGTGGCTGAGGATATACTTTGGAGAGTGAGGTCAATAAAAGGAGAACCGCTTGATTCGAGACAAGTGGACCGTGTGATGTGATGGCCGCGTGGCCTCTGGCCCGAGTGAAGCACACGGGCTGTAACCTGCCGTTATCGAACTTCTTTTTTCGTAAAATAGCTTTGCAAAATGCAACTCACTTTTACTGTGGTACTTGCGCGAGAGAATGTTGATTTTCCGTCCGTGTGATACTCCATCACCACGGGGGATTTACAAGGGCCTTGTCCAATAATAGAGAACAGCGTTACCGAATATCTAACCAGGCCAGCATGAACGCACAGATGTCAAACTAACATCATGTCACCCAAGTACGAAGTAAGACTTCCAGCAGTCTTTCTCATTGGCCGCGCGCCCAGGAAGCGGCAAATCCCCAGAAACACCTACGGAGCACGCCAAACCCGGTAGCCGTATCTCGAGACAACACCTGCGGCTTGCAAGCCGCCGTGTGAGGAGCAGAATCACGTCATGGCATCATTCGAGAGCAATTCGAGTCGAGAAGCTTGACCATTCTTTTTTAGGCAGTCCTTTTAATCTGGGAAAAGCCTTGAGAATTCACGCCAAAGCTTTCAACATAGCTTCAATCGCATAAGACTTCTTAGCACTATCAACGGCGCGCATGAATAGGGTTAACGAGAAAGTTCCTCAGCAGGTTCTATGTGTACTTCTGATAGCTCTGAGCCAATCCAATTGACACGCATTCTTCCACAACTAGCACGTGTAATTCCGGTCTGACGTACTCACATGCAACGACGCGACCCCCATGGAAACTCTCGGCTCTGCTCAGTACGTCGTAGAGGGGACTGGAGTGTATGAAGTAGAATACCTGTCCCGTTCGAACTCTTCTCAGCATAGGCACTGGACGTTCCAACCGCACCACCGGTGTATATTCGAAATGATCTCCTTCCTTCCACGTCTCTTGGGCGTTTGAAGCCGTAGATGCAAAGACTATATCACGCCGCCTGCCCTGGTCCTGAGTTGCGATGATCCTCCTGGATGACTTCCGACATGGCAAGCATCGCAACGTTTGGTTCGAGTTGCTTTTTCGAAACATTGAGTTTCAATTTAGAATGGTTAGGCTGAACTGATCCCTCTGGACGGACAGTGTAGCTAGCAATCGCACCCCGTCCGGTACGTTGGTCTCTGCGGGCAGAGATGTTATCATGCTTTCTCTCTCGAGGAGCTCCTCCGTCGTGTACTGTACAGAGTACCAAATTCAATCTTTCGTTCGGCCATCTCGCTGGCCTAATTAATGGGTAGTCCCGCTGCCGTCCCCCACTTCCTGACGGGGCGATCACCCTTGGCTTGCAACACATTGTGATGTGCAACAACTGTTGTGATGTGCAACTGCTGATCAATATATCAGCATCACGAATCCTGCCACTAATAGAACTTGCACGGGTGTGAGCAGCTGCCAAACTGCAAATCACTTCGTATCCAGTGTGTCGTTTACTGTTCCCATCGTAAGGGACTCGCGAATCTGGGAGCGCAAAACAGAAGAAAACAAGAGCCAAAGTTTAAAAAGTTGTGCCTGTCTATTCTCTTTTTAGAACAACGCGAATCAACTTGCAACACGTACAGCACATCGTTGGTTTGCAGTACAGTACAGGGTAGTGCAAAAAGTGTCTGTACCTCTCCCCCCCTCTCCACTCGCCCGCCCACTCTGGCCGCCAGGGTGTATTGTACTGACAAACTGAATCGAAACGTGTTTGCCCGGCTGCAAGTTGAGCGCGTTTCTTGTAGCAACATCACCTCGCGATCAGACCCGAAAGAGAGAGGTGTGCAGAGTGTTGGACGTCCCAGGAAAAGAGATAGATGCTCTGAGCAGCGTTTGAATGCTGGGTACGCTACAATTGAAAACAGGTCTCGTATCTCTCGACAGAGATCCGGTGGCAGCTCGGGAAAAGGTTAAGAGTACGCAGATTACTTATTAAGTAATACGACAATTACGTCAAGCTTTTCTCACGACTAATGTGATCGAAAAAAGAAGAAGACAATTATGCACGACGGCGCAGGGGTAGACCGAGGGTTGGTTGGTTGTCAAGGGAATACTTGAAAAAACAGAGATGCGAATAATGGAAGAGTGGAATCGCATTCCTACTCTGCTGACTGGAATCCAATTGCAAAGTTCCGAGCTGTGGTGAAGGCCGAATGCTCGGTTCGAGCCTTTGTTTACTTCTAAAAGCGGCCAGATCAACAATACGAAGCCGAGCAAGCACAGCTTGGCCGCCAGGGATGGCGACACTCCCCCCCACCACTGTACGTGAGATGCATGTACGATGTACTGTGTACGCGTTGCAAGGCCAGTAGGTACGTATGTACAGTGTGTACACAGTACAGTACTGTACTGTACTGTACGCGTGGTAAGGCTTCTTCTGGATCAGCTTCCATCGCCCAAGGCAGGGCCCAAAGGCACGGTCGCGTCGAGAGCAACATTACTCGTGCGGCCCGGGCCTAGCAGTTGTCGGGAGGACTTGTCAGATGCCGTCGACAGATGTCAATATCGCATGCTTTCTGTTGGACGTCTACGCGAATTCAGGATCCAGGCCTTTCCCTTTCAGCCACGAAGTGCTCACCGCAAAGGGCCCCGAATCCTCCAGTGCCTATGCAAATCTCGTGCCTGAATGACAAGGAAATTCCCGCCCGAAAAAGAACTGAGGTTCTTATCGACGACAGCTTGGCCAGCCACTCTCGGAGCTCGGATCTTGGGATGAAAGGAAACAAGGATTCTTAGCAGGTGTTAGCACCGTGGTATTTGGCTCCAAAGATGCTAGCGCCGCATGAATCTGCTTAGTTGAGCCAGCATCTTCAAAGCTAAACCGCTCTCTCACGGCCTTGTTTACATTGTCTGGAATCTTTGCTGTGTGCTCTCTGTACGGGTTTCACTGCCAAACAGCGACTTTGCTACATGTCGCATGCCCGACTCCACACTAGTGGTGACGAATATGGAGTTTGCGGGAAAGCGGCTCTTGCGCTTTCTCCGCCTCTGTTTTTTTCCTCTGCCTATCTCTCTGTCTCTCTTCTGTCTCGCTGCCTCTCGGTCTCTCTCCTCCGTCTGGCCACAGTAGGCCGTGGTGTCGGAAGGATGTGCGAGTCCGAATCCTCTCCCCAGCCACATCAAACATAAGCTTCGATCACCTAGCGGACGCTTTCGTAGCCCATCTCATCTGTCCCGCTCAACACAAAACCGCTTGGCAATTCAAACAAATTGTGCACTCCCCCCCCCCCCCCCCCCCCCCCCCTCCCCTCCCCTCGAGGTCCGAAAGCTTACTGTCTGTTGGGCTGCATGTTGTCTCATGTCCCAAGAGAACCAAAAAAAAACGATACTATCCCTTGGTATACGTATATTACGGGCTGTCCCCCGCCCCCTTCCCTTGGGCACGATCTGTTGCCATCGGCCAAAGCAGAAAAAAGATGTTTGAATACGTGCATCGCCTGCATCGGCAGAGACAGGTCTCGGATGCGGACCAACTCCTGTAAGAACAGCCGTCTCTTACTTTCCACAACTCCAGATGGACGATCTCTGACGTGGCGGTTGAGCGTAGGACCAGCAAAGCGCTCGAAGAGCACAAGCTCGACATTCTGCCCTTGATCGTCTCGCCCTTCACCGAGAGCGGCGACGACCTGATCCTGGAGCTGCGGCACGAGTCGAACAACCTCGAGCTCTTCTTCGACCTCTTCTTCATCGCCAACCTCTCGACCTTCACCAGCACGCACTCCATCATCAACCGGGCGACGCTGGGGGCCTACGTCGGCCTCTTCGGCATCCTGTGGTCCACCTGGTTCCAGATCACGCTGCACGATGTGCGCTTCAGCATCGACTCGATGTACGAGCGGGCGTGCAAGGTCATCCAGTTCGTGATCTTCGTCGGCTTTGCCTATGTCGGGAGCTCGTTCAGTCCTGGCGGCAAGGAACACAACAACGTGGTGAGTATCCGCGCTAAGCATCGCCAGATTAAGCGAACCCCTTTGACGACTCCCTCGACGACCCCCTCGACTAACTCAGGCGTAGAACTTCCGCGTGCTCTGCATCTTGCTCTTCGCCAGCCGACTGCTCTTCGCGCTCCAGTACGGCGTGGCGCTCTACTTCATCAAGACCAAGACGAAGGCTCTCACGGCGCCGGTGGCCTTGACCATCACGGCGCTGGTGCTGATCGCGGGCTCCTTCTACTCCATGACGCCGGCCTTCTCGGTTCAGTCGGGGAATGGCATGAACATCTACTACGTATGGTACATCATCTTGACCGTCGAGTTCGGGATCGTGATCGCCCTGTCGACCATCTGGCGACAGCTGAGCTTCAAGAAGACGCATCTGGTGGACAGGATGCGGCTGCTCACCATGATCATCATCGGCGAGGGCGCCATCGGGGTCACCAAGACCGTGGCGAAGGTGATGCAGAAGTCGGGGGGACTGACCATCGAGGGCTGCTCCATGGTCGTCTGCATCGTGTTGATTCTGGTGAGTTTGGGCGCGCCTCCCTCTCCCCTCGACGTGCCGGACTGACGCGCGCTAGATCTTCCTCTGGATGTTCTACTTTGACAACCACCCCCATCACCACTACGGCACCATCCGGCAGCAGTTCTGGGCCGGCCTGCACTTCCCGCTGCATCTCGGCATCGTCGGCGTCGTCGAGGGCTCGCAGCAGATCGCGCTCAGCCGGCAGATCTTCAAGATGTTCAACAAGGTCGAGGAGATGATCCACGAGGTGTGCGTCGACGAGAACCTCGACGGCGCGGCGCTCGCGGACGGCATCTCCGAGGCCATCGCCTCCCTCGACCTGGGCAGCAAGTCGGAGAGCAAGGACCAGGCCGGCGTGATCGCGCAGAGCGTGGCCGCCATCGCCTCCCAGACCGGCATCTGCTCGGTGGCCAACACGACCATCGTGAACCTGGAGGACGGCGTGGCGCGCCTCCCGGCCAGCTTCCACGGCCTCATGCGCCACCTGCTCGGCGCCCTCTTCCAGTCGACGGGCTACAAGTTCCCCAAGGGCGACGACCCCTCCCTGCACACCGACTCGACCTTTCTCACCGTCTACCTCTACTACTGGGGCTCCATCTGCCTCGCCATGACCTGCTTCGCCTTCCTGCTCTGGCTCACCCGGCACCAGGACCACCGGGCCGTCTTCTTCGAGCGCATGGCCATCTGCAGCCGGCTCGGGGCCGCGCTCCTGGCCGCCTCGCTGGCGCCCCTCGCCCTCAACTCGACGATGCTGTACCGGTACATCCGCACGCCCTACATCCTGCCGACCGTGGCCGCGCTCTTCCTCGTCGTCGTGTGCGTGGACCGCGTCGGCCGCCAGGTCAGCGTGCACCGCCTGAAGAAGGCCGCGAACCACGTGGGCGAGGGCTATCAGATGGGCCTGGTGGAAGATGGGCACGCCCGTCCGCAGCCGTACATCATGACGGGCTCGCTGGACTCGTTGGAGAACCCGCGCGCCCCGAATAGGAATCCGCACACGTGAAGCGTGTTTTGTAGCCAATAAATACCAATAGAGCAGATTGCCTCGCCTTGAGGGCGAGCCCCTTTGGCCGTTGCTGTTGTTGTCGTCGTCGTCGATGTGGTTGTTGCCGTTGCTGTTCTCGTCGTTGTCGTTGCTGCTGTTGTTGACTTTCACTCACGCGATGCGAGCTTAGCGCCTCCCTCCCTTTCCAGCAGCAGCAGCAGCAACAACATCAACAACACTCTCTAACACAGCCCGTCCCTTTACCCGGACCCCGTCGGATCACAGGCCAGTTTTTCTTGCCAGACCGAGGACCCGGGACGGCGCTCCATCAGCCAGGCCAGAGAGCGCCTTTCCGATCTTCTGTTGTCCTTCCTCCCGCCATCATGCCCGCCCGCCCAAGGCCACCCACGCCCGTCTCGCTCCCCCTTCTCCACCCCGGCCATCTTCAGCTCCGAAACTACTCTTCCCTCCCGCTGCTATGCATCGCAGCTTCGCAATACCCGGTCGGTCGGTCGTCTCGCTCGCTTGCGGTGTGGTGCGGTGTGGTGCGCGGGAAGAGGCATCCCCTCGACGTACGGCACCAGTCCAGCTTCCTAGTATCGTCCGGGGCGAAGAAGACCAAGCAAGGGTCTGGAAAACAGAAAGACAGAAATACAGAGTGAAAGAAACAAAAAAGACAGAGAAAAGACAGAGAAAGACAGCAAGACAGCAAGACAGCAAGACAGAAAGAAAGACAGACAGAAAGAGAAATAGAAAGACAGAAAGACAGAAAGACAGATAGAAAGACAGAAAGAAAGATAGAAAGAAAGAAAGCCTCACAGACAACACGGGCCTAGATCGCAGCAGCAGCAGGAGGGAGAGAGATATCTCGGAGCTGGCCCCCTCATTCATTCGTTCATCCATTCATCCATCCAGAAGCGGGCCCGAACCTATCCGCTTCCAGGCTCCGTCCAAGCCCGTCGCCGGTCCCGGTCGGCGCTTTTGCGAGAGGCGCGCGCGGCCTGTTGGAAGGGTCGTCGTTTTTCGTCTTCCTCTTCCTTCTCGCATCGCTCGCGGCGTTGGCTCGAGGCTTGCTTGCTTGCTTGCTTGTTTGCTTGGTTGCCTGCTTAAGCGAGGAGAGTAAACAACGAACGACGAGGGCGTCTGCGGAGAGGAGCGCGGTGCCGACTCTGGCGGGGTGTGGGGACTCGGTCGGGCTTGTATCAGGCTGCTTGGGCAATGCTTAAGATAATATTGTAAGAAGACAGGCCTGGTGCAGACAGTGGGTCTGCGAAGCGTTGCTCGGATGGATCAGAGGTGCGTGTGGTGGATGATGGTGGTCTGGATTGGATGCCTGCCTTCGTCTGTAGATGTGCGGTTGCTGCTTTTGATTAATACGGGGTTGTTTTTTCAAGTCGGCTTATTTTTTACTTTTATAATTAATTAATTTTGGAAGAGTTTGCAGATGATTTCCGGTTTGAGCGGATGTACGCTTGCTTTTGATTGAATCCGGTTTATTTTTGAATCCGCTTATATACCAACTACATTTTTACATTTTCCTAAAAAGGTTACAAACGATTTCCATTTTCAGCAGATGTACGATTGCCCGTCTTGATCAAAATCGGTTTATTTTTGAGTCCGCTTATACACTGATTACATGTTTACATCTTTTTAAAAAGATCACCAACGATATTCCATCCTCGAATATACGATTGCTCTAGATAAAAAACGGTTCATTTTTCAAGTCCGCTCACACACCAACCACACCTTCACACTCCCCCAAAACTTCACAAACGACATCCCATCCTCAAACATACAGTACAAACATACAGTACAACCCCCCATCTCAACCCAACCAACCCTTTACATCCTCCATCCAACATCTGCTCACACACACCAACCACCAACCACACCCCTCCACATCACATCTCCCCAAGAAGCCCACGTACCAACCCACCAACCAACGACAGTCCGTCCGTCCCCAGCGCGACGGCAGGACACCATTCTCATCCTAGCATGTACCGTATGTAGAACGCATAGCTTCCACCACCAGGCCGACGCACCCCCTGGGTAGGAGAACAACACAGTGGGAGTCTGTTCGCTAGGTGAGTGAGGGTTGTGAGGATTGCGGTGTTTGCAGCGCCGTACTGTGGCACGCAGCGCGGTTGGAGCCCGCTGAGCGCTGTCGTTGTCGAGTTGTTTACTGTAGTGCTGTGTGCTGTGTATGGTGTTGTAACTGTAGTACTGTAGTCCTGTAATATTATAGCACTGGCGCTTGGAGAGCCTGGCTCTTAAGCGTTCCGGTAGGTGGTGAGTACAGTGGCCGTTCCAGGTCTTTGTTGTTTACCTCGCGGATCCTCTTAAGCGAGAACTGCCTCTGGCGGGATGGTGCAGTGATGTCACGTTCTGGTCACCTGACTGGAATTGTTGCGCTCACACCTGGCGCTTGACAGTACAGTACAGTAGAACCCGTGACGCCTCCAGTTAGAACTTCGTCGTCAATATCAACCACCAACCAGACCTTTTGCGCTTTAGTACCCGGACGTATAGCAAGAAAAGAAAAAAACAGAGAAAATAAAGCAATGAGAAGTACCGGATTTGCCCACCTACCTACTACCTACCGGTTGAATGAATGAAAAAGAGATGCCCATTTACAGTCCATTTACAATGCGAACCACAGAGTCAGAACATCTCTTCCGCATCGCATAAACGTGACATGTCACGTGCGCCATCTGGTGCCGATGCCGTCGATTTCTTCCGAATGATTCCATCTCTCTACACGACACAAATTTCCATCTCTCACCCTACACACATTTCTCTCGCTCTCCCGTACACACATGCTCACTTCACTCACATCTCACGGAGCAGAAAACGACCAGCCCGGTACCGTGTCCGAGATCACTTCCAGACCCTCGCCATGGACGGCCAATCCAGTGATCCCCGCCGACAGAGTTCAAGGAGTCCCGGTACAGTACTTCCGATATACTTTTCCTCCTCTTTTCCTTTCTTCTTCCCCTTCGTTTCTTTTCTTTTTTATTTCTCCTCTTTTCTTTTCTTCTTACACGCACCTACAGTACGCACCTACGCACGCTCGCTCGCCAACGCATCTCGCACTGAACTTTGCGTCCTGGGCAGCAGACGGTGGATAGGGAGGCTTTTGGGTGGGTTCGCAGCACGGCCGAGACAAGGGGTTGCGGTGCGCGGCGTACAGGGAGGGTGATACGGTACGAGACTGTACTGTGTATTGTATGTACAGAAACTGTACTACGGCACTGGACTGGACGTACTGGACCCATACGATCTGATCTCGTGCATACGGCGCTACACCGACGACGACGACGACGCGACACCGACGACGCAATACCGACGACGACGACGACGACGTAACAACCCAGCCACCCTCTCGCGATTATCCACTCCCCTCGCTCACGCCCACATCGCAGCCAGCTGGCCGACAGCACTTCTCCAACCCCAACCCCAACCCCAATATGACGCGCTTTATCGCCCTCCTCCTGGTCGCGCTGCTGGCCATCTCCACCCACGCGCTGCAGTTCTGCGCCCTGAACCCCACGATGAACAAGATGACGGATCTCTGCTTCGCCGTCGCTTCGGCCGCGACCACACGACCCGGAGGAACGATGTCGCCCTGCACATCGCCGCGCGCTTGACCGACCGGAAGGGCTGGGCTGCCGTGGGCGTTGGGGAGAGCATGGGCGGCGCGCTGATGTTTGTGGTGTATCCGGGCGCGCAATGGGGTGGTATGGGGTTCTTTTTTTTTTT
Organism: Blumeriella jaapii; assembly: GCA_009599575.1. NCBI lineage: Eukaryota > Fungi > Ascomycota > Leotiomycetes > Helotiales > Drepanopezizaceae > Blumeriella > Blumeriella jaapii. The sequence goes on along the minus strand of VWND01000029.1, from coordinate 240,715 downwards.
TTTTTTTTTTTCCTTCTTTGTTTTTCTTTTTTTTTTTTTTTTTTAATCTCCCCCCCTCCCCCTTTTCCCCTAAACCTCTGTTCATCATCTTGTGCTTTTTCGCACTTTTCTCGGCTATTTTCCTTCCACCCATTTTCCACGTCCTCTTCTCGTTACGGTGCTGCAAATTATTGTAACCCTTGTGTAGTACGGTAGAGCAGCGAACAGACTTCCAATCTGTTCCTCTACCTTTGGGGGTGAGTTGGTCTCGTGGTGAAAGCTCTTCACTCCACTCGTATTAGGCTGGGTGGCCTGATCGTCATACTGCTTGGGTTGATTTGATACATACATCTCAAGATACATCTCTTCCATTTCGCATCCAAGCTGACCATCCACCTCAGATGTCACCGTCAGCGTGCGCTCCACTCACGACTACGAGCCTCCTCTGACCACAGAGGCGCAGCTCAAAGGGGCGCCCATCGTGCACGTGACGCGCACCTGGGTCGATGGCGTCGACAACAATATCTACAACGCGCAGTTGATCTGCTACGACTGCGAGAGCTGGACGGGCAGCAAGCTGGATGTCGACAGCGAGGAGCAGTCGTGGGTGTGGGCCTCGCATTATGTGCAGGAGATGGGGTCGGACGACGTCGAGCTGGCGCTGGAGAGGCATTGGGATAGAGGTGTGTATTTTACGTTTATCTCTCTCTCTTTTCCTACAGAATCTCTTTTATTGCTCGTGATCTCTCTCTCTCTCTCTCTCTCTTTCTTCATACAAAATCCCGTACATCGCTTGGCATAACTCTCTCTCTCTCTTCCTTCCTACTGAATCTCGTACATTGCTTGGGATAACTCTCTCTCTCTCTCTCTCTCTCTCTCTCCCTACAGAATCCTTTATATTGCTCGGGATAAATCTCTCTCTCTTCCTTCCTATTAAATCTCGTACATTGCTCGGGATCAATCTCTCTCTCTTCTTACAGAACCTCTTACATTGCTCGGGATCAATCTCTCTCTCTTCTTACAAAATCTCTCACATTGCTCGGGACAATCTCTCTCTTACAAAATCTCTCACATAACCCGGGATAACATGTTTGGAATTGACATCCCCGTGTGTGTTCTAGGAATCGTGACTCTCGACATGGCATCCACCTACGTCGACGATCACAAGGACGCCATCCTCGTTGCTCAAGTCACCGAACCGCGAATCACGACGGCCCAGGACGAGAAGCCGGCGAAGAAGAAGCATCACCGGCACCACGCCTTCGGCCTCGCCTCCATCCACGGCGTCCTGCTCACCCTCGCCTTCATGGCGCTCAGCGGCGGCGTGCTCGCCATCCGGAGCGGCATCGTGCCGGCCTTCAAGACGCACTGGATCGTGCAGAGCGTGGCGGGGGGATCCATCGTCGCCGGCTGCGCGATGGGAATCCGCCTGTCCTTCTCGGTATGTGAGGTGTCTCGTCTCCTCTCCTCCCCTCCCGTTCCTCCCATCCGCGCGCTGTGTGCATGTCGAGGAAGCGCGGGCGCTAACGATGGGCGACGGCAAAGCACGGCGGCCACTTCAACACCTGGCACCAGATCGTCGGCCTCCTCGTCGGCGCGGGCATCGTCGCCCAGGTCGGCCTCGGCTACCGGCACCACGTCACCTTTGTGAAGTTCGGGCGCAGGACGGCCGTGTCGACGTCCCACGTCTGGGCCGGACGCGCGCTGCTCGTGGCGGGAAATGCGAATGTTGCTTTGTACGGCTCTCCCCCTCCCCCTCTCCCCTTCTCCCTCCCGTGCGTGTCACCGCACTCCGCTCGTCCGGCTGCGGTGGTAAGCTGATCGGAATCCGTGCTAGGGGCCTGAGACTCGCGCGCGCGTCCCACACCAAGTTCTTCCTCTGGCTGGGCTGCGTGTGCTTGCAGCTCGCGCTGCTGCTGCCGATGTACTACTGGCTCGCGAAGGGGCGGACGCTGACCCACGTCCTCGGAAGGAGCACAGGGAACGCGAGGCGCCGAGTCCCGAGGCGGAGTACGCGCCGGTCGAGCAGGGCGCCTTTGTCGTGGATGACGAGGAGGACGAGTTGGACCTGGATGAGCTGGAGGGCAAGGGCGGCGCTTTGCGTGGACGCTGAGGCTGCGTGCAGCGTTGCCCAAGGCCGCGATCGTGTGTTCCCTCCCGAGGGGAGGTTGCAGTTGCCTGGGATTCCGGGTGAAGGATGCACGTTCCCTTTTGGCCTTTTGGCCTTTTTCCTTCTCTTCCAAGCCTTAAAGCGCTTGGTTGAGTACACGTACTACCGTATTTATATATATATATCCTAGCCTGTTCGCTGTCACGCCTGTGTTCTGTTGTGTGTTATATGTTGTGTATTGCTCGTTTACCTCCTCCTCCTCCTCCTCCTCGTCTCTCTTTTGGCTTTTAGGCCTTTTTTCCTTTTTTTTTTTCCACGCTTTAAAACGCTTGGTTGAGTACACGTATTATTGTATATATATATATATATATATTCAGGCCTGTTCGCTGTCACGCCTATGCTTTGTTATATATTATATATTGCTCGTTTACCTCCTCCTCCTCCTCCTCCTCGTCTCCCTTTTGGCCTTTAGGCCTTTTTCCCTTTTTCTTTTTTTCCAAGCCTTAAAACGCTTGGTTGGGGTATACGTACTACCGTTTTTATATATATATATACATACATACATATAAATATATATCCAGGCCCTTTCGCTGTCACGCCTGTGCTATGTATATATTGTGTATTGCTCGTTTACCTTCTCCGCCTCCTCGTTTCCCTTTTGGCCTTTTGGCCTTTTGGGTTTACTTCCTTTTTTTTTTTTTTTTTCTTCCAAGCCTTAAAGCGCTTATATATACACGTACTATCTTATTTAAATATATCCTAGCTTATTCGCTATCACGCCTGTGCTGTATATATATATGTTGTATAATGCTCGTTTACCTCTTTCTTTTCGTCTCTTTTTTGGCCTTTTTTTTTTTTTTTTTTTTTTTCCCTTTTTTTCTTTTCCAAGCCTTAAAGCGCTTGGTTGGATACACGTATTACCGTATTTATATATATATATCCAAGCCTATTCGTTGTCACGCCTGTGCTGTGTATATGTTATGTATTGTTCGTTTACCTTCTTCTTTTTTTTGTATTCTTTTTGGCTTTTTGATTTTTTTTTTCTTTTTTTCTTTTTTATGCTTTAAAGCCTTAAAGCGCTTGCTTGGGTATATATACTACCGTAGATATATAAATAAATAAATATATTTATATACATAAATACATATATATATATATATATATATATATACGTTCAAACCTGTTCGCTGTCACGCCTATGCTGTATTATATATTATATATTATATATTATCGTATATTTCCTGCCTGAAAAAAGATTGCAATTGTTTTGATCCCGGGTGAAAGATGCACCTCTTCTTTTTGGCCTTTTTCCCTCTTTTTGTTTTCCACGCTTCAAAGCGCTTGGTTGAATACACGTACTATCGTATTTGAATTAATTTTTATATATATATATACAATATATATATATATATATATATATCCAGGCTTGTTCGCTGTCACGCCTGTGTTATATATTATATATTAAATATTATCGTATGTTTTTTGCCCGAAGAAAAGTTGCAATTGTCTTGATCCCGGGTGAAAAATGCACGTCTTCTTTTTGGCCTTTTGGTTTTTTCGTTTTTTTTTTCCTTTCTTTCTTCCACGCCTTAAAGCGCTTGGTTGAGTACACGTACTACTGTATTTATATATATACGTCTTCTTTTTGGCCTTTTGGCCTTTTTCATTTTTTTTTTCAAGCCTTAAGGCGCTTGGTTGGGTATACGTATTACCGTATTTATATATGTATATATATTCAGGCCTGTTCGCTGTCACGCCTCTGTTATGTATTGTGTGTAATGTATTATATATTGCTCGTTTACCTCCTCCTCCTTCTGCTGGGTGGGGTAGGAAGTGGGTGGTTCGCTGTTTAGCGGGGGGGGTTGAGCTGGTGGGGGGGTGAGCTGGTGTGGAAATCTACGTTTTGTAGGTTGGTAGGTAAGGTATGTATATATTTAATGGATCGTGGATTTGGTTGATTTGGTTGATTTGGTTGATTTGGTTGATTTGGTTGATTTGGTTGATTTGGTTGATTTGGTTGATTTGGTTGATTTGGTTGATTTGGTTGATTTGGTTGATTTGGTTGATTTGGTCGGTTTGGTTCGGTTTGTTTGGGTTTGGTTCAGTTTGGTTCAGTTTGTTTTGATTGGTTGTTTTGGTTTGGCTTAGTTATGCTGTATTATATGCTATCAACTTTTTCAATATTAATTTTTTTGATATTAATTTTTTTGATGTTCATTTTTTTGATGTTCATTTTTTTGATGTTCATTTTTTTGATGTTCATTTTTTTGATGTTCATTTTTTTGATATTTATTTTTTTGATATTTATTTTTTTGAAATTCATTCTTTAATAATGGAAAAAATTTACTGTTCGGAATATTAAATTAAGCTGATATAAAAATCTACGTTTGTATATAGCAAATCACAGGTTAGTTCAAATAGGTTCGGTTTGGTTTGGTTTGTTTTGGCTTAGTTGCTTTATATAATATCAACCTTTTTGATTTAATATCAATCTATCAACGAGTATTTTTCACGGTATATCCTTCACAATATACACGAATTCTACTTTTTGTTCGCAACAATCACTAAATTCATTGCATTCGATTCGGAAGACTCGTTTTTTTTCCGAATCTCGAGAAATCAGCTCGAAAGCTCGTCGCGTTCGCCGTACAGCTCGCGAAATAATTTCTTTTATTCTTTTTCGATCGTCCGACGACCACGATCACGACCACGACTACGACGAATTGTATATTCGCTTTATAAACGCAACTTTACCGTTTTAATTAAAACTTGCATTTTAAAAAAAAAAAGCAAACGAATATTTTTAATATTCGCTTTTTTTTTTTTTTCGTTTTAAAATACGAAGCGCGAATATTTATTATTACAACGTCGGCCATTATTAGCCAGTTCGACGAAGCAAACCGATAGTTTTAAATACGCCGTAAAATATAGGCATAATTCGCGACCGCTGCCGACAGCGTCGTAAACCAGCAAAAAAAGCCCGAAGCGCGATAATACGCCGAAAAGCTTGCAAAAAGCTTTATTTTTTTTTTTGCAAACCCGCGCTTTTATTATTTTTTTTCGCCGCTTCGTTAAATAACATCGACTTTTTTTTTTCTTTTGCTAAATCAGTTATTTAAGCAAACCGAGTTTTACGAAAAGTTTTAAAAACTTTAATAAATTCCGAAAAATTAAAATCGACTATCGTTAAAAAGCTATAATAATAAACGCGTCCGTTTATTAGCGGAACTTTACGCGTTTTTTTGAATTCGTTTATCGAAAACTAATTAATAAAAATTCGATAAAACTATCGCTTTTTAATTACGTCGGCGAAAAGCATTTTGCTAAATAAATCTAACACTTTCGTTTTTAAGCAAAAAAATCGCGAAATTTATACCGGATTTAACGAAAAACGCGATTAAAAACCTAACGCTTACGAAAACAAGCTAGACCTTTTATTTAATTGATTTAAAAACCAAAGATTTTCTTACTATTTAAAAAAGCGTCGAGGTTTTTCGCAAAATATTCGAGGCTATTGCCGTACGCATTCCGAAAAAATAATATAAATTACGCGATATAAAACGTTTTAACTACGATTCCGAAATTATTCGGCGACGTTTTCTATTATTTAAAATATATAAAAAACGAAGTTTTTATTTAAATTAAAATCAAACCGATTAATACGCGCTTTTTCCGATACGAAGCGAACCTAGTTATAAGCAAATAAACTTAGATTATTTCCTTTTTACAGCTAGTTAAAAACTTTATTTTTTTCGGCGTCAGCGCCCAAGCCAAGCTTATTAATAAAAAACCGGCCATATTTCGCTACGATTTTAAATACTAAAGCTTTTGCAATTTATTAGCTTGTACTCGACACGCTCGCTGCAATTATTATAACAACCGAATATAAAATTACGATAGCCCGACTGGCTTTAATTGCAAAACAATTTTATAATACGCGAATTGCTATAAATTATACGCTACGAATTATTTACGTTGCTTTACGGCTTTTCGCCGCGTAAACGATAAAATAATACGATTAATTAAAAAAAAATTAAAAGCTATTCGGCGATTAAAAAAAAGCGATTTATTCGGTCGCGGTTATTTTTATTATTAAAACTTTTATTTTTTCAAATAATAATAATCCGGTTTTTAATAACGCAGGCCGAAAAAAAAAACGCGAAAACGCCGTAACGATATACGAGCAAAAAACTACCGCGTTTTTAATTATTATTTCCGCCGCGGCTATAACGCCAAACGTAATCTTTTCGAATCGTTTAATCCGGAATTCAGCTTTAAAATAATCGTTAAATATTCAATATTTTGGCCGAAAAGCATATTCGATTTTCGACGATACGGCCTTCGTAGCTTTTTCGCAAAGCACGCTTTTTTTTATTTCGTTAAAAACAATCCATTCGTTTTTATTAAATCAATTACGAAATAAGTTTCAAACTTTCGCAAACGAATTAAAAAAAATAAATATCGATATTAACATTTTTATTTTTTAATAATAAAAACATTTTTATAAGCAACGCGAAAAAATTTCGCAAACCGAAAACCTAAAACAAAATTTTAATATTTGCTAAACAAACGTTTAAAAAAAACAATCGAAGCATATTACGCTTTTATATTTATGCGATGCAAAACGTATAAAACGTAATTTGCGTGCAAAAATCTTAAAGCGCTTCGGAAATCAAAATACAAAACCATTCGTTATACGATTTGTATATACCGATCGATTTATAAAACGAAATCGAAAAGAAAATTTTTAAGCGAATACGCTTTAAAATGCTAATTTATATCCGAAAAAGCGCAAAATTCAATTTATAATAACAACGATTAATTAATAGCAAAAACCTGTTTTAGTTAAACGTAAATATATATTTTATTTTTAACGTATACAAACAAAATTATATTTAATAAATACTAAACTACGTAATATATTTCGAATCACTTTTTAATTATATAATAAACGGCGATTTTAATATTCGACACGACATTTTTAAGCCGGAATCGGACACGACAGAAAATAAAAAATACTTCGCGAATTAAGCTGCTATTTCGGATATAAATTTCATCGGCGCCGCTAGCAAATTCATTTATAACAAAAAATACGTTTTGAATTTTATTTTTTCGAACGTATTTAATTCGATTATTACGATACGACACGATATATACAGCGGCTTAAATTACGAAACCTAAGTAACGATTTTTTTTAGCAAAAAAAAAATATTCGTAATTTAAATATATTATAAAATATCCGATTCAAAACTCGGCAAATTCGCAAATTTAATACGCGCAAAAATCAGCCGATTTACGAATTCCGTTATATTATTAACGCTAAAAAAGCTAAACGAATACGCGGCTGCGCTGGCCCGGGTTTTTTAAAAAAGCATTACAACCGCCGGAAAACCTTTTTAAAAAAGCTTACAAATTATTTTATAATAAACCGACGAATATTAAAAAGCTAAAAACAAACATTTGCGAACGCGCAAAATAATATACGACGATAAAATCTTCGAAAAAACTAAGCAATTCTTCGCTATAATACGTAAAACGAAAAAAGATTATTAGCGAAAACTTATCAACGAAATCGATAATAACGAAAAGTTATATAAAATAATAAATTAACATCGAATAACTACGAATCTTAAAGCTTTTTTATTAATAATAAACGGCGTTGTAATTAAAAATATCAAAAACAAAGCTAACGCTTTAAAAAACGAAATATTTGGCCGCTTTTTAGCCACCGACGATTTCGACTAAAATTCTTTTACCGAATAAGTAAAATCGGGCTATTTTTTTTTAAGCAAATTTCGTATCGTTCGAAAAAATAAAAAAATATTACATCGGAATTATTAGCATTTTTCCGAATATTAATCGGATTACGATAAAAACTTTTAAAAGCCTGCTAAAAAAAAGTCCGAACCGTTATATACGGCTTGTTTAACCGCTGTTTCGCAACAAACCACTTTCCGATTTTTTAAAAGCTGGCCGAAATAATTATAATAATCAAAATTAATAAACGAAACAAATTTTTTCTACGCTCGTAACGCCCGATCGCTTTTTTTTTTTATATATTCAAAAGCTTCGAAAAAATCATCGCCAATAAAATCGCGTAAATAGCGTTTACGACCGGCCTGCTTAATTTATAATACAAAAGCGCTTTTCCGAAACGCTTTGCTTTCGATTTAGCAGCGTATTTTACGGCCGATATCGAAACTGCGCTCGCCGTAAAAAAACATATCACGATTATTATTTTAAACGTATAAAACGCGTTCGACGCCGTTTTAATCCGACGCCTATTTAAAAAAATAACCGATTAAAAATGGCTTTTTTTATTTTTTTTATTAATTAAATCGTTTTTTACGAAACGACGAATATAAATACGATTCGAAAAAAAAACCACCGATTTTAGCTACGTTTATTGCGATACTTTCTAAAAATCGCCATTTTGTCCGGTTTTGTATATATTATATTTAATAAAATTATTTAATTAAAACTTTACTTTTCGTTTTAAATACGCAAACGATATATTAATTTATCGTATTTTATATAGCTTAAACGATAATATCGAATTATTTGCGAAAAAACGTTCGCGATATCTTCGAATAGAAAAACGAATACAAAATCGTTTTCGCGCCGGAAAAAATCGAAATAATATATATTATTACGCAAAATAATAATTACGCTTTTTCGATTATAATCGACGATAAAATTACGATTTTTTATATTATTACGGCGAAAAAAAAGCGAACAATCCGCGCTGCGTTAATTAAAAATTTAATTCGATCGAAAATTTATTTTTAAACGATACGTTAAAAAACGCGCAAGCAAAATACGATAAGCGGCGTAATATATTAAAAGCTTCGGCCGAATTAATAATAATTTTCCGGCCAGCGCGCTACGAAAAGCAATAATTACTTATGTTTTTCCTTCGATATTATTTAAAACCGAAGTTTAATACGCAAGCCGTACGAAATCTGGTCGCCGAACCGAACGAAATAATCAAATTAGCATCCGTTTCGGCGGTTATATCGATTTAATATAAAAAATTATTATTTTGGCCGCACGAAAAATATTTCTTATATAGCGCACCATTTTTTTTATTATAATAATACGAAACGCAGATTTTTTTTTCGCAAGCGCGGCTTTAAAAAAGGCCAAAATACGCTTTGCGATAAAATTGCAAATCGTAAACGAAACGCATTTTTTAATTCAACGTATTTTTATTTTAATAATCTTTCGAAGCAAATACGCGAATATATATATAGCCGTTAAAACGAAAATTCAGCGCTTCGGCGATATTTTTTCACAAATTTTACGATTTAAATTGATTTTTCCGCACTTTTCGCTCGGCAGCCGCACCGATTTTATTATAAGCGTTAAAAAAAAAAAGACCGCGGAAGATTTTAAAAAATAATAAACAGAATTATTTTTTAAAAACGTTACGATTTTTTCGAACGGCTGCGAAAAATACAAAAACGGCGTTTATTTCGTAAACTACGAATACGTTATATATTAGAATCGCAGGCAAATAACGTTTAAATACGGCTCGATAAACGACCATTTTTACGTTTTCGACGCAAAAGCGATAAAAACATAAAAAAGCTTGCAAAAAACTGCGAGCATACCAGCTGAAATACGTACGCAAAAGCTATAAATATATATCGATAATATTTTAATAATTTAAAAAATACGCGAAACATTTTTTTTTTTTTTTAATAAGTTTTTTTGGCCTGCTAAAAAGCGATAGAAATATACGACGTAAAAATCAAATAAACACCGGATTATACGAGCATCGAAAGCAACGAAGCCGCCGACAAACTGGCAAATGCGAATACGAAAAAAACCTTTTGGGATAAAAGCTTTACGTCCGAACCTATTATAAATAAAATACGCTTCGATTTTAAAAAAATGCGAAATTCGCATCGAAGCCGCTAATAAAAAATAATTAATAAAAAGCTTTTACGAAATTATAAACGATAGAATCCGGTTTACGCAATTAAACTTTTGCCGAAGTTCGATATGCCGAAACGATTGCTTTATTATTATTTAACGATTAAAATCATTTATAAAAACTACGAATAATATTACGTCAAATATAATTATACCAACGCCGAATTGCGCTGTAAATACAAAAAGCTTAAGATTTTATTGTATTTAATATTATACCGCCGCGCGATTAAACGTTTTTTTAATTAGCCTAAAAAAACTCGATCATGTCAGAAACCAACATCACGTGTATGAGTCAGGTGATCCGCCAAGACCCTCTGCCTCCTACCAACCCTCGAATAGTACTTTCTGCGGATAGGCCGTGGAGGCCGGATAGTACTGTGGGGGCTGGAAATAACATTTAAGTAAAACACTTTATAGGAATGATTGCTAAGAAACCAGTTATTAAAGTTATATTAAAAAGAATAAAAAAAGGTCGGGATAGGGGCTGGAAAAGCATACTAAATGGGGCTCGCTTGGTTTCCTGGAAAATACTCTTTTCGAAAGCTCCATCCCTCCTTTTGTACTTATACACGCCTTTTATTAAAAATATAAAAGATAAAAATCAGTTTGACTATTAATCCAACCTTATCTGAGCTTTATTATCTGAATTAATATTTTCCTGCTTTTTAATTTTTATATTTTAATTTTTTTATTTATCGGAACGGCAGTTCGATATTATTAAAACAACCTTTTATTATATTATTATATTTATATCGTTATTATCGATATTATAGCTTTTCGCATTCGCAGAAAACAAGCATTTTCAGCTATTCAAAAAAACCCAGCACTTTCGGCTGCTCAAAGAGATCTCGTACCATCGTTTCCCCTGACGTTACCAGCCTCACCAAAGGTCGAAAATACCCTATCATCAGGGCGCGACGATTTTCTAATTTCTTTTATCGAAAAAATTATTAAAAAAGGCCACGCTTAAAACGATTCGAAAGGACTTTCCACCGAGATTTTGATTTATTTGGCTAATAAACGAATCCGCGCCGAACAAAAAAAAAACGATAAATATAAAAAAGTAAAGGAGATACGAGCTAAAATAAAGCAGAAAAAAACTAAAAAAAAAATTCACGAAACAATTAAAAAATTCGAAAAAACCTTAAAACGCCGAAACGAATTCCGAAAAAAAGTTAAACAATTTCAACGAGAACTTAACGCTTTCGAAAATATCGAAAAAAAGGTTTTTATATTTTTTAACACCGTTCCAATTGAAAAAAAACAAAAAATAACTTAAGCCGGCGATTATTATAAAGTATTTTCGAAGCATTACGATAACAATATTTATTAAAAACGACCTAGCATTTTTTTTAAGCATATTATACTTTTTGTAGAAAACACAGCGAATTCGAGCCGAAAAACATTAAAAATAAAAGATTTTCTAATATATCGAAGGAAAATATTAAAAAAACTTAATTTTTTATTCGGCGTGCAAAGCGAAGTTTCCGCCAAAATAAAAAGATAATATTCTGTATTAATTAAAAGAAAATTAACGCTTATGTTCTAGCTTTCGACGATAAAATAAAAAAAAAATAAACCGGATACGAACGACGTTTTACGAATATTCGAATCATATAGAACGATTTCAAAAAATAAATATTAGACTTTTTAATAAATGCGGAAAATCGAAAAATCGCGGCTTCGAATTTATACGATAAAGCGAAGCAAAAAAAGCATAAATTAATTAACGATTTCGTTGCTTATTTAAATAACTTCGAATAGCAATTGCAAATAACAAACGATGCGATTAGAAAAAGGATGCTTTTCGCAAAACTCCGATTTATTTTTCGAAAAAAAATCATTAAACGAAGCAATATTGCAGCTATAAATTCGCACGAAAAATTGGTATTAATCGCTCGTCGTATCGAAAATGCTAATAAAATTATTAGCGACGAAACGAAAAATAATAAACGACGAAACGAACGTAAAAAGAAAAGAAAGGAAAAAACTTATATTTACGATTAAGGCTTAAAAGCTAAAACAGATATATACCGTCTTCGATTCGAAAATACGTCACAAAAAGAAAAACGAAAGCGAAAAAACGACAATCCTAACAAAATCCTTTGGAATCCTAGAACTTTTAACGACTTTTCTTATTTTTCGAAATGCAGTCGCTGCCAAAAAAAAAAGCACCGTATAGCCAATTATTTAAAAGTCGAATATTATAAATGCAACAGAAAAGGATATATAGCCCCAAACTGCCCCGAAGCTAACAAATCTAAAAATTCGGAAAAAGCTTTCGCTCGATTTTAATTTCGTCGCTGCTAATAAAATCGAGCGAAAAAAAAAAGCAAAAAATAATAATTTCAGTCGAAATTAAAAGAGCCAAAAGCGAAACTCGTACGAAACGAGCTTTTATCGACTGCGGCGCGGAAAAAACTGCGTAACCCAAAAGTTATCAGTTAAATGTGAATAGAAATCAATTTAAAAACGTATTAATTTATCTACGATTAAAAAAAAAAAAGTAATTATCTACGGCATGTATACGCAATCTATTCGCGTTACTAATAATTATAAAACAATTAAAAAAATACAAAGCGATTTCGTGGCTTGCGATATAAATATTCTAAAGGTTTTATTTATCTTAAGGTTTTTTTGGTTGCGAAATATCGATCCCGCTATAAGCTTTCGAGCTAAGTCGTGGCGATACCCAGTCGAACGCTTACAGCTTAATCTCGTTATAATTAAACGTTTTAAAAAGAAATCCAAAAAAAAACAAGCGTTTTGTATCGTTTTAAAAAAAGCTACTAAAAAACAGTATTAATTACCTTTTAAATACGACGATTACGCCGACGTATTCGACGATACCGCCGCGGTTACCCTAGCTTCTCACCATCTTATGAAGCATCGAATAAACCTCGCGGAGGGAAAGGACCTCTTTTAAAGACCAGTCTACCTTTTGTCGGAATTTAAATTCACCGAATTACGCGAATATTTCGATTCGAGCTTAGAAAAAGGCTGGATAAAAAGGTTTACTAGCCCTGCCGGCGCACCGGTAATATTTATACCGAAAAAAAACGGAAGTTTACGATTATGCGTCGATTATAAGGGTTTAAACGCAGTTACGGTTAAGAATCGAACTTTTCTATCTTTTATAAGCGAAACTTTGGATCGTTTGAAAAAAGCTAAAATATTTACTAAACTAGATTTTACTTGGGCGTACCACCGCTTTCGAATAAAAAAGGAAAATAAATGGAAGACTGCGTTTCGCATTCGTTACGGACACTTCGAGTACTGCGTATTACTTTTCGGCTTTTCGAACGCATTAACAACTTTCCAAACATATATTAATCAAGCTTTAGTCGGTTTAATAAATGTTACGTATGTAATTTACTTCGACGATATTTTAATATTCTTCGAAAACCCCGACGATTATATAAACGCGGTAAAAAAAGTTTTCGAAAAACTTCGTGTTAACAAATTTTACGAAAATCTGAAAAAATATGCCTTCGATACGAATACGATTAAGTTTCTAGGCTTCGTCGTTATTTTTACAAAAATTAAAATGGACCCAAAAAAAATAGATAATATTCGGAAATAGCCTTCTTTTATTACGTAGCGAAATATTTAAGTGTTTTTAGGTTTTATTAACTTTTACAAACGTTTTATTAAGAATTACGCTAAGCTTTGCCGATTTATTACAAATTTTTTAAAAGGGATGCAACGAGGAAAAATGTCGGGCCCTTTTCGTTTCCTATTCGAAGCGAAGCTCGTTTTTTTACTTTTAAAAGAAAAGTTTTGCTAAGCATCGATTCTACGCCATTTCGATTTTCGATTGAAAATTTAAATCGAAACAAACGCTTCGAAATTCGCTATAAGCGGAATATTATTCCAATTGTTCGGAAAAAATACGAGAGCACGTTAGCATTTTATCGCGTACTATTCGAAAAAGCTTTCTTTTATAAAACAAAAATACGAGATTCACGACGCTGAACTAATAGCTATAATTTACGCTTTTAAATAATAGAGCCAATATCTACGTAGCGCTTTTAACGTTATTATTATGCGTATAAATTATTACAATTTAAAATACTTTTTTACGAAAAGACGTTTAAACGGACGCTAAGCGAAATGGGCCGACGAGCTAATTAAATACGATTTTGCAATCGAATATAAAATAAAAGTTTTTAACCCGGCGAATGGTTTTTTTCGCCGGCCAGATTTAAAAAAAAATTTAAAAAAAAATAACGAGCAGCTGTCTACGCTGCATCGTAAGCTAAAATTAGCTTATTTGAGAAATTCTAAAATGTTTTCCGCAATAGAAATACGCTTAAAGTCGGGGCATGGACCATTTCGCGCCGATAAGTATTCGAAGCTTTTATTAACGGGATCAGAAAGTAGAAAGCAAGCGGGAAGAAGCTAAATAAAAGGCTTTTTCGCCGGATTGTCTTTTGCTAATATTACTAATTGTAAATAATATATACCACGGAGCGTAGCCGCTGTGTTATTATAATCCGAAACGGTTAATAACGAGCTAGCAGAACCGATTTATAAAACTATTTTTAAATTGCAAAAATTTAATTCTTTTGTATTACAGAAGACGTACGAATCGGCTTCGCAAAGCAATCGAGCCGGGTCCGAAGAATATTAACGTATAGGCCAAAATAAATTATTACGTTATAAAAAACGTGCGTATATTCCGAATAAAAGCGCTATTAAAAGCGAAATATTAAAAATTAATTACGACGATCCGACCGCCGGCTATTAGGATTTTCGGCGAACGCTAGAACTGGTCGAAAAAAAGTATTTCTGGCCTGGTTTACGAGGCGACGTAAAGCGTTACGTTAATACGTGTGGAAAATGCTAAAAAAGCAAGTTTAAAAAGCACCGACCCTATAGCGAGTTAGCCTTTTTTTCGATTCTTACGAAACTTTAAGAAAAAATAATTATAAATTTTATTACAAGTTTATTTTTTAGTAAAAAACGAAATCGTATTTACGATTCGATACTCGTTATAATAAACCGATATACGAAGCTGTCGAAATATATATCGATACAAAAAACGATTTCAGCTTTAAATTTGGCTGAAATATTTATACAGCACGTTTACAAAAATTTTGGCTGCTTTAAAAGGATTATTACAAACAAAAGGTCAGTTTTCACTAATAAATTCTGGTTTTTAATAATGTTTCATTTACAAATACGACGTCGATTAAGCACCGCTTTCCATTCTTAAACCGATAGCCAAACGGAATATCAAAATCAAATTTTAAAATTTTATTTTCGCACGTACTGCGATTATCGATAAAACGATTGGGCTACGAAGCTTGCCTTAGCCGAATTTACGTATAATAACTCGATATACGCTTTTACGGATTTTATTTTTTTTCGCATATTATACGGCTTTTACCCAGAATTTGGCAGCAACGTCGAAAGCGACGTCGTAAAAAAAAGGATATCGTCAGCGGAAAAACGAATTAGAATATTGCAAAAAAAAAAAGAAGTATTTAATAGAAAGCTAAAAAAAGCCAACGCGAACCATAAAAGATTTTACGACGCTAAACATAAAAAAATTAGATTTTAAATAAGCGACAAAATATTATTATCGATTAAAAACCTCCGATAGCTGCGACTTTTTCGAAAGCTTTTAGATAAATATCTAAAGTCTTTTAAAATCAAGCGAATTATATACAAATACGGCCAAGCTTATCAATTCGAACTTTTTTTTTAATATCGTATTTACGATATTTTCTACGTTTTTTTATTAGAATTTTGGCAAAATCGAAACGACACCGAGCCGAAAAATAATATAATAAAACTCTAAAAACCCGAAGAATACGAGGTCAAATTAATATAAGTTTATAAAAATACAAAAAAAAGCCGATATTATTTGGTGCGATAGAAAGGCTATTTATTAAGCGAAGACTTCTGGAAGCCAGAAAATCATTTTACGAACGCAAAAAAGATTGTAAAAAAATATTTAAAAAATACGACAAATAATAGCAACGGAGCAGTAACGAATGCGCGCCGTAAAAGCAAAGAAAAAAAAACAAAAATATTTAGAAAACTTTAGAATCGCCGCTAAGCTAATTTATTTTTATCGTTATTTCTTTTTTTATCGTTATCGCTATTTTTTTTAGATTCAGAAGCAGCGGCAGGCTAAAAAAAGAATTAGTATCAAACGAACTCGCAGAATATTCGACTTATTCCAGTTAAAGCTTTTACGATAGCCGTAGTCGAATTTTGAATTGCAGCTACGATATTTTCGTAAAAATCCAGAATTTAATTTAACTGGTTAAAATGGATCCGAGCGACGTTTTCGAAACGTCGGAAAATACGTTTTATATTAGCGTCGTTAAAAAAAGGGGCCGGCGCAGCCAAAGCCTCTAAAACAGCAGCAGCCGCCAAACCGGCAGAAACGGGCGCAGCAGCAGCGGCGGCAGCCCGAGCCGCGGCGCGATTCGCACGATTTCCGATTATTATAAAAGCCGAAGCGTTATTTTTTTTTGAACGATTTATATAAGCGTCGTGGATAATAAAATCGATAAAAGTTTTAGCAAAAGCTTTGGCTTCGGCAGCAAAAGAAAAAAAAGCGGCAACGGCTGTAATAGCATCGAAACGATTTATAAAATCGTTAAAGCCCGCGAAAAGTATTTGCGCCTCGATGGCGCGTACGGTAAGAACTTGTAGCTAGTTAAAAGCGAGTCCGAGTAAAAGTTTAAAAAATTTATAGAAAAGCACTAAGTATACGAAGCTTTGCAGCGGTTGCATTTTACGCTGAAAAGCTCGAAAACGCAAAAGAGCAAAAAGTCCGTTATAATATTTTCGCGTAAAATCAAGCGGACGCACCGAAGGCAAATAAAAGTCAAAGGCATTTTGAAAGTTCGCGGCGAACGCGGCGAAAGGCAGTTAATTAAAATAAAAAAAAGCTGACGAGAAAATGAAAATAAAAAAGAAAAAAAAGAAGTTGAGCAGAAAAATGGCGGCTATTTTAAGAAAAAAGGCTTTTTTAAACGAAAATGCAAGCGCTACCGAAAACAAAAAAAACAAAACAGCAAAACAGCTACAATTCACGATTAAAAACGGACGAAACAGCTATAATTCACGACCGAAAACGGAAAAAACCGCACGTTATTTCGAAAGCGTAACGCACGTTATATACGAAAGCATACGCATAAAGAAATCAGTCGCTTTTAAGGACCAAAGGCCTAAAAAAAGGGTAATATCAGAAACCAATATCACGTGTATAAGTCAGGTAATCCGTCAAAACTTTTTGTTTTTTACCAATCTTCGAATAATACTTTTTGCGAATAGACCGTAGGGGCCGGATAATACTATAAGGGCTAGAAATAATATTTAGGTAAAACATTTTATAGAAATAATTGCTAAAGAACCAGTTATTAGAATTATATTAAAAAAGATGAAAAGAGGTCGGGATGGGAGCTGAAGAAGCATATTAAATAGGGCTCGCCTGGTTTCCTGGGAAATACTCTTTTCGAGGGCTCCACCCCTCCTTTTGTACTTATACACGCTTTTTACTAAAAATGTAGAAGGTAGAGATCAGTCTGATTATCAACCCAACCTTATCTGAGCTCTATTGTCTGAACTAGTGTTTCTCTGCCTTTCAATCCTTACAGATCAAACGTTTTTTTCCGAACCGAGCGAAAGGCCGTAATATTTCTCAAAAATCTGCTTCGCGAGCCAAAAGATTTTATAACGTTTTTACGCGTTATTATTACAATTTTTTAAATATAACCAGTTTTACTATACGTATATTATTTGCTTTAATCGATTGCAGCTCGAACAGAATAAGCTGCGTACGGCCGCGCGAAGCGACGTTACAACGAAGCGAATATTATTTTGCATATTTATATAACGAATAATTTTTTATTTTAATAAACGCAAGCCTGTTCGCTTTTGATTTTTAAATTCGGATATTTGAATATTGCTTTTCTTTTCTTTTTTCTCGGCCTACTAATTATATTATTATATGTTTTCACGCAACCGACAGATTATATTTTGATCGGTGCCGCATATATATTTTTTAAGTTTTTTTTTGGGCTTTACGCTTATATTTTTCACTAACGGACCATCGCAAAAAGCGGCGAAAAGCGTAGTCGACAGCAGCTTTAGCTGTATTAATACGAACTGCTTTCGGGATCGTATTTTATATTTAATTCCTTAGCTTAGCACGTCTCCGTACCCCCTGGAAGGTCCTAGGAGGGCAGCCTCTCGGCTGCACTCCGCTAGACGTTAATCAATACTACTACTACTACTACTACTACTCTTTCACGGTAAAACCTAAGTGTATGGTAAATCACTATTATTATTATCATTACCATTATTATTACTATTACCATCACCATCCGGTCCAGTCCAGTCCAGTCCAGTCCACTTCCATCCATTCCATTCCAGCCTAGTCCTTATATACACGCAAGCCGCCCACCCACTCGCTATCAAGCCCACTGTCTGTTTACCTCTCAGCAGAAGCACGCCACCAATCAATCAATCAACCGCATGCAGCGAGACTCCCGTGCCGTTCCCATCAACGTCCCTCCCGCACAAACATCCACCCCTTTTCCCCCAGCCTAGCTCCCTATCACGCCGCCCGCGATGCTGCCACGGCACTCTGCTGCTCCTCCCAGGCTTGGATGCGCTCGCGATACGTCTGTCTGTATTAATGGGTTGTCTTTGGTTAGCTTTTTCACCCTCCGAAAAAGAAAGAGAAAGAAAACCCACTCCTGCGTCCTCTCCCGACTCTCCTCCCTCACCCGCTCCACGCGCCGCGCCCGCCGGTCCTCGCGCGCCTCTTTGTACCAGCGGAAGAGCAAGTAATTGACGCTCGCTAGGAAGATACCCGTGATCAGGCCGCCGATGAGGTAGGCCACCTTCTTGACGCTGTTCGGGGTGAGGGCGTCCTGGTTAAAGGGGGGCGGGGTTAGTGGGTTGCTGGTTTGTGTTGTGTTGTCTGCGGGAGGGAGAGAGGGAGGGAGGGAGGGAGGGAGGGAGAGGGCTTACGCGGACGGCGTCCATGGTTGGGGAGGGGCTTTGTTCTTCGTTTGGGTTTTGGAGATGGGTGGTTGGAGGGCGGTGCTTTGGGTCGTTGTAGGGGTTGGGTGGGAGGTGGGTGATGTGGTGTGATATGGTGTGGTGTTTGCGGATTGTGGGATGTGAGGTTTGCGTGTGAGTAGGAGGGGAGGTGAGAGCTGGGTCTTGTCTTGGTGGAGTCAGAGGAGTGAGGATCTGGTGTTCGAATGGAGGCCGTCTGAAGGTTCTAGCGGCTTTTCTTCTCGAACGTGCAGTGGGAGAACCTGCGTCGGGTGATGGGTGGATAGATGGATGGATGGAACGACAGGGAGATGGTTTGAGGGCCTGCTTGGTGATTTGCTTGTGGCTTGTTTACTTTAACCGGATAGATCGTGCTTGGTGATTGCTAAGCTTACTGTTCAGATTCGGGATGTGGTGTTTTGGGGATTCTGTTAGCGTGTTTTCTGTTTTCGAAAGAGATACTTGGAAATGATTATGATTATTTCGGGGGTATATATTGGCATTGGGTTATTTATGATATAAGAAGACAAGAGCTGGCTGGGGTTTTCGTGATGGTTCTCTACGAGATGGTTATTAAAGGATAGCGGAAATCAGATGGCAAGCCGGAACGGACAAACAGAATCTGTAGCTGTTATAATTGGGAGGCAGACAGCAGAAAGAGATCACGTAAGTAAGACGGGAATCGGTTTTGTGTCTTAAATATGCTAAAAGGTTTGCTTTAACTGGATAGCTGTTGCATTGCTTATGCTCGGTGATTTAGCAGTCTTCTACTATCGATAGAGACACTAAGAGATGTTTCTCTCAAAGGTGTGTTTGAAATGGATGGGATGGGTATAAAGGGATAATAGCTTGCTTAGGATCTCGTAATGCTTTTCTGTAAGATAAGTATCGAAGGACAGCGTGAAATATACAATACATTAGAGCGGACAGACAGAAGCTGACTCTTATATAATGGAAAAAGCGGGCAACGCAGCGGATGTAAGCATCTGAGACAGCAATTGAGATTATATATATGATATTCTTCAGGGTCTAGATACTAAGATTAGACTGGAAGCTCATACTCTTTGTAAGATGCAAAAAAGAATCTGATATAACACTTGATGTTGTCTTTTACATGTGCTCCAAAATCTAACATTTGCAAGTACATGACTACAGAGCTAGCACTTCCCTGTAAGATGTAGAAGGGAATCTCTAAGGGAAAGTTGATAACGTAGCAAGAAATCTCACAAACAGGGATCAGCAGCATATCAAACCACAACGGAGGCATCTTTGATATAGGTATGCTCAAGATATGGTCGTCCTAGGGATGCAATGCTGAAATCAACACTTTTGTGCGATAGAACACTTTCTTGATATGGATAAGAGCAGATAGAACACCTTCTTGATGTGGATAAGAGATCTCACCCAGGAAACCTCTTTTCCATATCAAGAAAGTGTTCTATCGCACAAAAGTGTTGCCAGCCTGGTTAGAGGTCTCTTTGCAGCATCGGAGTAGATCAATGTTTTCGAAGCACAGGTCCTCGCTTGGCACTCACGTGACTTCCAACCTGAGGCATCTGACAGATATCTCGCAGCTCTCAACTCACGACGACGAACTTCGTCGCCCAACCACCATATCAAGATCGAACAACTCTCCCGAGACACAGGCGGCACGGGAATAGCTTCACCATGCTCCCCAGCTAAGTCACTCGCCCTCAGTCCGGCGTGGGCGTGCAAGGTGCCGTGGCACCGCGGCAGCAGCCCTCCCGAGACTGGTGAGGCCCTCCCCAGATGTCTCTGTCTCTCCCCCCCCACGCCCTTTGGCCTTCTTTCACCTGGACAGAAGGCTTCGTTGCCATCTTCTCTCTCGACTGAGCGCCTCTCGATCATGTCCCGCGAGACGTCGCCGGCGATTTGGCACCTTTTCCTCGCCTTTCCGCCTCCAAATGGCAGCTGGCTCGCTTGTCCAGGTCGACCAGGGCGCTAGTCCCGAAGCGGCACATGGCAATCCTCGTCCTCCCATCTTCTCCGCCGCTCACGAAACTCCCAAACTCCCAAACACCAAAAACACCAAAACCACCCCAAACTCCCCAAACACCAACTTCCACCTCGTCGCCGCCCCATCTCCACGACGACACATCCCCATCCACGTCGACTTCCACATCGACTTCCACTTCCACTCCCACGTCCGCTGCCACTCCCACGTCCGCCCGCCGCAGACACATCCGCGCGTCGACCTCTCCGTGCACCGCATCATCCACCATGGCCGGCGGAAAGGGAAAATCATCGGGCGGAAAGTCATCGGGGGGGAAGAGTGGTCACGATGCCGGGAAGAAGCAGCAGAGCCATTCCAGCAAGGCTGGGCTTCAGGTGAGTGTTGCGCAGAGCTCCATCGGGCGTTGGGCGAGGCATCGCATGCGTCGCGCGCCATGTGCGAGGCGCCGGTGGGATGGTCGAGTCGGGGCTCTACGCGCCCACACCGTCAGCAAGCAAGCAAGAGGCACCATACGGCCGTCGTCGATCTGGGGATGAAGGCCATGCGCCGGGGATGCTGGGCTGGTGGGAGGTCAGCACCCGCGCCCTTCCACTGCTCACGATTCCGACACATTGCGACGCGCCGGCATATCAACAAACCTAAGACATCCCCGACTCCCCCCATCCGGACAATCCGACCGCGATCCGGTCCGGCGCGCATCGGCGACGCGACGCGCACGCGCACGCGCAAACCTGCACTTGCTAACGTGGAGTCATCACAGTTTCCGTGCGGTCGTGTCAAGCGCTTCCTGAAGAACAACACCCAGAACAAGATGCGCGTCGGAGCCAAGGCCGCCGTCTACGTGACGGCCGTCCTCGAATACCTGACGGCCGAGGTTCTCGAGCTCGCCGGAGTGAGTCGCTGTCCTGGGTCTGCCAGCATGCGCCGCGCTAATGCCATGATTTCTGTAGAACGCGGCCAAGGATCTCAAGGTCAAGCGCATCACCCCCCGCCACCTCCAGCTCGCGATCCGCGGCGACGAAGAACTCGATACCCTCATCCGCGCCACCATTGCCTTTGGCGGCGTCCTGCCCCACATCAACCGCGCGCTGCTCCTGAAAGTCGAACAGAAGAAGAAGCAGGCTGCTGATGGCGCGGCATAAAGTCATTTCGACAAGCGATGCGAGCCGACGGCCTTGCCGCTACATTTTTCTCTCGGATGCTCCTTTTCTTCTTCTGTTGTGGGCTGGGTGGGAAAGAAAACTGGTGGTGTACGGGGAGATATCCTACGCTTTTTCTTCTTCTGCGTGTTTATTTGCTGTCAAAGGTTCCGCATGGAATGGCTCGGTCGAGTACGGTTGACGAAGTTCTCGGATGAGACGATCGATGGCTCTTGTTCTTACCTATAGACTTGGGGATGGACGGTCTTGATGACATAGCTTGAAACGCTTACTGCTGCTGTTTGTAACAATACCACATTCTTCCTCTCCGGTGACGATGGCTGGCTTGGTGTCGCGGCGGCCCGAGGCCGTAGGTCGCTTCCACGGAGACGGGGTAGCTGATTTGACGTGTCCAGGGGTTCGTGGAGTTGATTGCGAGTATTTCACGTTCCCGGCCCAGGTTTGGGGAATAAGAGCTTACCCAATGAATAGGAAAAGCTGAAGCTTCGTATCCCGTATCACCTACAGCTATTCCCTTCGCGCCGCGAAGGACGGCGGGCCACAAGAATGGAACATCTACCATACGGAACACGTATACTCGTGCGTGTCGAGGAATACATATGGCAAGCCAACCAAGTCAGTCAACTGGGATGCAACAAGCGTTGGTGCACGCCCTACAGTATGTGCTTCGCGAAACTACCTCCCTCTTCCGTTTTGAAACAGAAAACTGTTGGATGGGTAGCAAAGGCATCGACTTGGAAAGCTTTCAAAATGGAAGCTAAATTGTTGTGTTGCATCTTCACGTACAGTTTGTTATTTGCGCGACACACGTTAAGATGGGCCTTGTACAGTACAGTATAACACGCAACTAACTCGGTATGCGCATTGTTGAAATGGTGTTCGGGACATTTTTTAATAATATAGAATTGCGAATAATGCTTTTCAATTTTGCGGGTTGGGTTTGGCGCTTTTCTGATAGAAGAGGATGATTAACGCGGACTTGATATAATTAGGTACCTACCTAATAGGTAGGCAATTACGTTAGATCCGATCTGAGATACGATTACTATTTCAAAAGTTTAGTATTGTAAAATACGCGATAGATCCGATTTTCGGTTTACTCGAAAAGAATTGTAATTGTGTGAATAACAGGTATTCGATACAAAGCTAGGTACCTATCCAAAGTTTTAGAAGCTTGCATATCGTTATCTTACAGCACAACCCGAATGTTTTTAATATCGGCGATTTGATGTTGTAATTTTATGATTTGATAAACGTAAAGTAATAAATTGGGAATGCGAAGTGGCTGGCTGGTTTCTCAAAAGCCAACTGACAGTTTTATACGTCTTATGCCAGGTCGATTGCGTACACTGCGCAAAGTGCAAGTTTGGCTTAGGAAGTATCAGAACAGAAAGTACTGGCACTGCTTTACCCAATTCTTCAAGTTGATATCTCTGTTAGTTATTTCATCGCATTTAATATAGAACAGAAAGGGGGGGGGGGGGGGGGGGGGGGTCGCTAAGCTTACTAAGCGCCCATCTTCCTACAGCCATCGTCGCGCTCACACGACTCAGCAACAACAAACTCTCACCCTCCAGCCACTTCGCGAACCTCACGCTCCCTCGACCAACTCACCTCTCTGCCACGGCTGCGATCGCATTCACCACGGGTGCGAAGATGACACACCATGCACAGTACGCCCGGCTCATTGCGTGCGCTTCGACTCCCAAGAGCCTCAGCAGCGCATTCTGCAGCGCGGAGCCGAAGCCGACCAGGCGCAGCTCGTGTACGAGGTACAGCGCAGAGGCGATGCGGTTGAGGCACTGGCAGAGAGTCGTTTCGCTGTTTGGGAATTCGCATCGGCTATTTGTGGGCAGGTAGGCAAGTCTAGACGAAAACACTTTTCGGCTGACGCAGGTATGAATAGGTAAACAAATAAGCGAGAGAGAGTGAGCTTGCATCGTGAACCCCCCCCCCTCTTTTTCATTCGGGATTGGATTGGATGGGATGGATCGTAGAAGTACCTACTCTGTACCTATAAGTATCTGAAAGCCCGTCTCGGACATTTCCTTGCATGCGCAGGTGCAGCGATCAAGTTTTATCCCTCATCCCTACACCAAACTCGAGCTGGTCAAGCTCCCTCTGCATTTGACACAATGTCTGCTCGACTCTCCCTACCTTGGTACGCTTTTCGGCGCTGTTGTACGAAAGAGACAGTGCAACGCAGTGGCTTCTATATCACTGGAGTATGTCATGTGCATTTCGGATTGCGTTTCAGCACCCCGCGGCTCTTTCAGAGTCGTACGGAGTACGTGTACAGTGCTGTGCAAAATACAGTATAGTATATGTAGACTGATAATCTTTACTTGTAGGTTTGACCCAGACCCCTGGAGGGGGCTCTGACAGGGCATAATGCTTAACCGCTTTACAGTACCCTGGTGAGGTAGCTAGTTATTCCTCGATTACAGCTATGAGAGGGCGAAAGAGAGAAGGAAAATGGGAAGAAAGGCGAAGAAGAGCCGTGTAAGAACACTGGGTAGGGAGCGAGACACGCATTGAGACGATGGGGACTTGATAGCGTGGCTCAGGGCTTAGGTCCAGAGTACGTTGGTTTTGCATACGGTAAGATAGTCAGGTATTCTAGGCAGAAGCAAAATTGAAGTACATTAACGATTGTCGGCAATTTCAAATCAGCCTAAACTTCATTTGATGTCAACGTAGCAGTTTGCTTCCAACTCATCAACAACGATATCATGTCTAGCATCAATGGAGCTTCGTCAGAAGATAAGCAATGCTTTTCCCTCCAGCCACGTTTTGTCATCTTCGATCCTCCAGCTCGACTTTTTCGTTTCCGTCCCTCATTTTCATGGATGCTCATTCATATCTAAGACTGGGGCGGGCCAACTCTTGGGCAGCATTGCGCCGTTAATGTGCAGCGAGAACCGCTGGTTCTTCTGTAGCATGCCTCCTCGTTAAGCCCGGTGAGAAGGTCGTTAACGTCTTCGAAATCCATTACCAATGGCAATCCGGTTTCGACGCGTTTGCAAATGTTGGGATCTTGCGAACAAAACATTTGCTCGGTTTGCTTGTTTTGCTCGCACCTCGAATAGTTGCCGGTGGATTGTATAGAGCAGCCAACCTTGGGTTGCAAGCTCGATTCGGCTCGCGGCAGGCCGGCGAAGAATAATGAAGAAACGGCAATCGTGATATAAAATCGCATTTTGACAAATTTTGCTGGAAATTGACGGATGGAGTATTCGTCGTTGGGAAAGATTGTGATGCTAGTCTGTATCGAGGCGAATGGTTTTCTCGAAGACTCGACAATCTTCTTATAGTTGCCAATTTCCAAGACCTTTTCGTATTCTAAAACCTGCTGCGTTTGAAATCATAGCCCATTTTATCGTTGTGTATCAGAATGCCTCGAGACAAGGATGGTTTTTGCACCCTTTCGGGGCAGCCAAGATAAACGCAATCTAGTCAAGCTAGCTTTAATGCAGCCAAGCTAGATTTCAATTAACTCAGTCTAGCAAGCGGAAAAAGTCCAAAAGAACGTTTTTGGACTGCTTTTGGTTTTGATATTTCCAAAATCCCTTATTAGCTTTTACAGCCGCGTGTGCGTGATTTTCTACAATAATTGCTAATCGATATCAAAAACAATACCACAAATCGAACGTAAAAAGCGGCCATAATGCATTTAGAAAGTGGAGAGGTTTTGCTGCTTTGTATTGATTAAAATCTAGCTTGGCTGTATTAAATCTATCTTGGCTACGTTCCATTTACTTCAGCCAAGAACTTTATTTTGGCTACGTTCCCTTTGCTTCGGCCTTCGGACAATAAAGCTCTCACCTATCTGCGAAGACTGAACGCGGATCAGTTCGCGGAGCTGCTTTACGCCACCGAGTTTTACTCGTCTACCTGTCATAGGTAAGCTCCGGGGCAGCGTGCTGCCGTCCCGGGGGAACACTTTCAAATATTGTAGTATTAACGGTTTCGGGCTTTTGTAGAATTGATAATGTGTTTTTTTGTCTTCTTTGTTTTTATTTAACAACGCTTTATTTTGGCTTGACTCGCCGGTTTGTATGACTTGAAGACACGCTCAGCTTTGCCAGCTTTGGTTATCTGATTTATCGAAAGTGGCTTTACGAACTCAATGGAGAATCATCCCGCCTGTAAAAAAAAAGGCTCAGATAGCGGACCATTTGTCACACATTTCTTTCATGTAACTGATTTCTCGAAGGTCTCTTGTACATAAAAATCCCCAGCTTGGCATGTTTCCAATGCTCTGCGGAAGGCTCGAGGTAGCGCAGTTTCACTGCCCCCTCCAGACGTTAAATAATATCATCATCATTATCATTATCATCCTTTACTTCGAGTGCCCGGAAAAGGTGCAACCTTTTGGCAGGTATTGTACAATAACTTAAGAAGACGGAGTTTGCTCAAGGGACGGAGCTTTCCATACAAAACAGATGAGCTTCATAGTTGATGGAGAGGCTCCACCAGGAGACTTGTCGTGATGTATGCACTTAAGCGGAGGAAAGATGCCAAAAAAGGCTGAGCTTGAAAGAAATCAAGGGCCATCAGGCCGAGATGTTACAGCAAAAAACGGTGTTGTAAATCCTACAGCAAAGGACTTTGTCAAGTTATGAATTATTTTGCTCTACAGGTAAAAAATACACAATTCTGGTGGGTGCGCGTAAACCCAAGTTTGGCTAATGCCGATCAAACACTTTGCATTGTAAATTTGTATTTCCCCCAGGCAGCCAAGATAAAAGAAACACAGCCAAGCTAGATTTTACTTAAATGAATGTAGCAAAATCTGCCTACTTTTAACTGCGTTGTAGCCGCTTTTTACATTCGTTTTGCATTATCAAAGTTTTTGGTAACGATTAGCTGTTTTTTTTTTAAAATTACGCAAACGCGATTTGTAAAAGCTATAGAATTATTTCCGAAAGACTAAAATAAAAGCAGCCAAAAAAAACAGCAATAACTTCAAAAATTTCTGTTCAACTGCTATACTAAACAAATGTCTAGCTTGGCTACTTTGCGTCTACCTTGGCTGTATGGAGGGTGCAATAACCTTCTGACAGGTACTGTAACAACGAGAATACCGTAGTACTATGATACTACAGCGGTATCTTTTTACGCCATGTCAGAACAGGGGTGCATTCGGCCTGGACTTGGAAAAGTAATAATGCTACGGATAATCCTATGTTGTATAGCGTGTATTGCATTTTAATATGTATTCTATGCATAAACTGATATTGAACATAGTCAATATTTAGTAAAACACCTTCACAGCAACCACTACAGCTCGACGACGCGAACACCTGAACGTTACGTAGTATATCAGCCACAACGATTCCAGGACACCGTATTCTGTTATCCATGTTGTGTGGATCGAACGCACGCTCAAGTGAGTGAGGGGCCTCTCGTAAATTGATTGTTTTGCAACCCAGGCGTCCAAGACCAACTTCCAAGCTCAAACCAAAGATCTAGATCAGAGAGCCAAGAATGCCAGGCGGAGTCTTGTAACCACATTGGCTAGTTGACGACACTAGGCTGTGGCGGTTGCTAGACGCGGCGATAATTCCCGCGGGCTGGCTAGGCGTAGATCTGCGATTCGATACGGTGCGGTGCTAATAAAACCCAGACAAGAACACGGCGGTTTCAATTGCTGGTTATGAAGCTGGTCACGAAGATGGAAAGATAGGTATGTACCTTCGATTCAGCAAGGACCGCTAGCGGCAAATCGTTCAAGCTTCAAGCGTGGCATGCTTGCATGAAAATAGGACTGCTCTTGCGGATTTCATGAGTTCGCGGTTCACGGACTGGCACTACCGACTCTAGAGGATCGACGTGTCAAGTCTTGTGAGCGAAAGGCTCCTGTATCCGGCCCGAGGCCCTAAATATTTATTGATGTACCGTTATGTACAGCATTCTGTACGCGGCGGCGGAGGACGGAAGAGGGAACAGAAACCACAAGCCGACTGATGAAAACCTATGGGGCTACGCCTCTGCATCCAGGCCTATAGTTCCAATTCCTGGTTCGAACTCTGGAGACGTCGGCGCGCCTTTTTCTTAACACGACGTCAATCCATCCCTCGGCATTCAAAATGCGAAAAGCGAAAACGGGGATCTGGATCGGCATCTGGACCATGCGGAGGATCCTAGTGCAGATCAACATAAAGTCCGATGGAAAGCTTAAACGAGGGAGTTGGGATAGAGGAAATTGGATCTGGTTGATGGGATTGTGGCGTTTGTATAAGAGCTTGACTTCTCGAAACCAGAGTAATTGGTACAGTAAATGGCATGACTTCAAGCAGTTACATTAGAGTCGCCGAGAATTTGCTCCTCTGTTTGAAATCTTACGATCTTAAATCTTCCAAAAATTGATAAGTATGATTTTTAAAGACTTCAAGCAAAGCATGTAATAAGACCTGAGCATTATTTAGAAACGATAGACTTGATAGTACCCGAGTTAGAAGATCAATTTGTTCCATTATCACAAGCAGAAAACTACGCAATCCGCACTCCGACCTGATACTGATGCTAATGCTGCTGGGCGTTGGTGTAGTATACACCGAGCACATGCCATCAATGCCATGCTTCACATCGAAAAGTGGACGCACCGTGCTGAATCAGATTCGTATGACATGGCCAATCGCTGCATTCCTGACCCCAGCCATGTCGATGAGCCGAAGTCCATGTCTTAGGACGTCGCAAGTAATAGGGAGATAAGAACAACAACAGCAGCAGCAGCAACAGCAGCAACAACATATCGTAATCTTCAATTCAACAATAATCTGCCCGGCCGACCCGGCACGGTAGACAGACACGATGGTCTAGTTAGAGCTACCAAGTGCTTCGCACCATATCTTTGATGACCTCAATGACTGCGCCGCTAGACTAACTGCCAACTAGCGATTCAGGTCAAAAGCCCGAAAGCATACCAAATAGCCGGTCTGCGCCGTCCTTCGAGCGTGGAGCGAAAGTCTGTGCCTTTTCCTGGTCCTACTACTTCTTGTTTCCTGGTGCAAGTCGATATTAGGAGTCAAGGTGCCGAGCGACTCTTCATCACTTCCCGCACGACGCATTCCAGCTCTGAACAATGGCATCAGACGGCGAAAACGCCGGGTTTGCGCCCATCCGGACGCAGAACATCCTCAGTGGCGAAAGCGAGCATCCCGGGTACGCAGACGACGAGGTTGAGCGGCCTCAAACGTTCCGCCATGAGAGCTCGACCGATATCGACGACAAGGAGCGGCTGGAGCGCGTCCAGACTTCCAAGTCAGTGAGAGATCGACGGGAATTCCAGCCTGTCATCGCGGGAGACCGCGAGGAGCTGAGGAGGATAGCGACGACGTTTAGTGGTAGGGGGGCATTGACGAGGACGAACACCGCGACGACGGGGGCCATGGAGAGGCAGGATACACTTGCTGGGGTGAACATCGGAGACCCAGTTCTGGACCCCGACTCGCCCGAATTCGATGTGTATAAATGGACCCGAATGTAAACATAGCCTCGCTTATTCTCTGTGGTATCGCTTACTCACCGCCACATAGGTTGATGAGCTTGATGGAGCAGAATAACGTGGTTCAACGACGAGCCGGTATCGTCTGGAAGAACCTGAAGGTATGCGGCTCTGGATCCGCAATCAATCTGCAGAAGAATGTCGGGTCCCTCATGTTTGCACCCCTACGGTTTGGGGAGTTCTTCGGAAAGGGCCCGGAGAAGACCATTCTGAATGACTTTGAGGGGTGCCTGAAGACCGGAGAGATGCTGGTCGTGGGTAGACCCGGAAGTGGATGCTCTACCTTGTTGAAGTCGTTGATGGGAGAACTGACGGGCTTGGACATGAAGGAGCAGTCTCTGGTCCACTACAACGGTATATAGACGCGTGAATCTCGCTTGTGTGTTTTGTTCGGCTCGCTAAAGCTCTCACAGGAATTTCGCAGAAGCAGATGATCAAGCAATTCAGAGGAGAACTCGTCTACAACCAAGAGGTCGACAAGCACTTTCCGCATCTCACGGTCGGAGAGACTTTGGAATTTGCAGCTCGTGTCAGGACGCCACAACAACGCCTGATAGAAGGATTGAAACGCGAGGACTGGGCTAAGCACATGGCCAAAGTGGTGATGACCGTGTTCGGCCTGTCACACACCTACAATACTAAAGTTGGAAACGACTTTGTGCGAGGAGTCTCTGGAGGAGAGAGAAAGCGTGTCAGCATAGCAGAGATGGCGCTTGCTGGATCACCAATCGCTTCCTGGGACAACTCCACTCGAGGACTTGATGCTGCTACCGCGCTAGAGTTTACCAGATCTCTCCGCATGTCTGCGAATCTCAGTGGAGCGTGCCACTTGGTTGCCATCTACCAGGCGTCGCAAGCCATCTATGATGAGTTTGACAAGGCCGTAGTGCTTTATGAAGGCCGACAGATCTACTTTGGACCTTGCGACGAGGCAAAACAGTATTTCGTGGACATGGGCTGGGAGTGTCCTTCTAGGCAAACGACAGGGGATTTCTTGACTTCTGTGACCAATCCATCGGAGCGTATGGCACGCAAGGGCATGGAAACGCAGGTTCCCCGAACGCCGGAAGACTTTGAGAGATACTGGAAGGAGTCAGCTCAGTGCAAGGCCCTGAAGCAAGAGATGAAGGACCACGAAGAGCAGTTTGGCGGCGACGAGACTCTGAATCAGTTCACTGCCAGTCGCAAAGGGATGCAGGCAAAGCACGTCCGGCCCGAATCTCCATACACCGTCAGCATTCCTATGCAAATCAAATACTGCACTCAGCGTGCCTACCAGCGTCTATGGAACGACAAGACGTCGACTGTAACCACCATCATCGGACAGATTGTCATGGCTCTTATCATCGGGTCAATTTTCTACGGCACTCGCAACGACTCGGCCAGTTTCTTCCAAAAGGGTGGTGTCCTCTTCTTCGCCGTCTTGCTCAACGCTCTCATCGCCATCTCGGAAATCAACACTTTGTACAGCCAACGTCCCATCGTCGAGAAGCAAGCCTCATATGCATTCTATCACCCGTTCACGGAGGCCATGGCAGGCATCGTGGCAGACATCCCCGTCAAGTTTCTGATTGCTACCTGCTTCAATATCATTCTGTATTTTTTGGCCGGGCTCAGGCGCGAACCCAGCCAGTTTTTCATCTTCTTCTTGTTCAACTTCGTCGCCATCTTGACAGTGAGTCCGAAAATCGCTCTTCCTACCCATCTTTGCTAATGCAAGTCCCAGATGTCTCAAATTTACCGGTCCATCGCTGCCAGTACCAAGACCGTCTCTCAAGCGCTTGCTATTGCGGGAGTCACTACGCTGGCTATTGTCATCTATACTGGTTTCGTCATTCCGAGGCCTCTTATGCACCCGTGGTTCAAGTGGATTTCTTGGATCAATCCCGTTGCTGTACGTACAGAGTCCGTTCGTTTCTCTCAACTCCTTGATCTTCGCTTTAGGACATGATTTAAGAGCAAGTCTCAAAACGGAGAGAATCCCAGTCCTTTGATATGATCCAATTTTCTTGAATACGAGCATACGCACTGCTGACTCTGACACAGTATGCTTTTGAAGCTCTATTCGTCAATGAATTGCATGGTCAGAGGTTCGCATGTTCTCAGATTGTCCCTTCTGGAGCTGGATACCCCAGTACCGGCAACGAATTTGTTTGCGCCATCGCCGGAGCAGTCGCAGGACAGCTTACTGTTTCGGGCGACGACTACCTTGATGCCCAGTTCCAATACTCCTACTCTCACATCTGGCGAAATCTTGGCTTCATGTTTGCATTCATGATCTTCTTCCTCTTTGTCTACCTCTTGGCCACCGAACTCAACTCTTCGACAGACAGCAAGGCCGAGGTTTTGGTCTTCCGTCGTGGCCACGTCCCACAGAATCTCATAGCCGCCGAAAAGGCAGCGAAGCAAGACGAGGAAGCTCCCATGCCTGCGGCGGGTGCTAAAAGTCCCGCCAAAGATGACGAGCTAAAGGAACAGCAGCAGGACGAGAAGGTCGGCGCCTTGGCTCCTCAGACTGATGTGACTTGGAAAGACGTCTGTTATGATATCAAGATCAAAGGGGAGCCTCGTCGTCTGCTCGATAATGTCTCTGGCTGGGTCAAGCCTGGTACTCTGACCGCCCTCATGGGTGTCTCTGGTGCAGGCAAGACGACTTTGCTCGACGTTCTCGCTCAACGTGTCTCAATGGGTGTTGTTACTGGCGACATGCTGGTCTCGGGCAAGCCTTTGGACGAATCCTTCCAGCGAAAAACAGGCTACGTTCAACAACAAGATTTGCATCTGGAAACTTCGACTGTTCGTGAAGCGTTGCGCTTCTCAGCCACGCTTCGACAACCCAAGACTGTGTCCAAGCAGGAAAAGTACGATTTTGTCGAGGACGTCATCAAGATGTTGAACATGCAGGAGTTTGCTGAGGCCGTCGTCGGTGTTCCTGGAGAGGGACTGAACGTTGAACAGCGAAAACTTCTAACGATTGGTGTTGAGCTCGCGGCAAAGCCTGCGCTCTTGCTCTTCTTAGACGAACCTACCTCTGGTCTAGACTCGCAATCTTCTTGGGCTATTGTCGCTTTTTTGAGAAAGCTCGCGGATAATGGACAAGCTGTTTTAGCAACTATCCATCAGCCTAGCGCTATCCTTTTTCAAGAGTTCGACCGTCTCCTGTTCTTGGCTAAAGGAGGCCGTACCGTCTACTTCGGTGACATTGGACACAACTCGGAGACTCTTCTCAACTATTTTGAATCCCACGGGGCTGAAAAGTGCGGAGAAGACGCCAACCCAGCGGAGTACATGTTGACAATGGTTGGAGCTGGCGCAACTGGAAAGTCCACCAAGGACTGGCATGAAGTCTGGAAATGCAGCGACGAAGCCCAAGAAATACAGAAGGAGCTCGCTTCGATCAAAGAGGAGATGGGCAAGGATGCTTCAGGCGACGACAACACTTCGCACTCGGAATTCGCCATGCCATTCACGAGCCAGTTGGTTGAGGTCACATACCGTGTCTTTCAGCAATACTGGCGCACACCCGAATATGTCTACGCTAAGCTTCTGCTTGGTGTCGCTTCGGCACTGTTTATCGGTTTCTCCTTCTTCCACATCGAGCGCAGTCAACAGGGTCTCCAGAACGCCATCTTCTCCATCTTCATGATCACCACCATCTTCACGACTCTCGTCCAGCAGATCATGCCTCGCTTCATCCTGCAGCGCGACCTGTACGAGGTCCGCGAGCGGCCGTCCAAGGCCTACTCGTGGAAGGCCTTCCTCATCGCCAACATCATCGTCGAGATCCCCTACCAGATCCTGCTCGGCGTCATGGTCTGGGCCTCCTACTTCTACCCCATCTACACCCGCGGCGGTATCCCGTCGGCCGAGCGCCAGGGCCTCATCCTGCTGCTCCTGGTGCAGTTCTTCGTGTTCGCTTCTACCTTTGCCCACATGATGATTTCTGCGCTGCCCGACTCAGAGACGGCAGGCAACATTGCCACGCTCATGTTCTCCATGTGCCTGACCTTCAACGGTGTCTTTCAGCCGCCGAACGCCCTGCCTGGTTTCTGGATTTTCATGTATCGTGTCTCGCCTCTGACCTGTAAGCCTCCCTCCCCATCTTTTCACACAAGAGAAACAAAAGGAAGAGTCCCAACTAACACTTGGCCAGACCTCGTCTCAGCTGTTGCCTCCACCGGTCTCTCAGGCCGCCCAGTCCGCTGCTCCTCGAGCGAAACGGCCATCATGCAGCCGCCGGCCGGCTCATCATGCGGTGAATACCTCTCCTCCTACGCCAACCTCTCTGGCGGCGCCGTCTATAATCCGGAAGCCTTTTCCGACTGCGAGTGCACCGCGACCGTCGCGGACCAGTTCCTCTCCTCGGTGTCCATCTCGTACAGCACGCGCTGGCGCGACTACGGCATCGGCTTTGCCTTCATCTTCTTCAACATCTTCGCTGCTGTTCTGCTGTACTACTTCTTCCGCGTGCGCAAGGGCAGCGGGCGCAACATGGGTGAGAAGCTGAAGCCGATTCTGGCTCTGTTCAAGAAGGATCCTGAGAAGGAGAATGTTGGCAGCGAGCGGAAGAAGGCGCCGCAGGATAAGGGGGAGAGTATCGTGCCGTGATGGGTTACGGTTGGTAGGTTTTAATATTAATCCATTTCTTCGGAAGTAAATACGCGCGTAGCGAGGCGTTGAATTAGGGTTTGGAGAAGTAAATAGTCCAAGCGAGGTAAAAAGCTGGATACGTAACTCATAATAATCTAAAACAACAATTGCCTTCTTTGTCATTGCCGGATTTTCTGCAACTCAATGGGATTCTGGCGCTCCAATTTAAATCGTGCAAGTAGGTCGCAAAGAAAGAAGTTTGGTTCGTATCGCTGATAATAGCCGCCTTTTCAGCGACGTGAACAAGGTGGCTTGGCCTTTTGCACCAGTCCAGCGGTCTTCCAGGGCAATATGATATCAGTATCAGTATCAGGGGCATTGAGAATATGAATAGAATTTTGCTCAAGTCACACCCCGGTGTCTAGTCCACATACACCTTCACACTGTACAGCATCACACTGTATAAGCATCCCTATTTGACAGCCTGTTCAACCTCTTCACCCAGGTGCTCTCTCCGGATCCTGCCACTGATCAAATAAACGGCCGTCCTCACCTCCAACAACGGGTCATCGCTCACATCCACGCCCTCCATATACCTCGGGATAGGGTCATAGATGATCTTCTTCTGCTCCTGCCCGTCGCCCTCGTCCATCGCCCAGAGACGCTCAACCGCGATCTCGCCCATCTCCACAAACTCGTTCGTCTCGGGCCACACCCGCGTCGAGTCGTGCGTCGGGTCCCCGTCCTCAGCGAGCTGCGCCAGCAGCCGGTACTTGATGGGCTTGTGGCGCGCGAGACGCTGCGCGAGGTCGTCGAACTGGAAGTTGGCCGACTGCTTGGCCGCATCGGCCTTGCTGTGCTTCATGACGCCTTGCCAGGGGACGAGGCGCCACCGGAAGAAGGTCTCTCGGCCGGCGTCGTTGGTGAATTTGAAGGCGTGCACGGCGTGCCATCTACCATTCTCTTCTCTCAGTACGTGGGATGGGACGAGGGCCCGGAGAGCAGGACAGACTCACTGCTCGGTTGCAAAGGAGTACGCGTGGGCGGGCGCCTGGTTCTCCATGAAGTATTTGGCGTGCGGGTACTTCGCCAGAAAGTCGTCCATCGTGCCGTCCCTCATCGCGCGGAACTGGTCCAGGAAGCCCTCGCCTGTGCTCACGACGAAGCCGTAGGCGTTGTTGGTGATGATGTCGTAGTGCTGGTGGCCGTCGTCCGACAGGACGAAGCGGATCGCGAAGCCGCGTGAGCCGTTCTCCCCGTTGTCGGGGAGGTTCTTGAGCCCGGTGTCGGTGCTGTAGCGCATGATGAGCGGCGTGGAGGCGTTGCTGAAGATGGGCGCTTTCGAGAGCTTGGAAGCATCTTTGGTGGGTGTGAAAGTGCCTTTGACGAGCTGTCCTTTGGCGTGGACTGCGTTGTTGTAAGTCTGGGGAAGTCATAAATGCAGAGGATGTTGTTTTTACCTGGTCTGTAGTTCTCCGGGGTCTTGAAGGTTTGTCGCATGGTGGTGACCAGCTCATCGGCGAGCTTCACCACTTTCGGATCTTCTGGGAGAGGCATTGTGAAACTTGGTGAGGTTAAGGAGATGAACAATCAAGAGTAAGCTTGGAAGTTTGAGAGTTTCGATTTTTAGACTTGTTTGTATGTAAACGTCTTCCAATGTACGGTCGACCAATTCAACAGGGAGACCATCTGCTGATTTATACCTCATCAATAACTGGTCGAGCATTATCTCACCAGTTAACTCTTTCGACGTCATGACTTTGCCGGATCAAGAAATTTGTTTTTGGGTGTTTTGGAATGCAACCTAATCAGCGCTTTCTACGCGCCACGTTGCACTGGCGTCAACGGCTCCTCTTAGGGCGAAGCGACGCACCAAAATGAAACACGGTTCTAGATCCAGCGCCGTACATCAGTGGCAGTTCTCATAAGCAGAAGTACAAAAGTGCGGGTTAGGTAACTGGTCAAACGAAGGTGGAAGCAAGTAAACACCGGCCTCGCTTAATTTTCTACTTCGACTTCCGACTATTTATCTAATTGTGTATCAAACGATGCCACCACCTTTCTTGTTGCTCAAGCGGTCAAGGCATTGGCTGGCGTGTCCTCTCTCAAACGAAGGTATATCAACAATTGTGGCTTCTGCAACACGACGAACACCTTCTGCCCTTCAATCCATCTCGCATCTCTGGTAAAGGCACCAACTCGAAGCTGAGAGCCAGTCTCGCTGTAAGCATTTTCATCTCAGAGTATGGCAGGTTCTTCCCGATGCAATTTCTGGGTCCGGGAGAGAATGGTTGCATCGCCGATTTGTTGTCATCGCCGAACTTGGGATCATAGAAAGGATGCGAGGTCGGGAGCCATCGTTCGAGGATAAACGCATCTGCGTGGAGAAAATCCTGTTCGCGGTGGTATGTTGCCCACTGCAAAATCCAAATTGGTCTACGATAAGTCTCGAACAGCTCTACGAGCGTGATCTGTTAAAGTTGTCTGTAAGACAGCCTCGTAGGTTCTTATTAGTTATTCCGTTCAGTGACGGCCGGCAGACCCAAATTTATCGTGAGATGTATCCTTCACGGGAAACGACGAGAGTGGCAACACACGAAAAGAGGTACGAAAATGCCAGAGCGAATCCTTAAGTTTGGGGGCTCCGGAGCTGCGTCAATTACTTCTAATCACTTACATGGGGGTATAACGTTAAGTTCGGGTGCCTTGGCAAGCTTCTGGCAGTTTCGTGCATTGCGAGTTGCACTGGGAAGAACGAGATTCCCATCTCAAGTAAACTTGATCGTGTCAGGGAAACAGTCTATCAACCGGCTATTCGGTCGATGTCCAGTCCGGCTTGAGACATTGACCGGAAACATCGGAACAATGGCATCCACCTCCCGACGGTGAGCCATCGGCGGGGTTTGATGTACAGAGTAGCGCTCGTTCCCGACCTTCTACCTTGGGAAGTGAAGCTTTCTGAAGCTTTTTCGCAACAGCCACTAAAATGAGTGTACATCGGTTACTTTTTGCACCAAGTCAACACAGGGGGTATCCGACTTTGTACATGATTTAGTATCAAATACATTTAAAATTTAACGAAACGCCCTTCGGCAGCGATTACAGCTTGACTACGCGCTTGCATACGCTTCTGTTGCTGTCGTTGATGAATTTATGACGAATGATAAGTAAAAGTTGCTTCGAGCTTCCTATCGCGGTGAGGGAATTGCTCCATTAGGCTTTTGACATGGTGCGAGCTGCACTGTGCCATTTCACTCAACTGCTCCAGTTGCTTTGAGTGCAGCCATCACTTCACGGGCTGCACATACTCCCACGTGTACTTATTCCCAGTGATACTTTTGAATCAACAGATAATGCTGCCGAACCGTCAATTTTCTTCTCTGTGACAGTCCTTGTGACGCAAATCCAGAATAGGATTGGGTGATAAAGTCTTGATCTCGAATGTCAACCTCCAAGTCGATCTCGCCTAGCGAATGACTCCTCAAGCGAGCGGAACAGGGGTTCTTCGACAACACGGGCGTTGGTGTGAATAGACTCGGTTTCAAATGACACGACTCGTGTTTTGCAATGAGTGAGTAAGATGGTTTCCAGCGGCTGGTTAAGCTGCTGATCTATGTTCTAGTGTCAAACCTCTCGAAAAAAAAGAGCTTAAATAGCGTACACTTATCACAAATTTCTTTTACTGAACTTCTTCCTCGAGGGTTTTTTGTATATTTAAATACCCAGCTTAACACTTTCCAATGCTCTACGGGAGGCTTGAGGTTGTACAGTTTCACTGTCCCCTCCAGACGTTAAGCAATATCATTATCATTATCATCCACCATTACGCCCACCCCATGCAATTCGCATAATTAATTCACCACCGTCGCCGCGGGCCAATCCGGTACCGATCTTCAAATTCAAGATCCCCACATCCCTAACCAGCGTCCTCCAGCGCCGGCGCATGTTCCATCTCCACCCACTCACACAAGTAATCAATGCAGTATCCCACTCTCTCATTGAAGAAGCCCGCCCACTCAAAGCTCCAAGCCATAGATGATCTGTCGCCGGGACGAAAACACAGGCAGTCGGCAGTGAGACCTGCAGAACAGATAACACGAAACAAGGGGACAGACAGTCAGCAGGAGCATCATCAATTGACGTCTTCATTCAACTCCTATCCGGCATCACCGTGTCGTTCAAGTAAGTAATCTGGTCGTGGTATTAGTGTTGTCGCGCGATCAGATCGGATTTTGACTTACGAATGGCTCAAGAGCCTCGACGACATCTCCAATAGCCTGCAGCGAGTCTTTCCCTACAACATCGGAATCAGACAGCTTCTTGATCAGCACGAAACTCCGCAGCTTCAGCAGCTCGATATCGCTGTGGTCGACGTCGAAGCCCTCCACACATCCGTTAGCGCAGGTAGCCAAGCACGGAAAGAGAGGAGTCAACCAACGAACCTTGGGCTTCTTCTTCAACGCACCCCTCTTGCTCATTTGGCAGAACGCCTTGACGACCTTGCTCTCCTCCGCCTTGACCTTCGGGAAGAACACCGTCCTCAGCGTCTCCCCCATCAAGACGCTCTTGAACTGATGCGGCTGGGTATCGATGTCCTCCCGCAGACACGCCAGCGTCTCCGCGTCGCACCCAAAGTAGCCGCCTGCTATGAAGCTCTCGCCGCCAGGCTGCACGTGCAGGTAGTATTGCGCGTAGGGCCCCTTGCGGCCCGACCGCGACCAGGCGACGGAGAAGTAGACCTTGTACGGCGTCGGGTCGTTGGTGAAGCGCATGTCGCGGTGGATGCGGTAGATGATGTCCTTGACAGGCAGCTCGGGGATTGTAGGGTCCCTTTCGCAGACGACGCTCGACAACGCGGCCACGAAGGTCTGGAAGTCCCTCTCCGCTTGTCTGTTTACATTCGCACACGTTGTTAGCCGAGCGCAAGATAACCGAGAAGAAGAAAAGGGGGGCAACAGTGGAAGACAAGCCGCACCGAAACACAGCATCGTGGAACTTCAACCACTGCCGCTCGTTGTGCCCCTTCAGCTCCCTCAAAAAGTCCAGCGTGTTTCTGTGCAGCCGCGCGTCCGCATACGGCGTGTCCCCGGCGTCTTTGGCGCGCGGTAGCTTTCTCTCCATTTGTATATCGCCGTTCGCGAGCAGCGTTCTCTTCCAGCCCTTGCCCATCACTCCCTTCAGCTTCGCACTCTTCACTTCGCTTTCCTCGCCACCATCTTCCTCGCCTGGCGAATCCTTCATCTCGGCCTCGGAGGCTTCGGCTTCAGACTCGGATTTGGCGTCGTCGCTGAAGTCATCGGATGAATATGCGTCTTCAGCGTCAGATTCGGCGTAGACGACTTGAACCTTTTTTGCGCGTCCGGACTGACGTCTAGAGGGGGGCGATTGTGGAGGCGGGGTGCTGTTTGCTTTGCGCTTGCGACCGGCCATGGTCTGGATAGCTTTTGTGATAGTGGCCGTGTTTGCTAAGGTCTCGAGATTGAATTCGAGCGTATTCTGAGGTTTAAGATGCGATGAAAAGGAGAAAAGGGGCACGTCGGGACGCATAAGGTATCGACGGCGTCGTTGTCGGACGCGAAACACCAAGTCATGTGACCTTGGATGGCTTGGATGTCTTTCCTCTGGAATGTCAATTCTCGAGACTCGTGTACAAAGCACAAGATAAAGATTGCGAGAAGCAATACACAGACACCGGCGGCGGAATATTTTTCTCACATGGGTCGCTTTGGCATCTTCACTACGACTACAGATGTATCGACCTCCCTTACGGATGGACAGTTGGACCAAAACCAAAATCTCTCCTCGATCAGCTCCATCGAGGCGTTATCTCTGTATCAATCTGGCTGTGTCTCACTCCATCTTGGTCGAGCAAGCAAGCTTAAGATAATCAATCATATGCTATGTGGTACACTACGACCTTCGAAGTTCGCTTTAGCTTTAGCAAGCTACCATTTACATGGGCACAAAGCATCTTGGGAATTCTTGCATAACCGCCAAACTATGGAGTCGGAATATCTAGAAAAACCGAGGGAGGATTTCGAGGGTATTAACGAAAAGGAAGGACCTCGAACATGGACAACTTCTCAGCCCCAACAATCGAAGACTCTACACTAGTCGGGCGCAAATCAACCAGCGTGGTTAAATATAGAATCTCCTGTGATACAGTAGTGTAGCGTACGTAGGCTGATGCAAGGCATGTCCCTTTCGATGTTGCTTGTACACATCCTCTTGCGCTTCTGCGTGGCATTCTCACCGTCGCGGGCTCGGTCTTATTTCCCCATCTTGAGAGTCAGATTGTTGAGAGTCGGATTTGCAAACCCTACCCATGCATGCATCGCCACGCAAACAAGACTCCTCCTACAGTAAGCTTCACGCCCAATCTGGGGACTCCAGACCCCACGATTCTTGGGCGCTTGAGCGGTGCAAAAAAGAAGAGATCTCCCCGATCCACTTTGGTTTATCACCATCAGAGGCCTTACACGATCAGGTCGCACGTCGAAGCAACCTTTTCATTTATCGAGTTACAGCAAAGCCGTTAGGCATGTCCCCAACAGATTTCTCTGTTCGATCCGAAAAGATGATGCAGGCTGCGACTTTGAGTTCTGAACAGGTACGAAGGCCGTTGTCCGTGGCCAGTAAGCGAGTCAGGGCCTCAAAACTGACCGCAAAGCACGCGAAACATCTCCCACGCATGACTCGAGAATGCCTTCGGGACAGACTCCGGATTCAGTCACGCTGTCTCGCTTTCCCCACTCTCTCCAGTTTTTTCCATCTACGGCATACAATCGATCGAGCAGGTGCAGCTCAACCCCAACTTCCAGTGTGGCGCCCTGGGAACTTGAAACGGCGACGAGAAGAACGAAACAGAGTCTAAGAATGTACTGAGCGAGAACAGACGGGAGCATCAAAGAGACGAGAGCGTGACCTGTGTCGTGCCCCAGCATTCCCCGGTATTATCTCCAGTGCCAACGTGAACCCGGCCATATTTACTTCTGACGCTCGCTTAATTTTCTAGCCTGAACCATGCAACGCGACACGCAGAGGCCGGCCAGACCTCTGAGCGAGCCGGCAAAAACAGCTGGATTTCCTTTTGGAGTAGGCCCGCGTCGCGTGGTCGGCCAGGAAGAGCATGGGGCCGAGGAGTGAAGGGATATGGCAGAAGAAACGGGCCGAATCACCTACAACTGTGAATCGCGTAGCTCTCACGAGTAGGGTAATAAGGAGCGCAAGACATCGTGGACTCTGGCATAAATAAGAACGGCTACCCCGCTCTGGTCTGATGTGTGTTTACCCATGTATTGTCCAGGTCGACACTCTCTCATTCTCACCCACCTCGCCAACTATCACCACCACCACCACCACCACCACCACCACCAACAGCAACAATGCCAGGTGGAGCAGTCCCTCCCGCTGGCACGACCGACGTTGATCGGGTCGAGGCCCCGATCACCTGGAAAGCCTACCTGATGTGTACCATGGGCGCCTTCGGTGGCATGCTTTTTGGCTATGATTCCGGATATATCAGCGGAGTCCTCGCCATGGACTTCTTTATCAACATGCTGACCGGCAAGCCGATCCCCGGCCCTAATGCCTCGCAGGCTGAACTCGATGACTTCGTGGTCCCGACTGGCCACAAGACTCTGATTGTGTCGATTCTCTCGGCTGGGACTTTCTTCGGCGCCATCATCGCGGGCGACTTTGCCGACTGGATTGGACGTCGTCTTACTGTTATTCTCGGCTGCTTTATTTATGGCATTGGATGCG
Source organism: Blumeriella jaapii (assembly GCA_009599575.1). Taxonomy (NCBI): domain Eukaryota; kingdom Fungi; phylum Ascomycota; class Leotiomycetes; order Helotiales; family Drepanopezizaceae; genus Blumeriella; species Blumeriella jaapii. Next base: position 198,659 of record VWND01000029.1, on the reverse strand, counting down.
TGATGCAGACCGCCACTACGTCGCTTGGACTTTTGGTGGCTGGACGTCTCGTAAGTGTCTCGCTTGTCTGTTTATTTTTGATGCAGTGTCAAGCGCCCTAGCCTCGTTGATTCAAATGTACATATGTCTATGTGTAAATACACAAAAATACTCGTACAAAGTCCCCGAAATCGTTCCAAGCTCCCTCCACACCCTTAGACGAATCGAGCTGACTTATCTTGACAGGTTGCTGGTTTTGGCGTTGGATTTGTTTCTGCCATCATCATCTTGTACATGTCTGAGATCGCGCCCAAGGCCATCCGTGGAGCGGTTGTTTCTGGTAAGCCCATCTTCCAGTCTCTTACTGTTCTCTCTTCGCTCGCTAAGTCTGACAGGATACCAATTCTCCGTCACCCTCGGAATGCTGCTGGCCTCGTGTGTCAACTATGGGACCCAGAATCGCACCGACAGCGGTTCATACCGCATTCCCATCGGTCTCCAACTCCTCTTCGCCCTCCTTCTCGCCGCCGGTCTCTTCTGGCTCCCCGAGTCTCCTCGCTGGTTCGTCAAGAAAGGCAGACTCGACGACGCCACGCGAGTTCTCTGTCGGCTCCGCGACCAGCCCGTTGGCTCCGAGCTCGTCCTGGCCGAGCTGACGGAGATCGTTGCCAACCACGAGTACGAGATGTCTGTGATCCCGCAAAACGGCTACTTCTCCTCCTGGGCCAACTGCTTCAAGGGCTCGCTCTCGAACCCGGCCTCCAACCTGCGCCGTACCATCCTCGGCACCTCCATCCAGATGATGCAGCAGTGGACCGGCGTCAACTTCATCTTCTACTACGGCACCACCTTCTTCATGGCCCTCGGCACGATCAAAAACCCCTTCCTGATTTCCCTCATCACGACTCTCGTCAACGTGTGCTCGACGCCCCTCGCCTTCTGGACCATCGAGCGCTTCGGTCGCCGCACCATCATGATCTGGGGCGCCCTCGGCATGGTCATCTGCCAGTACATCGTTGCCATTGTGGGCGTTAGCACTTCGACCACGGCCGCCGTGTCCTCTCAGATCTCCTTCATCTGCATCTACATCTTCTTCTTTGCCACGACCTGGGGCCCCGGCGCCTGGGTCGTCATCGGCGAGATCTTCCCGCTGCCCATCCGCTCGCGCGGTGTCGGTCTCTCTACTGCTTCCAACTGGCTCTGGAACTGCGTACGTCTTCTCCCTCCTCCAAAGCGCCCAAGCCCCCAAGCCTCAACCCCCCAAGCCTCAACCCCCCAAGGCGAGAGACCAGAGTAAACAAAGACTGACGTGCCGCGACAGATCATCGCCATCATCACCCTACCTGACCTCCACCGAACAAGGCGGCGTCGACCTCGGCTCCAAGATCTTCTTCCTCTGGGGCTCGCTGTGCATGCTCTGCGTCGTCTACGCCTACCTGTTGATCCCCGAGACCAAGGGCTTGACGCTCGAGCAGGTCGACCGCATGCTGGAGGAGACGACGCCGCGCACCTCGGCCCGCTGGGTCCCAACCTCGACGTTCGCCGCCGAAATGGGCCTGGCCGAGTCGAAGACGATCGAGACGACGCATCTGGAGAAGATCGAGGGCGCGGAAGTGGAGAGGGCGAGCGTCTAGGCGGAGAGCAGAGGGAGGGGGTTCCTTGTAGAGCGAGCGTGAGCCTGGGTGATATAATAATGCAACTCACTTTGTGTTGGTTTACATGTTGTCTGCGACTCGGCGTCGCGGTCTGGCTTACGGTTTCCATGATTCTCATCGGAGATTTCCCCTTCCCAATCTTGTTACGCTTTCTTCTCTCCTCTGCTGTTGTTCTCAATGGTTTACGAGCCATACACATCTTGTGTAGAACTCGCTCTGGACCCGCGAGCTGAGAGCTGAGAGCTGAGAGCTGGGCGTGAAATGAACGGGATGCCCGGGTGTGTGCGAGCGCGCCGTTGCCGTAGCTGTGCGTTTGGATCTCCTGATAAATAATAGGAGTGGTGACAATGAGCAACTCACGATTTGCGTTAAAAACTCAATGCTTCAACAGTTTGTTTCCTCGTGATATCGTTGCAGAGCTGATATTCTCTGTTGTACGAAGCACTCCTCACCCCTCACCCCTCAAGCCCCTTTTGCCCAAGTCCCAATCCACCTCCGAGGATATCTTTATATCATCGATGATGTGCCTACCTACTCATAAACCCTTTTCTACTATTTAAGTAGTGGCCGAGCTAGGAGGTAGAAGAAAAGGGGATTACTAGCTAAACAATTTAGGAGAAAGAGAAATACATGTCTACGTTATTCTCTCATCCATCCTCTAACTGAGAATATGCACGTCTGCGCTCACGCTACACTACGTACTACATACCTAGCAAGCAGGTGTCGATGCTGATTGAGATATGTGTGGGCGAAGCACATCCCGGTGTCTATCAAGTGACGGCTTTTATACGGCGAATTTTCCCTTCGCTTTTCTCCTTCGGGCGTCGCTGAAAGGGGATAAGGTTTTGCTGCAGAGAGCAGTTCCGTTATGAATGTGTAATGCAGAGTGAGGTCATGCCAGCTCGGAGAATTTATGAAAGAAGGGGGTCTCGCTTAGTCCACATCACTCTCCGCCAAGTAAACAAAGACGAAGCGTGAACATCCACCCCTTTTTATTTTCCACCATCGATTTCAATGCCAATGCCCTGATTTCACCCCCAGACCCAAACCCAAGTTCCTCTCACCGCCCCTAGAGCGTGTACCTAAACTCGGAATCCCCGCCCTCCAGGACCTTTTCGCCGCGATCCGCCATCGCGTTTTGCCGCCGGAACTCGAGCGTCAGCACGCCAACCAGGACCACGATCACCACCTGGCTGCCCAGCGCCACGCTGATGCCTGGTATGTAGTCGGGGCTGTCCTGGCTGCGGAAGACGGTGCCGACAATGCCGCCCAGCGAGCCGAAGCCGACCAGCGTTGCCGAGCAGAAGGCGCGCTTCCACTGCCCGCGGATGTTGTTGGCCTGTGGGGGATGAGCGCATGGATCAGCTGGAGCGCGAGCGAGAGCGGATGGGTCAGATGACAAGAGAGAAGAAGCACCCAGAGCGGGAGTGCGAAGGTATCAAGAGCAGGCAGAGTCAGACGGACGTACCTGATAGGCCATGCACACGGGCCCGTTAGCTGCGGCGCCCGCCGTGGCGAGGAAGACGCCAAAGTAACGGACGTTGCTGTTGGGATGAAAGCCGAGGATGGAGAGCCCGACAAGAGCGAGCAGGGCGTTGAAGACGAGCGGGAGACCGCGCGACTGGTACTTGTCACCCCACCAGCCGGTGAACATCATCTGACCGGCGTTAGTCAAGATGTCGACCTTCCGTCCATGGCCCGATATCAAGCTGGAGAAGCACTTACGACAATACCCCCGAACACATAAGGCGGCGCCACCAAGCACTGCGACGTCCCGACATCAAAGCCGAGTCCCATGTTGAGGATGATGGGGAGGAAGTAAGCCAGCGCGTAGCTGATGGTGGTGATGCAGCCGAAGATCACTGCGTACGCCCAGATCTTCCAGTCTTTACCCGACGCCATCCACTCTCGGAAGTTGAACTTGGTGTTGTCGGCGTCGCCCCGGTCGGCGTTGACACGCTTGATGATGCATTGTTGCTCCCCGGGCGTGAGGAAGCGCAGTGAGCGGGAGCTGGTGTTGTCGGGGAACGAGAGCAGGAAGACAGCGCCGAAGCCCGCCGCGACGCAGGTTAACTCGTAACTTTAGCAAGGGATGGACGTGGGCGCTGAGGATGTACTTACAATGCCTTGGATGATAAAGATCCATCTCCAGCCTCGATAGCCGGACAGCCCGTCCATCTGCATCAGGCCGTAGGCCATGATTCCTCCGAAGGCCGTGGCCACAACCCCGATCAGGTAGAAGAAGGCGTAGCGCTTCCCCATCTCGTATCGTTTGTACCAAGTCGACAGCAGAAACACCACCCCAGGAAAGAAGGCCGCCTGCTCCCGTAAGCGGATGTTTTCATACCTTCCAGGTCGAGGCACGTGTCTTACCTCGAAAAGCCCCAGAACCAGACGCAGCGCTATCAATTGCGTCCAGTGCTGCGCGAAGCCATGGCCGATCGTCACGCAGCCCCAGCAGAACGCGAGCAGGGACAGGAACACGCGGGGGCCGATCTTGCGGCAGAGAATGGTGCCCGGGGGCTGGAAAATCGTGTAGGTGATGAAGAACACCAGGGTAACGATGGACTAGCCAGGTCAGCGCGTGTTCCCGAGACGATCACTATACATATGTCATCCTATATGTGTCGAGATGTCTAGAACCTACGTATCGATCTACGCCATTAACTTTCGTGAGGTTCAGCTCGACATTCATCCTGTTCCACACTCATCAGACCATGTGTTCAGGGAAGCCATAAAGCATCGAGCTTACCCCGCGATGGCCGCACTTGACAGGTTCGTTCGATCCAGCAGACACATACAGTACAACAGGCCACAGGTGGGGATGAGACGTATGTCCACCTTCCGGAGGATCTTCTTCTGGTCTTCCTCAGACCATTGCGACAGAGTCTCGTCTGTGCTGCTGGGGCTGTACGAGTCCTTCGCAACAGGCTCGCTTCGCTGCTCCGAGGACGTCTCGCGCCCGACTTCTTTACTGTCTGAGGAGGTGGCCATGGCTGTCAGACTAGGAGATTCCGAAGTGGTGTGAATGGCGCGGGGGTTCGAGGAAACTTCTCGCCTTATACGACTTCACCCCTCTACAGGATAGCGGTTAGCACCTACCTTAAGCGCTCCTCCATACCAAGCCGGCGAGTTCCCGCCGCAAGATCCACAACGGAAAACTCTCTCTCTCTATATGGAGATTCGACCACCAATAATGATCTAGCGTTGCGGATTCGTTGCGGATTCCAGGCCCGTTTTGCTGGCCACATACCATGCAGATGAACATATCGCATCTAGATCCATGGATGGCCCGAGGGACGGAGACCTGCAATGGAAAATCGGAGATGGCACTTGGTCCGCTGCATGCAACGACGAGACGAGTTACTCCTACTGTAGCTGGGATCGCACCCATGCGCGTAGATAGACCAAGTGATGCATGGTGCTACATCAGAAGAAAAAGCAATGAAGCACGGCGCGACCAGGTTCCTTGCTCTGCAGATATTCACTGACCTGCCAGACCACACCAGAGAACTGTGCGGCGACGATGTCAACAAAACAAGCGAAGAGACCCGGTGGGCTAGCGCGGGATAAAAACGGGCCGAGACGGAAATCGTTCACGGTGTTTCCGGAAAACTGTCCTTTGTGTGCATGCACTTACCGCATCTGGATTAGCGGCGCGCTCATGCTTTTCTGTGTCCAGCATCGCGAAAAACATCCTCAACACCACTTTATCACCACTTCACCACATCACCACTTCACCACTTCACCGCATCACCACATCGCCACTTCACCACTTCCCAATTGGCGACTTCACCCCTTCCCGTCGCCCGACGTCGCTCAAAATTCGACGACTCTGGCCGTGCCTCAACCCTTACGATACCACTCTCAAATCACCGTGATCGATTCTTTCTTTCACAATGGCGCTGAGCCCGCAAATGTACATTCACACGCCCTCGAAGTCTTCGCACGACACAATGCTAATAGAAACGGGACAGCACCAACTTGGTCATCATCCTCGTGATGATGCAAGTCTCCAAGAAGATCCCCATGGATGACCCCAACGTTCTCAACATGATCCGCGTGGCCTACGTTGTCTCGAACGTGATTATCATCTCTGTCTACGCCTACGTGCATTTCCAGATCAACAAGAAGAAGGGTGAGTGAGCATCGCGTCTGGTCTGGTTGGTCTGGTCTGGTCTGGTCTGTTCTGGTCTGTTCTGGTCTATTCTGGTCTGGTCTGGGCCTGCTGCCTGTGAATAGCCGGAGATGCCATCTCGAGACCTACCACGACCAACTCACTAACTGTCCGTAGACATGACGACCCTCAAGTACGTCGAACAGCCCCAGCTGGGATCCACCGAGGAGCCTAAGCTCATTACGACCACCGTGCACGCATACGATGTCGCGCAGATGAGGGCGCTCTACAAGGCACAGCTGATGGGCGTGGGCATGATGTGCGTGATGCACCTGTACTTCAAGTACACCAACCCGCTGGTCATCCAATCTATCATCCCGCTCAAGGGCGCGCTCGAGGGCAACATGATCAAGATCCACCTGTTCGGACAGCCCGCCAGCGGCGATCTGAAGCGCCCGTTCAAGGCCCCCGCGGGACTGATGTCGGGTCTCCAGGGCGGCGCGGCCCCGGTCCAGGACAAGAAGTCGATTGCGGCCGCGGAGAAGGCTGGACGCGGAGGGGTCAAGGACGAGTAGAGAGAGGGCTGGATCTGCTGGAGGTTAGGACCGAGGCTCGAGAAGGTCTATCTATCTATCTGTACGTGTATGGCCGGCCGGGTGGCGTTGGACATACGATGCGGCATGGGCATGAGGCAGCTCGGTGGCGGTAGCCGCTGGTGTTGCTACAGTCAGCAGCGACATGAATCTACAGTACACCTTTGCATCTCCGTTGCAAATGTGAAGTCTTTATTATCTTGGACTTTCTCCACGCTCAATGTGACCATCGATCAAAAATAAAAATAAAAGACTTGTGATAGAACAGCGATTTTGTTAAGACTTGGGATAGAACAGCGATCATGTTAAGACTTGGGATAGAACAGCGATCATGTCAAGACACTGCATTCATCCTCCCATTGCATAGATAACTATCAAAATGCCGGCCACGATCGTATGCCGCTGGGCCAATATCAGACTTCCATGGCCCGTCGACCTCCTTTCTCCCGCGCCGCGGCCGACATTGTTGATGCCTTACGGCGACACACGCACTTGGTCGTGGATGCCTGACATATCTGGCCCACGCTGGAACTTTCAACGCGACTTCTGCCAGCCAGTTGAACAACACCAACAACAACAACAATCACCACCACCACCACCACCACCACCACGCTTCACATCTCACCACCTTTGGTACATCTTCGTCCCTCGCTCAGCTCTAGGAACTCTCGTTTTAACAACCGCTGCGGTCCGTCCGACGAAACTGCGAGCCATGGTCAATTGAGCTGAGCTCCAGCCGAGAATTCCACCAGCTCTTAGGGGGAAGGGAACTTGCGCCAGATGCCCTCGCGCATCACGCACAGCGGCGCCAACAGAGCGTGATCGACGAGATGGCCTGGCAGTCCGTCTCGGGCATGGGGACGGGGTCGAATGGCGGCGGCAACGGTGGTGGTGGAGATGGCGCCCAGCAGCAGGCAAATCACCCCCAGGGGACCGAATACACTCTTCAAGGTTTGCGGCGCTCGCACGGCGGATCTTGGGTTCACTGCTGATCTCGACAGGTGTGATGAGGTTTCTACAAACAGAGGTCCGTACCAGGCTCGTTCGTTTGAACCCCCCCCCCCCCCCCCCCCCCCCCCCCGCGCGTCCTGCTGCTCTGCTACGACGAAAGGGGCCCTCCCCAGAATTCGTACCAAGCCGCATACTGACACCCCGGCATAGTGGCACCGACACGAGAGAGATCGAAACGCATGGGAGATCGAGAGACAGGAGATGAAGGGGCGCATCGCGAGGCTCGAGGGCAGCACGCGGAAGAGTGATGCGAGCAACAAGAGCCTGAAGAAATACATCATCATGCTGGAGAAGGCGTTGAAGCACCGGGATGCGCAGGTCAAGGCCCTGAAGTCCAGCGCAAGCCCCCAGAGCAAGGAATCTTCCGGCGACAGCAAGGAGAAGGAGAAGGAGAAGGAGAAGGAGAAGGAGAAGGAGAAGGAAAATCTGGCGGTCAAGCCGGAGCGCCGTATGTGTTTCTTCCAAGCGGGATGCGTGGGCGCTGCTGACCTCGAAGTAGCGCAAGAAAGGCCTCACAATTCCTTTCTGGATACCGAGGGACCGGGCGAGAAATTCGACGACGACCCGGACAGAGGAAGTCTGAAGGGGTTCATGGACAAGACGCAGGGCGAGCTCACGTACTTGATGGTCTCGCCGTCCAACCCCCTCCCACCTCGAGAACCAGCGCCCCCCGAAGAGATCCTGCTACAGCCGCCCTACGGCGCAGGACAAGGCCAACAGAGTCTGGAGGAGATGTATCAACAGCAGTCACGGCAGAAGCACTTGCGAGAGTCGAGTCTATCGAGGCCCTCACCCACACCCAACCACCTCCCGCCGTCCGTCCCAACAAGCTCGAATCTACCCATGCGAGACCCAGATCCCCCCGTTGCTCGATCCTTAGCGGACCAGCAGCCGCTGCCTTCCTCGCAAGAATGGACCCCGAGCTTCCAGATGCCGGAACAGCCCGTAGAGGAGCCGGTCACCAAGGCCAACCACAGCTTCGATCCGTACTCTCGCGAGATCAGTGTCGAAGAGACGGAGAAGACACCGGAGATCGAAGCAGAAGGCTGGGACTTCAATGAATCTGCTCAGTTCTCCGAGCCCGAACCGCAACCCGCGCCTCAACGACCTGATACCGAGCTGTTCCCCGTCGCGCAAGACGTGCCTAAATCCCCGAATCGTGGACCGGGTTCGCATCGGCGGAAGGGATCCATGTCGCGGCGCAAGAGTGGCGAACCAGAACTCTCCCTTAACCAGGCGCAGAAGGTCGATGGAGGGAGCTTCAAGGTCAGATTTGGACTCCGGGGACATCTGGATGCCGTCCGCTCCGTGATCTTCACTGGCGGTGGAACTCCGGGGGAGCCCGAGATATGTACGGCTGGCGACGACGGAACGATCAAGAGGTGGATCATACCCGCTCGCTACGAGACCCAGGGAGGAATGCACCACACGGCGAACGATCTCGACATTGCGAGCTACTTCACGCATCGCGGTCACACCGGAACCGTGATGTCTCTTGCTGCTTGGTCGCCGTCACATAACTTCTCAAGCGGGGGCAGAGCTCAAGGCGATGGGTGGATCTTCTCGGGGGGACAAGATGCGACTGTACGAATATGGGAGAAGGGTCGCATCGACCCCAAGGCGACCTTGGATGGTCATACGGACGCGGTCTGGGCTATCTGCGTGTTGCCCGGAATGACCGGGTCGATATTCGGTGCCAGCAACGCCTACGGTGGCCCTGACCGGATTCTCCTGGCATCAGGAAGCGCAGACGGGACGGTGAAGGTCTGGTCGGTCAGTACGCCGCCGCTGATGATCTCCCCTTCGGCGCCCGGGGGGAGCGGACGGCGAGGGGGTCGCCAACGTGGGAACTCTACCTCGTCTGGGTCCGCATTCCCTTCCTCTCCACAGCCGAGCATAGCATCGAACTCCCCTTTTCACTACACGCTTATCCACTCCATCTCTCGGACCAACAGCGGCCTCGCCAACCTGCATCACACCGCTGTCTCCTTCAGGAGATTCCTTCGCGGTATCCTACTCGGACGCCGCTGTGCTGGTGTACGACACCCGGACCGGCGAGGAGGTTGCTGCGATGGCCAGCCTCGAAACGTACGACCCCAGCTTCCCCTCTGGGGTCAACGCCATCGTGGCAACGACCAGTGGTCTAGACAGCTCCCTCACTTTCGATTCAAGCCGCAGCCTCTCGGAAGAGGAGGGCGTCATTGCCGGAGCCACGGGCTCCAGCAGCGGCGTGGAGGGCACCATCATCTCTGGCCACGAAGACCGATACATTCGATTCTACGACGCAAACAGCGGTAAGCAACCCCCCCACCCCCCTTCCCTTCCCATCTCTGTCGTAGAGCCCGCCGTTCTAACGACGGTACAACAGGCCAATGCACGTACAACATGCTCGCGCACCCGGCTGCCATCTCGTCGCTCTCGCTGTCGCCCGACGGCAGGGAACTCGTCTCGGCCGGCCACGACGCGAGCCTGCGCTTCTGGAGCATGGAGAAGCGGAGCTGCGTCCAGGAGATCACGAGCCACCGGCTGATGCGCGGCGAGGGCGTGTGCTCGGTGAGCTGGAGCTGTGACGGGCGCTGGGTCGTTAGCGCGGGCGGCGATGGCGTGGTGAAGGTCTTTGCCAGATGAGATGAGATGGGGACGAGATGAGATCAGGGACGAGATGAGAGATGAGTGGCGATGGTGATCAATACCCGACCCTGCAATGTTTTCCATTCGTTGTAACCTCTTTTGTCTTCTTCTTTCCCTTGACGGCATCTTGCTAGGGGTTGGTGGGTGGGTTGACGGGATGATGGCTGGGTTTGTAGATGGCTGCGTGGATGATGGCTTCATGTAGGTATGTGAGAGTATATTCGTGGTGTATGGTATGCATGGTACGGAATGCAATGGTACGGCAGATGAGCACGAAGATGGCATGGAAGACGATGCGAAATGCCGATGCCGATGCAGGTGAAAGGGCGTGTAATTGTACTTTCGAGACGGCGATTGAGATGCTGCTCACCCATCTATCTATCTATCTAGCCGGGTAGGATGGGATGGGATGACATGGGATGGGATGGGATGGGATGAGCGAGGACGAGGGCGGTTGGAAGTCGATGGGCGTGAGGGGGAGGGGGGGGGGAGTGGGAGTCGGAAAGTGGAAAATTAATTACCTACCTACCTACCTACCTACCTAACCTACCTAGACCAAATGTATGTATGTATGTATGTATGTATATATATATATATGTATGAATGTATGTATGTATGAATGTAAACATATATCAGACAACTAGCCAACCGACTGGTCGACATTTCGTTTCCACTGCCCTTGATTCGTTTCGTCCTTATGGCTTTTTCAGCTCGGCTATCTGTGGTAGGTACGTATCTTTCCTTCGCTTAAGTGTTACTATACATACATAGGCACATACATCAAGCTCTCCCTCCCCTTCGTAACCTCTACCTTCTGCATTTTTTTTGGTTTCAAGTGATTGTGGAAAAACTGCTTTTTTTATGATATGTGATCCCTTGAGGCCCCGTTGATGGATCCTCGCTATTTTATGCTCTGGTCCTCATAGTTTTATGTTGTTGCTGTAGATAGTGTTTTGAACGGATCGCGTTGATCTTTTTCACATCTTGTATGTTTGTATATATATATATATATACATATATACATGTATATATATCTGACCTTTAAGAGTGTACAGGATACGCCCCATTCATCGCCCGAAATCATTTTTTAAATCATAAGATTCCTTCCTCAGAGCTCTGACACCATCTCTGTGCTACCATACCAAGCGCGAATGCCGCGTACTGCAACATGAAGCTTTGCATGTTTTTAGGCTGAGGATCTCTGTTGATTCTGCTCCCAACGTGCTAAGTTATCACTAGCTCTTTCTTACGATTGGGCAAGGCCTTTCACGGTTTGTACACGTCTGTCACTTCTCTTGAACTCTTGTTTTTATTTGATTTCTCTCCTACTCAGCAAAACTAAACCATCCTCTTCGCGTCACCAAGACGTTAAGCTGTGGCGATAGCTCCTGGATGGAAATCGAGATTTCTCATCAGCACCAAGCCCCAGCTCCGTGCGTCGACACGAATCTGGCAACGCGCGTCAGCGATTGCAAGCAGTATCGTGGGAATCTTACTCTTCCTCCGTTCCAGGGTAGGCCAGTTTCTCCACCGCTTGCCATTCCGGATTGGTGAAGTAAGACTCTCGCACCCGAGCTAGAAGCTGGTTGATCGATGCCGCCACGGCCAGCTTGAACGATTCGTGGCATCGCAACTGCATGTACTCGTGCTCGACCTCGAGATACGTCCTGTAGTGCCTGGTAGTCCCATTCACACTCATGCTAAAGACCGTCCCAGTCGGGGCGTCACTCCGCAGTCCAGACTCAGCGTCCTCCTTGGTGGAACCAAAGCCATTTTCTCCACGGGATCGTTCGTGCCTCAGTCGAGCGAGGGGGATCAGGATCAACCTCACGATAGCCAAGAGCCCATTCGTCTGCGCGTCCCCTTGCTTGCACCGCACCGCTAGGATTTTGCTGCGAACAGTCCCTGGAGGGTCGAGACAGTCGATTTTGGACTCGGGAAGGGATGCCGACATCTTCCCCCCGTTGAGCCCCGGGAGCATGTCGTTCATCAGGTGCGCGCGCTGCTTGTATCCCATCTTGGGGAGAAACTCCTCGGCAAATCCAAACAGACCTCGCTTGTTTCCGTCAGCCTACACGCGACGAGAAGGGACACGAAGAGCCTCCCACCTGGTCCAGGCCGCCAAAGGAGAAATCCGACGATTGATATTCCTCGTCCAAGGCTTGCAGAATCGGCGTGAGCACTTTCGATTGCGGTCAGTAGCCATCGAGAGAACGCGAGTTGCACCACGTACTAGGTCCGAACATTGTGCTCACTCCCACTTCGTCTCCCGTCTTCTGCAGCTGGCGCTGAGATGACAAGGCCGAGAGTTTGTACATGTCCATGATGTGCTCGGGGCCGAGGGCGTACGAGGACTCCTCGATGAATGGGATGCTCAACGCAGGAATGCCAAGCGCTTCGAAAACGGCTTGGAACACGAATTTGTAGAACTTCTTGCGCTCCTGAACTTGGCCGTAAGGGTACTTGAAGTTGATGAGGAATCCGTATATGTCTGTTGGTCCGTCAGCTCCCCAAGCTCCGAATTGGGGTGTCCGTCGTCACCTCCTAGACAAATGTTGAACTGTACATCGTCAGTCTCGTCATTGTCTGTATTAGGAAGATCAGCATCGCATACCTCCACACCAGCTCTGAGAAAATCTGCCATCTTTAACAGAGGCACCAGATACCCCAAGTGTGGTCTGCCAGTGGGAACGGTCACTTGTCAAGTCAACAGCTGTCACCCACGGAGGTCTCGTCACGTACCCCAGATGCCCTTGGGATCTAAGCCATTTTCCAACAATGCCTTGATATCATCTTCCCCCGAAGTCTCCGGCAATCCCCTCGTAATGAGATGTAGCCTTTCGTCTACGCTCAAGGTTGAAGTCATCTCGACCGGCTTCTGGCAATATGTTGGCCCCAAGTGGTCAAGAGCTGATCGACTAGTTGAGGCGCGATTGAAGGCCAAACTCATCTGCTTTGAACGAGGATGAAGTACGAGCGCGGTCTTCTTCTCACCCCTTCGATCGCTCAAGCCGTTGAGTATCGTAAGGACTTCGTTGCTTACCTCACGGCAGTGCATATGCTGTGTCCCTAGAGTGATGGGAATCCCTGGCCCTCAAGACTGTGCCATTTAGGTAATATCACACAACCACGTCCTACTCTGCAGCGTGCGTCAAGATGGACTTGAATGGAGGGTGTGGGAAATAGCTCGTTCTTGTAACCAGCAGACGCCTTTCACTTCCACTTTCGCTTTCACTTCCCTCTCACTTCAACCTATGGCAGCCATTCGACCAGCAGCCCAGCAGCCGTGGAAACACATCTCCCTTGCTCCCCGCTCAAGCCACCATAGAGGCCATGAGCTCCTTAGCTGCAAGCTCCGGCCTCAAGAAGTAGCTGAGGTAGTATCGCTCGGCTCTGCCGTCCAGCGGCTGTGTGATGCGGTGGACAGGTGAATGGAAACGGCCTTCTGAGAGCTTCGCCAGCGAATCCGCCACGTTCACCACCACGCATCCCTCCTTGGGGGGGATGAAGGCCCAGATCCCCGACTCGCGCGCAAGCACCTGCAGTCCCCAGGCCTCGTAGAACAGCATGGTGAGCGTGCCGGCGTCGGTGTGTCTGTAGTCGCCTACATCGCCGACTTTCTCCAGCGCCGGCTCCGAGATGAACTTCAAGCCCGTCTCGCTGGCCTGGCCGGCGCGATGCTGGCCAAGCAGAGGGCGCGCCAGTCCTCGCAGCAGAGCCATGCACGCCTCCTGGCAAGCTGAGCTGAAGCTGAGCAGCAGCTTCTGCTGGCGTGCCATGATTGGCGGGAGTTGCAGCACCTGGCCGGCGACCATCTCGTCCCAGGAGATCTGGTCTCCTTGTCAGCAGGTTGGCGTAGGCAGCGGAATCCAGATGGAGACTCGTACCTCGAACGTCTCGTCGCATGTGCTGGACTTGTATCCCAGGTCTTGCGAGACCTGGATGTCGCTCCTCGCGTCGGCGAGTTTGAGATGCTGCGGTTGGAGGAAATACTCGGCGGCCAAGGCGTACATGTCTTGCAGCTCTGCGAGCATGCTGGCCCTGCTGTCCAGCCTGAGGTAGAAGAATCCGAGATCCGAGGCGGCGTGCTGTAAAGCACGTTGCCCGTGTTCCTCGTCTACATCCGCGATGGAGATGGTAGGAATGACAGCGATCGGGATGTCTTTGTCGCCATGGAGCGGCTGTTCCATCATGATGTTGGGGCTGCTAGTGAAAGTGCTGTCTTGATGGCGAAGCTCACACCTCCAATGTCTTGCTTTGAGACTCGTCAATAAGGATTTCTTTGAAAGTGTTTCCATCCCGGGCAGAGGGCTGGCTTATGTATCATCTGCCACTGCAGTGACCGATGAACATTCTGCAAGCTCAACCTGCTCCTGGCTTTCCGTTGCGTGGCATGGCTGCAGCTCGTAAGATCCAAGACGATGCGGCGTCCATGGAGGCTTTGCTTTCGAGGATCGTTCGTGGCTCTTGAATCTGCGATGCGAGCGGTCACCCTGTGCGGCCGGTGTGTTGTTGCTTCTCTACTAGTTTCGCTTCTCTACTAGTTTCGCTTCTCGAGAATGCTCATCATCGTAGCTGGAGAAAAGATGGCTAAGACTCTATTTCCCAGGGGATGGAAGCAAAGATATGTAACCATTCTTCACGTACCACAGTCATCACGCAATCGATGTATGCGTGGTACCATCTGAGTAGCTTTTGATGATAGGACGTCGACTTCGAACGGCATGTAAAGCTACCTACTGCCAAAGAGCTTGACTGGGCATCTAGACCGGGAGGCCAGTTCTAGCTTGTTGGACCGCAGGTGCTGAAATATCAACACCTTGGACCGTCAAATACCACCTATCGAAACAATTCCCACGCAAAGCTCGTCAAGCTCGTAGTCACATACATTCCAAGAGCGAGCAACACCGCCTCCCCCAGAATCCGCAACGCAAGCCTCACATCTCTCCTCCGAGCCGACCTCCTGAATGCCACCGGATCGTTTCCCCTTGGGAACGCGCAATCCGGAATCTCCTTGCCGAGAAAGGCACAGAGCGGCTCCCAGCCCTCGCTAGCATGGTACTCGAGCAGCCGACCCCTCCTGGCGAGTCTTCGCACATCAGCATTGTGCTTGAGAAACACGGACTTGCCGTGCTGCTCGAAATCGCCCCGGTACAGGCTGTCCTGCACGGCGCGGAACGTGGTCTGGTAAAGACGGCGGCTGGATTGCCAGTCGAGCATCGAGAGACAGCGCAGGATCGGGTCGTTGGCGCGCCATCGAATGGTGCTCAGGCAGGATCTGGCACGTCGTTAGATGTCCGGCTGCGTGTCTTTAAAGGGGCGATTGGGGAGAGTTACGAGTACCACGAATCGACGTCTCGACTCGTGAGAATGATTCGGGCGG
The DNA here is from genome assembly GCA_009599575.1 of Blumeriella jaapii. NCBI lineage: Eukaryota > Fungi > Ascomycota > Leotiomycetes > Helotiales > Drepanopezizaceae > Blumeriella > Blumeriella jaapii. Next base: position 183,290 of record VWND01000029.1, on the reverse strand, counting down.
AGGGGAAAGCGGCGATGAGCTCGGGGGCAAAAGCCGCGCCGGGGAGACCGCGAATGACCTGTGCCAAACGTCAGCCTGTCCCCTTGCGTCTGCGATATTCTCGCGTTGCATTCGTCTTATCGCTGACCTCAAAACCTTGCAGAAGCTCCTGCCAGTCTTCCCTTGTGAACTTCTCGGCCGTGGAATTACTGTATTTGCCATTCAACGCTCTCATCCAAGCCTCGCAGTCGGCGGCTCGATTCGTGGCCAGCTTCTCCATACTGTAGATGTTTTGATGGCCGAGGATTTCTAGGGCTTTCTCGAGTGCTGCACTTGATCCGTTAGAAGGCACAAGCTTGTTGCTAGGAGTTTTTGAACCAAGAGAATTGTAACTGGGCCATTCTCAACTAGGAGAGTTTCAACTAGGGGCTTTTCCAGACTGACATGTACCACCGGTTCTACTCAAGCCGAGAAGAAGCAAAGACGGCGGCGAGTCTTTAGGAAACTCATTGTCCATTGTTTACTAAATTCGATAAGCGCTACGGGGCAAAAACAGCACGGTAAAAGTATACACTGTGGTCCAAACTCGACATTGACAGCTCCACGAAAGAGGCAGCGAGTCACTGCCTTATGGAAGAACCCCTTTCGATGTTTTGATCTCAGATTGTTAGTATGATAGCCGCAGCATTGGCAAGTGATTTCGTCAACGCACCTCTACCTCGCTTAAGTTGAGGTCCGAGCCTGGACGAAAGAGTTACACAGACATGCATGGCCACATGCATATGCGACGCGCTGTATTGCGTCGCATTGCAATTGCGGGAAGAGATCGATGAGTGGTGCGAAAATAGGGAATTGATGGTCTGACTGCTCACATGGTTGCGGTTGAAAGGCTGCATCCATCGAGCACTGCATGATGCAGACTGTTGACCTGATTGAGCAGGGCCCAGTCTACAGACAACCGAGCGAGTTTCCATTAGATACCAACACGTGGTAGCTAGAGCAAGGAATCACTACTGCAAAATCGATTAAGCAGAATCGGTCGCAGTAATTACCCCAAGTTTTTAAAAATCTCTGGAACTCTACGACAATCAACAGGTCGAGTATCGTATCGCGGTGACTGCTCAACGATAAATGTGTACAAGCACCATATGTGCCAGTCTTGCGCCTCGGGCCGTACATCGAGATCGAGGCTCCGTTCGTCACAGAAGAAATCATGGCTTTGGAATTCGATGCTCATCCGTGAAGTCGGTCAGATTACTGGAAGGACCCAAGTAGCACAATTCCGAATTCAGGTTACTGGATTCAAGAGTTCTGCTGCCGAGCACGAAGCCTGTCAAGCATAGATATCACCGTGGCAATTTTGAATACTTGATCTTTGGCAACCGATGAAACTTATTTTACAACAGGGGTCGCTATATACTTCGTACTTTTGTAAAAGGCGCGGCTTGTATTTCTTGATCAAATTGTCATCGGCGCTAAAACACAAAATCTAGTTATCAGGAAAGTCTGGACATCAATGCATACGGCTAGCAAGTTGCCTGCTCCACATTAGACCAGGCCATTGCAAACTTCAAAACTAATGTTGGCGCCTCCGGGCTGTGTTTTGTTTGATCGTGATCGTGATCGTGCACTTATAAAAGAGAGGAGCGAGGTTGTAAACATCGAGACCGAGAACATGGCTATCGGGCGGAAAAATAAATCGCTTCCATTCTTATCAAACCACGTTCTTTGTGGATCATGATTGTTTACTCGACACCCAGAATCGATTGACTTAACGCACACGTTTCAATCAACCGTGACGTATCTGAAAACAATTGTTTTTCTGCAACTAAGATTTTCAAGAGGAAATTGGATTCGTCTTTGCTTTCAATCTCTTTGGTTCAGCTGGAACAAGCGATAGATGCTAGAATCAGCCACTCGATTCTCCATCTGCTAGCCCAGAGTCGAATTAACAACCCCAAAGTGTTTGCACAATCACTAGTTCGTGTAGTAAATAGGCACCCTCGACCTCCGGGAGCCAGGATAGATGAAAGCCATCTGGTTTGAGCAACTAACTTCTCGCAGTTTCTTAGAGAACTTCAATTAGAAACCTGGACAATGATCCATGCGGTCACCAGAACGCAGGTACGAACAATCAAGCAGCACGGTCATACAACTCTCCATATCCTCAGAATCACTAACGGCCCCCTCTGATCGACTACGGCTTTGAGTTGGGATCCGAAAGATTTCGGTCAGAGACTGACATCAACAACGAGCCGTTCAAGGGCTGACAAGAGGGATGGGCTTAGGTGAGTTGCGGAAGCCAGAACACAACGGGTTTGAATGCCGGTCTGGGAAGGGGAAGTGAGATGTTGCGAAGAAGATCTTCATTGAAAGAGGGAAAATCTCGCTTTCAGATCGCGAGGGTGAAGACTGATCTACCCCGCGACTGCTTGCTAGCAGTGCACATTCCCTGGGATGCGTACACGGATCGTTTCTCTCCAACTGGGAGAATGATATGTAACTGTTGCCACAGTGGGGCGTACAGCCCGTGCCTTTCAAACTCCACGACTATTCGATCGGCTGCTGCAGTATACTTCAACGTGAAAGTCGAGATCTCAGGCCTCGCGGCAATCCCATCATCCTCGTACCAAGTGTACGAAGAGGTCCCTTGTCCGGGGAATATCTCTACTCCGCGGTAATCATCCTCGACGGCATTCGGCGAGGGGAATCGATGATCGCCTGGAGAACGAGTCTGGAGATCTCTTCCCACAGCGATGCCACCTCCCACTCGAGCCAGAAGTGGAATGGAGTTTTGCCACTGCGAGCCAACCTTAACCCATTGGCCACCAGATAGGTGTTGGTGAGGTGTGTTCAGGTTGAGAAACCCCTCCTCAGTCCTCGGCAGATACATTCGTGCTGTCGTGCCTCCGGCTTCATATACCCCGCCTACGAGTAATGTGTCCCCAAGCCAGTACTGGGTCTCGCCAGCCATGACTTCGGGCGTCCAGACTTCCGGATCAGACTCGAAGCCCCATCCAGTCCATCTCTGGGGAGGCAGAGCTGTAGCTGGAGAACATCAAGGTTTAGCAAACGCCCGTGCAATGTATTTAGAAAAAAAGACAAGACAGGTTTGGGGCTTTTAGAGCAGCCTAGAACAGAAACCTTGACCTTTAGCTTACTGTGGCTTTCGAGCATGAGGGAGTATAGGTACGGAATCAGCTCGTAGCGACGCTTGATAGCATCGCGAATGAGAGGAGTGATCTCGGGATACATCCATGGCTCGATGACCCCACCGATGGTGTTGTCGTTCTCGTCAGTCTTGAAGCAGTTGATGGCGAAACGTTGTGAGTGGATGCCCAGCTGTACCCAACGGAGCAGTACTCTGGAGTAGGCTGGGGACCTTCAAATCCGCCTATATCGTGACCATAGCACTGCGTACCTCGCGTTACGGCCAGGCTTTTGGTCAGACTTAGGTAGACGTACCTGGATCAAGCTAACTCCCGCATTGAGAGAAAGAGAATTCGCACCCTTCATCCCATCCCAGCTCGTCACATTATCGCCAGCCCAAGAGCTTGCTGCATACCGCATGGTGCCCGCGGTGGCAGATCGAGTCAAGACGTATGGCCGAACATCAGGCTCCAGCTCGGTAAGAGCATCGTAGGAAGACTTACACATGAGCTCGGTGTGAAGACTACGGCCCCAGAGCCCAACCGTGCTACCAGCGCCCGAGTTTAGGTCATGCAGAGCACATTGCCAGCCATCGTCTGGGATGGTATATTCATTGTTGTCATTCCAGATCCCCTCAATGCCACATTTTCGCAGGGATCTAACGCCGTCATACCACCACTGGAAGCCAGATTTGGAAGTGAAGTCGATGTGGCCGCCCTCCCCGCTCTCACCACCACCAGCACTCCACAAGCGAGCAACAGCCGACTTCTTTGTCCTCGAGTCTGTGAATAGAGCGCCTGATTCAACCAGCTGGTTGTATTCCGGATGAGTGGCCAGGACATACGGCTTGACGTTCGCAATAATTCGGATGCCTTCTTCGTGGTACTTGGCAACAAATCCCTCTGGATCGGGAAATCTATGGCGATTCCATGTAAAGACATTCCTTGTTTTGGGCTCCGTCTCCGCCACGGTATAGCCTGAAGACAGCTGGAAAGCCGAGCACGGGATATCGTGCTGCTTCAACTTGGCGGCAAAATCCATCAGCGCATCCGAAGCTCGAGGCTCATCAAGCATGGAATACTTCATGCCACCGGCGATGTAACCGAACGCCCATCGCGGGACCAACAGAGGGTACCCTACAAGGTCCGCATAGATCCTCACGACATCTTGGATTGTGGTTCCCACCATCAGGTATTCCTCAAGCCCGCCGTAGTCCTGACGATAGACCTTGAAATGCCCCCACAGACCATCAATCTCCGATCCAACGGCGTATGCGCCACGACTGTGTGATGTCGAGAAGATGCCCACGCAGCCTTCAGGGGTGGCATTGATGAGGAGAGGGATGTGCTTGTAAAGCGGGTCGGTTCGATAAATGTCGTATCCAAAGCAGTCCGTCGTAGAGAGAATGAAATTTCGGTTCGACAAGTTCATGGGCGCCGCCTTCTCCCCCAGCCCAACATGCAGTGTATCCCGCTTGTATCTCGTGTAGTGTGCAATGCCAGTGCCATCAACAACATAAGATCGGTGTTCGAGGTCACGGTGGATAGGCGTGCGCTGTCCTTCGAGCTGTAAGGATACCAGAGGCGGCCCGCTCCAATCGATAGTAGCTACAACATTTCCTATCCGGACTGTCTTCTGGGTGCCTGTGGATGTGGAGCTAACCTTTAAGTCGCCAAACGCGGACGCAAGACGAGGCGTGCTCGGATGCGGAGGAAGAGGATGAGTTTTTGACGAGAAGGTTGTTCGAAACAAACCCGGGCGAAGAGTCTCGAAGGCAAACTTGAATCGCGAGTCTCCATCGCCAGACAAGAGGCACACATCGAATGACTTTGCCTCTGCAGTATGGCCATTTTGCCGAAGGAGAGAATAGTCTTTTGGGACAAACTCGTGTTGCGGCATTTTGGAGCAAGAAAAAACAATGGAAGAAAAACGACACCTATCAAATCGGTTGAAAAGAGCCGTATTCTGCGAATGTGGGAGCGGGCATTGACCTTCATGTGCGCGCATCAGATCAGAGAGCCGATCGGTGGGAAGGATGTTTTGTTTTTGTTGACGTCTTCGCCTCTGCAGGCGTCGGGATATCAATAAGCGAGGCTGCCAGGGATATTTACCGCCGCCAACCAACCTCGAGTTACTTCAAACTTGCTGAGATCTACAACGGATATCGGTCTGTAAGCATGTTAGTCAGGTCAGGCAGTCATACGCGGATACCTACTTGTTTTTAGACTGCCAATTTTCCAAATCTGTCGGCCAGTTTTTAAAAAGAATATGCCTTTCTTCAGCTTCATCTGTTATCTCCCCGGCTGCACTCCGCTAGACGTTAATCAATACTACTACTACTACTACTACTACTACTACTACTACTACTACTACTGTTCTCTCCTCCCTCACTTCCGCCACCGCGTTCCCTTCCACGCCCCCCTCTCCTAACATCTCATTTCCGCCTCCTCCATGCTCCCCTTTTCGGTTTCGGTTTCCGACTGCCATCTCCAGCCGCGGTGGGCTGACTTCAAGCTCCGCCACACAAGCGTCCAATATGGCATTAGCCTTTGCCATGTGGCGAGTTGCCGCAAAACGAACAGACAACTCCATTCGAATGCTCAATGTGTCGAGATGCCGCTTTCCTTGGATCGCGTTCAGGTCGAGCCACGCGTTGTGGAGAGCGGGCAGGTGACGCGAAAACACCAGGCTTATATGATGCACAAGCCCGAGGCAAAGGCGTGTGGCCTGAGCAGGTCTTCAGCAGATCGGGTGTGGGGGTGCGCATGCGCGCTGTCGATCTGAAACTTGAGGTTTGTCTCGGCTTGGTGGGACTGGTTGGCGGCGCAGAGGATGTCGACGATGACCTGAAGTAGAGGAAAAAAGGACTTGGGATATGGGAAATGGGCTACGGTAAACTTGAGCACGGGAAAGGCGCTATGAAGAAGATCCATGGCTGTTGGAGGTCGGAAAAAATTTGCTCTCCGTCTGATTTGATATCGCAGGCGGCAAATGCAGCAGCTAGGCGTGGTGGGAAAACAAGTGCGTTAAGTGGCTTGAACTGCGCATTTGGGTCGGGCCCATATACCTGAAGCTGCAGAAACTCCAGTATCGATGCCATGACCTAGGTGTGTCTGTCAGCCCAAGGCTTAACATCATGCGCGGAAACCTACAAGCTCGATTCCTCGTGGACCAAACATGCGTTCAAAATCCCATGTGTCTGCCTGGCAGTAACCTTCCCATGGATCGAGAGTGAAATCAGACCGAAATCTGTATGGCTAGAGTCAATCAGATACCAGCATGGTAGGCCTGGGGTCGCGTTGTCCGGCCGTGGGTCGTTACCGCTATCACGATGGGGCCAAAGTTCCGACGTCCGGCCTCGGAATATTAAATTGTCCTCCTTCAGATCCAGGTGGGAGAGGCCGAGGGTATGAAGGCTTTTCACCGCTGCTGTGATTTCTGCCTGAAGTCGATCGATCGAGTTGATCAAGCTCGAGTCCTTGCCCTGCAAGACCTTGAGTAAAGTAGGGCGGCGCAAAAATTCAAAGCCCAGGCCAAACAGAGGCGGCGGAGCCGGCTTGACTGGGCGCGGTTTGCGTTCGATGTAGATATTAGACCAGCCGATCCATCTTTTCGCAAGAGTGACTTGCCCATGGGACTGCGGGATGGCATTGGATAGAACGGAACCCATCTGCGTACAAGTACGAAGCTCGCGAGTAAATGGCTTTGGACGAAGGATCTGATGGAAAAGATTTAGCAACTGACCAGAACCAAAGGGGTTGTGTGCTGCTGTGCAACAGATGAAAGCATAAATGGAAAGTTCGAGATGTGCGGCAACAAGCAATCGCTGTGCAAAAAAGGGAAGGAAACCTACAATCTGCAACACCAAGTCCCTCAGCACCCAAAAACCGGCCAATATCGGATTCAGCGGCAACAACTGACGAAGGTATCTGCCTGCCAGTTTGTCCATCGTCAGCATCGTCTCGCTCTCGCTTTCGCGTTCGCTCTCGGCCGCGGTCCTTTGGTGTAGGGCGAGGAAGAAGGCCGGGAGCAGGCGCCGTGGTGTTGTTCCTGTCCGATTGGTCTATCGTCCCTCCTGGCCTGACCTCCCAGAGCTCCTTTCTCTTGTATGTATTGTAGCCGCCAGCCAAGGGCTCGGCCATAGGTCTCTCTCGCATCGCAGTCCTGGAATCCGTGGGGGCTCCGTCACTCTTCCGTTTCTCTAATGCTGTTCCGTGCTGCGTTGCATCTGCCGCCGCCGCCGCCGCTGGATGCCGTCCAACTGCTCTCCTGGAATTGGCTTAACATGGGGTCGTATCTTCACTGCCGACCCTCTGCTCGGATGGGCTTCTCTTTGCCACCGCGCCAGCCTCCCAGCCGGACGGTGAATCACCATCATCATCGCCATCGGCATGGCTAGGTGTGATGGGGTTTAAGGGGGACATCTGCGAGATGACCGCCGTCGCGGTTCGGGTGAAGGTCTGATCGGAAACCGGAAGAGGTAGGAGGTCGGTGGATGTGGATGGTGTTGAGACGGGTGTGTGCGTCGGGAGCTGGTTGTGCTTTTTCTCTCTTATTTGTGTTCGTCGCCGCCGTCGACACCAGCTCCGGCCGGTAAGGAGAGAGGATTGGCCTTGGTCGCGAGGGATCGAGATGGAAGATGAAGTGGAGGTTTGAGGTGGTCGAGGAAGTTGCCTGGGCTGTGAGGCTGTACGGCTGTAAGGCTGTGAGGCTGTAAGGCTGGTAAGGCCGTAAGGCTATAAGGCTGTAAGGCTTTAAGGCTGCAAGGCTTAAAGACGCAACAAGGCTGTAAGGCTGTACGGCTGTCGGCTGCGTGCCGCGGCAATAAATTATCTCGTATTTTTACATTGAAACTCCTTATGCGATTTTGTATAATCGATGTCGTAAGATACATCAGATATAATATAGCCTTTTTTGCTAGGTACTGTAGCTTACACAGTACATCGGTTATGTATTGACTCCCAGTCAAACAGGGGTAAACTGACCTTGGCCCAATCGGATAATAATCCAACTTTCGGTGAGCACGAATTGAGAGAATTAATCGCAAGTGTATCAGCTCGTTATCAAGCTGTGGGTTGGCGCTGAAGGTGAATTTTATCTAACATCTTACAAGTGCAAATGGCTCCTTAGCAACAGACGGAATGGGAGCTTCCTTCAATCAGCTTGAGCTAGCATAATCGCATGAAATCTTGGTGTGTGATGAGCGCGCGAGTCTCAGGCCCCAGGCCCTGGTATCTGGTCTACTGCTACTGTACAGCTGTACACAACGTAGGTAGCTGGCCAAGGTTTCCTGGGATGTTTATATGGCTAGCGGGGAGCCCCGTGCGGCAGGCACTCGTGCACGTGATCATAATACCACGTGATCCGCCTGATCAACATCCCGACACGTTTCCAAGTCTCGGATTCTACAGTGGTTGGTACAGTAGAGTACCACCACCTTTACTCTTCCCCTTCGCCCTTTGGTTCTTTGGTTCCTCTACTCCTCCGCCCTTCCTGGTCTTCCTCCATCCCGTCCTTTATCCCTCCAGACCGCACCTTTCGTAATGCTTGGCTGAATCAAGACGGATTATGGATGGTGACGGAAAACACTGACGCAGATGCAGTTGCCTTGTTTGGTACAATGAGGGATAAGATTGTTTTTGCACTGTTTTCGAAATCTTTGTTAATACCATGGTTTTGTTTGTTTTTGATTAGATTAACTTACGGAACATTCTGGATCACCCACGCAAGAAGCTGCAGCAATTGCGATATAGGTAGCAAAAACAAAGGCGATAGAGAATTTCATTGTGAATAAATTTTAAAACGAATGGATTGAAGATCGAAAGGCGCGGTAAGATGGAGGATTCTTGAGTATGCAAGTGAACATAGAATAAATGGACTCTGTACCTGTGGTCGGTGGAGAAAAAAGGAGAGGAGGGAATGGCTGGGCTTGCACTTTCTTGTATTACCGGTAGGCTTCATAGTGGCCGGTCATGACTCGGGGAGATTGAGGTTGGAATGGATTCCAAATGTAACCATCCGGAATAGGAAAAATCCAAACTTTCCAAAACCGCTCGATTGGTACACTTGAGGTTACAGTGGATTCTCGTAGTGTTCATAGTTTCAATACGAGAAATATTGAATTGTAATCTGAGTTTTATCACAGTATACAAACGCTTAAATCCGATATCTAGAATCCTTTTCTTTAGCTTTGATTACTGCTTTGACGCGATTTCTTAATAACAACAATAATAATAATACTGATGATGATATTATTTTTCGTCTCGCGAAATAACGCAGTTGCCACCTGCTATCCTGTACCTCCCTTCGGGTATAACGACGTGCCAAATAAAAGCGATCTCTTAATACCATGTCCAACCGATACGAAATTCTACTACAAAGTTAATAGCCCGCTTTTGGTGCTCTCGAATCATAGCGTTCAAAATCTAAGTTTTTTTAGTTAGGAAAAAACCATTCTGATAGGGGCTCGCAAAACCTTCGGCTATCTATGGCGCACGGGCTCTCTAAGAAGCGTTGGAACTTTCCGTTAAAGCTAAGGTCGGAATGAATTTTGATAGTAACAATCTAACCCTACATTTCGTATATGCAAAAAGAAACGGGAAGAAACGCCGAGCGAAGGTTGTACCGGTCGCAACAATCAGATGTACAGTACTAGGGACGGTACGCCCTGTCGTTGTCACATCGTCCGAAGTCAAGAAATTTCCCGAAACCTCACTTCAAATTCTATACAGGATTTAAGCAGCGTCGTGGAAACAATCATGCCGCCCCTTTCTGAAAATCGCGTTTTTGCAATTGATATTGTAAAAGCAGGCATAAAAACCATATTCGTACAGCCATAAATCAGTGAATTAATAAACTCAAAAACAATTCAGAAAAAATTTCACAATTAAATAATAGTAGGCTGCCTTCCCACATTTATTCTACGGGCACTCGAATAATATAGGGGAAAGCAAATGTTCTATTGTATTCAAATGTCCTATTTCAGATAGCAAAAACGAGAATTTTGCATTATAAACGCGTATAATTTATATATTTTTATTATCTAAAAATTCCTACCATTTATATTCGGATCTTTTAAAATAACGTCTAACTATTTCGGCTTTTACGTTATTAAAATTGCATACGATATCGCATTCGGAAACGCGCAAGCCTGGCTGTTATTTGGCCAAACCTGTGACGATCTAATCAGTCGGAGGGCTGGGAGATCAGTCAACTGGTCGCCGTGTTTATATGGTATGAGAAACGAGCCTTTGGTTCTGTAACAAAGATATTTATTTAGAATTAACAACTGCAAAAGGCAGAGGTTGCTAAAAGGAAAGAGTTTTATATATATGAATAGTTTTCATAATTGATAGAAAGATTTATTAAAAGACCAGGGAATTTGCAACTATACGTAATTGCTGGAATAATACGAAAGGTGGCAACAGAGTAAATCGTTATATTATTCTTCCGTCCGAAAAAAGCGCGCCTTCGAACTTTTATTTATTAATACGTCGCTATCCAAATAATCGTACGAATCCAAACCTTCGGAATACGCTTTCAGCCAATTTATAAGTTTTGCAAAAGGACCGGAGAGCTTTTTATGCGTCAAATGAAAGTCGCGCATTTTTAAAAAAGCATATATAAAATCAGACGCGAAGTACTACGTAAGATTTTTATTTAAGCCTATTTAAAAAGCTTTGTACTAAAAGGTTTTCCGCTGCATTCGATAAGCGATTAATTTTTCGATTTCGTATTTAAGCTTATTAATTATATTAATAAATTTAAAAGCTGGGTTAATTTGTTTTAAAAGCGCGTCGTCAGCTGTTTTACGCAGTCGATTAGCGTGAAAAACTAAATATACGTTTATAATATTAAAAAGGTCTAGCTTAAAAGCGTTGTCGAAAATTTTGGCTATAATTTTAAAAAGGCCGTTTATGGAATTATCGAGCTTGCGGAAAGGCCGGGAGATCGGAAATGGACGCATATCGAGCTATATATAATCGCCAACGTTAAAATCGATCGCGCGGCGAAATCTATTCGTATTTTTTTTTATTTTATCGTGGGCTTATTAAAGATGCGATTTGGCGAGGTTTTAAGCGTCGTAATAACGGCGAGCGTACGTACGAGTTTCGTTTGCGTTTAGTTTATATAAAAAATTAAAAAAAAAGGAAATATCGAGTTTTTAATTTCAATTAATATAAAAAATATAATCGTATACAATTTTAAAAAATAAAAGGCTATTTAGACTTTCGTAAAAAAAAACCATTTGGGCGAAATCTATTATTAAAAGAAATTCGTTCTAATCGTTTTAATAAAAATTTACGAAAGATCGAAAACGTTTTTGCAGGTATTAATTGTAAATTTCGGTCTGACCGTCGGTTTCGGAATAAGCGGCTATCGAAAGTTTCAATTGCGTACCGAATATTTTATTTAATTCAGATCAGAAAATAAACTAATACTAAGGGCCACGATCGTTAATAATACTTTTTAAAAGGCCAAAATATTTGTATACGTAAAATATATATAATTTGGCGAAACCTCGAGCGTCGATATTTTTGTAGCAAAAGATCGAAATAGCTTGCTTGGAAAAGCGATCTATTATTACGAATACGTTATTATAATCGTATTTGTTTTTGTTAAAGCTGTAAAAATCTATTATAATATATTTTTAAAAATAGTCAAAAACAAAAAAAAGCTAAAAAAAGCCGGGGCGTTTATTTTTTAAAACAAAACTTTTTCGATAAGCGTAGCAATTGCGATAGTATTGTTTTACGAAAACTGTTATACTTCGCTAATAATATTGGTCCGAAAGCAATTGCGTAGTTTTACGAGCGCTAGAATAAACGGTGGAAATCTGGTCGTGTACTTTTCGTATAAAAGCCAAACGAAAATAATCGACGTCTGATATTATTAAGCGATCGTAATATAACAGCAGGTCGCGTTTAAGTATATACGAAATATTATTATCGTCGTTTTTTTTCGTAGCGTTTCGTATAATTTTTTTTCGAAAGGTTATTAGGCTGCTAGCTGTGCGATTAGCGTGAAAAATTTAATTAACGATACGAAATACGAAAAAAAAATCAGCTATTTTAACGATAAAAACAGCTGTTTCGAAAGCCGTGGAAGATCGAAGTTTTTTAGTCAAAAGGCGATAATTAATCTGATCGGTTCGAAAAAAAGTTTGCAAGCGCTAAATACGTTTAAAAAAGTTTTAGCGATCGAGTTCGTTCGTACGACGTGTCAGTGCGTTAGCTAAAAGGTTGTATTTATTTAATTTATACGTAATAAAAAAATTGTAATCGGCGAGAAGCTCGGCCTAGCGTATTTATCGAGCGTTTAAAGTTTGGAAATTATAAAATATTTTAAGGCTTTATGATTAATAATTATTTTAATTTAATAAACTAAGCTAGCTAATTCAATACGAAAGTTATTTAAAAATTTTACGATTACGAGCATTTTTTTATCGTGTACAACGTAGTTCAGCTTTACGAAAGCTATAGTTTTGCTGAAATAAGCGACTAAAAGCCAATCGTTATTATGGAATTGCGAAAGCATAAAAGCTACTACGCCGTCGAAAGCGTTAGTTTTTAATATGCAAAAAAGATTTTGCCTGTAATATTATTGTCAAGGGGTGCGAACGAGCAGAAGGTTCGTAGATGGTTTGCATTAACTACGAGGTTCTAAGTTAGAGGTGTCGCGAACTTTAGAATATAATGTGTGCGGATGATTACGTGGCTCCGACATCACGTGACAACAACGTGACCTTCGGATCACGTAACTAACGAACTGTTATCCCATCTTTTTATATATGGTTTTTTTTTCTATTTTTTCATTCGATTTTTTTATCGTCAGAATCTACTTTTATAAAACGAGCTTCGTTCGCGAGGCGCGTTTGTAAACGAATGCGAGGTTTAGTTGAATTTGTAAAAAAAGCAGGTTTTCCTAGTTTCGGTAGCAGAACAACAGATGTTTTGGCGACGGGAAAGGAATTGGTTATAGTCGTTTTGTGCGTGGTACGTATTATAGAAGTCTTTTTTAATAATACGGTGTTGTCTTCGTTATTTATAGTTTTAATACGTTTTTTATTAATAGTTCTGGTTCTAGCCAATTCTGATTTGATCGGGTAAAGTTTGTGAAAGAATCTTAAAGCGAATTTTGTTATAAAATTATATGCGTTAACAACGTTTTCTAATAGCTTTCAAAACTGGTTTTCCGCGCTGTAGCTACGCTATTGTATAAAGTAAAAAAAGTTAAGATCTCGTTTGAAATCGAAAATAATATTTATAACTTATAATAAACTTTTATCGGCGTTTATAAAAACTGGCGATAAAAAAGGGTTTTTCTGCCCTGGGAGAGGGTCGTTGTAAGCAGGTTTAAGCAGATTAATATGAAAAACAAAATAGAATAGTTTTTGCTCGAAAAGCAGTTTCAGCTTATAATTATGAAAACTTAGAATTTCGGCGATTTTGTAAAAATCGTAAAACTTATTATTAAGCTTTTTGATTGGTTTGGTGAAAGTTATATTGCGTTTATTAAAAAACACGCTGTTTTTTATTCGATAGGCAAACGCTGGTTAGCGGTTTCGGTTAAAATAATGTTTTTGGTCGGCCAGCGCTGAAATTAAATTCGTACGTAAAAATAATTTTATTTTTTTTATTTTATCGGCAAAATTGTTTTTTTTAATATTTGCCATTTGTAAAATGCGTAAAATGAAATTTAAAATAGGTTTAAATAAAAAAAAGCTTATTCGTAAATGGAAACTTTTATTAATGTAAAAAAGGAAGACTCCGGTAAAAGCGTTTACAGTATTATTAGCTGCGAATTCGGCTAAAAAAAGCCAATTTTCCTAGTTTTTTTAAGCGTATTTAATAAATTGTTTTAAATAGGAAAGCAGGTATGCGTTCGCGTTTTCGGTTTGACCGTCTGTTTCGGGATAAAAGTTGGTAAATAACGTAATATTGGTTCCGAAACGGTGATTAATAACCTTTCAGAATTATAAAACAAACAAAAAACTTCGGTCGGAGATTATAAAATCGAAGAGATTATATAAACGCTAAATATTTTTGCAAAACAATTTGGTTAGATTTGTTGCTTTTATAATAATATAACAAGCTGTGTAGTATCGTTTTTTGGTAAAGCGACAAATTACTATTATAATCAAATTGTTTCGATTTTTATATTTTTTCACAAGGAAAAAGCTTATAAAATCGACCGATATATGGCTTTATCGGCGTAACGGAATAGATAAGGGTTTGAAAAGATTTTGATATCGTTAATTAATGCTTGTATTACGAAAACAGCTATTGCAATTCCGTACAAATCTTTTGCAATTTTCAGAAATCAATAGCCAATAGTAATTTCTATTAATAATTTTATAAAGTTTGTTTTTGCCGGAATAACCTGTTTTTATTAAATCGTGGGCCATTTGTAAAAGCCAGATACGGATAGGAACGTTTAAATCTGATGTATCAGAAACGTATAATCGGTTTCGAAAGTACAATTTGTTATTGCGTATAATATATTCAAAGAGTTATAAAGTCTTGGATTTCGAAATACCCTTTGGTTTGAACATCTTTTTTTTGGTAGTAATTTATAGTTTGTTAATAAAATAGTATTTATTTAAAAGTCGTAAAAGCTTTTCGTCGTTTGCTTCGGGTATTAATTTTAGCAAAGCTGGAAAAGCGTTTAAGATTTCAGTTAAATGGTGTTTTTTGAAAAAAGCTTGGTTTTGAAACTGGATTCTTTCGTTTGAAAAGTTTTAAGAAAGGTTTTAAAAACGTCGGGTCAAAAAGTCAGATTTATCATTTTGTTTTCTAGGTTTGAAAATAATTACAAAGTCAAAACCAGCTAAAAATTCGTTTTATCGTATTTAACGTCGGTTAATTGTTTAGTTATTATGAAATATTTTAAATTTCGGTGGTTTGTAAATATTCGGATCGGGTAAGCAGCTTTTTGTAATTCGGTTCGCTAATTCTCGAAACAGCGTATAATAGCGAGGAGTTTTTTATCGTAGATTTCGTAATTGCATTCGGCTGAATCGAATTTTTTTAATATAAAAGCGATTGGGTGAAGTACTTTTATATTGTTTTTTTGGAAAAAAATCTTTGAAAAAACGTAATCAAAAGCGTCGGTTTTAACAAATATCTTTTTATCGGAATTGAAATAAGCCAACGTAAATGCCGTAATAAAAGCTGATTTAAGAAACTCGAAAGCTTTAATACAATCGTCGTTAAAATTTTATTTAATGTCTTTTTTTGTTAAATTTATTAAAAGGATAACGATACGAAAAAAGCTTTTAATGAATTTTCGGTAGAAATTTGCAAAACTTAAAAACGCTTATACGTTTTTAACGTTAAAAAAAAGCTTTTAATTAGTAATAGCTTTTAATTTTTTAGGATTTATTTTGATTTTAGTAATAAAAATAATTATTTTTAAATAAACGACTTTTTGAACTTCGAATTCGCACTTTTTTATATCCAATTGCAAACTAGCGTCGGTAAAAGCTTAAAAAATAAAATTAACGTGTTTTTTGTGTTTTTGAAAATCGTTTAAATAAATTAGAATATCGTTTATATAAGTTATGCAAAAAACATTTAAATAAAATCGTAAAATATCGTTTATACGGGATTGAAAAATGGCAAAAGCGTTGCATAATCCGAAAAATATAATTAAAAATTCGAATAAGCTATATTTTATATTAAACGCGATAAGCTATTTATAGCTTTTTTTTATTCGAATCTTGTTAAAAGCGGCGAAAACGTTAAGTTTGATATAAAATTTAGCTTTGCTTAGTCGAAAAAATGTTTTTTAAACTAATAGTAAAAAATATCGGTTTTTGATAATTATAGCGTTGAAAGTTTTGTAATCGACGCAAAACCGCAATTTATTTTTTGATTTTTTCGCGAATAAAACGGATAAGGCTGCGAAAAAAAAGCTGGCCTGAATTTAATCTTTTTCGAGATTTTTTTTAAAAAACTTGCGTAAAACTTAAAATTCGTCAACTAATATATTATACAAAAGACTATATAAAAAAATAGCCCTAAATCGTAATTTTATCGTGTAATCAACGCTTTTTTTATAAAATGCAAGTTTATCGGCTTTAATAAAGTTAAAAGCGGCCAAATAATAATAGTAGTATCGAAGAAGTTTTATTCGAAGGTCGATTAGCGGTTTGATTTGAAAAGCTAAACGAATATCTTTTAAAAAAGCTTCGGCGAAATAAAAGTCGGCTGATAAGCGTTGTCGTTTAGTTTAAAAAAGCTCGTTTTTGTGTAATTAATCGACTTCAGATAATAGTTTAAGATTTTGGTTTTTATTTGCTACGGCGCCGAGCTTTTGTAATTATTAATTAATTTCGTACAAAAAGGCTGAAAACACTTTTATTTCGGGTTAAAAAGCTAAAATGGTGAAAACAGCGGCTTCTATACGACGAGGTATAGCTGGTTAAACGATTGTTTTGTAAGAATAGCGTTTTTAAATTAGGCCTGGGATAGCCAATTAATAAAAGTGCTAGGGTAAGCAATTCGTACGGCAGAAGTTTGAATTGAAACAAAGCGTGTTTTTGGTTTAGTTAATATAAAAGTTGTGTTTTCGGAGCTAAGGTTTTTTTAAAATAAAGTCGTATTTCTTTAGTTTTGTAATAAAAGCTGTAATTAATTCGGTATAATTGGCTATTTTAATATAAAAGGAAATTTGGTAAATAACGTCGCCGTATATAGAAAAGCAACCGTTAACTACGGTAAGTTTACGTGGGTTAATAAGTAAAATAAAGGTCAATTCGTAATATTGCACGAAAAAATAGTTAATGAAATTATCGGTAGCTCCGGAGTCGTTTAAAAAGTAGATTTTAATATATGTACTATTAGTAATTATAATACAAAGCAATATTAAATACGGTTTCGGAACGTCGTCCAAAGCAGATAATTTCAATTTATTTTTCAAAGGTTTTTAATAATAATAATTATTAAAAATAGTCAGTTTCCCGATTTTTTTGCTTCGGCTTTAGCTTTTTTAACCCAAAGGAAGTCGGAGCAATTAATAGCTCGGTGTTTATCGCTGGCATATTATAAGCAAAGGTTGTTAGCAAAAAGGTAAATTCGGCGAGCTAGCTTTTCGGCGTTTTTTATTAAGCGTTTATTTTTCGTTATATTAGCTGCGGTCCAAATAATTGTTTTAGTTTAAATAGCGCTGAAATTTATAAAATCGCTTTGAATAATAGTCGTAATAATAATTTTAAATGCGGAAATAAAAAAAAAAATTATTTCTACGTAGCGGTTTTTTGTTTTATAATAATTAAGATTTAATTATCGAAGAACGGTATCGGTTTCGCGCATTTAGGCGCAAAAACTAATAAGATCGGTTTTTAAATCGGAAAAGTTAATATACGATAAACGAATAATAATATTAAAATAAAAAGTTTCGCGTAGAATTGCGATAGCAGCTTCGTTATTAAATTTAATGTAATTTTTAATTTTCAGCCAAATAAAAAGAAAAATAAATAAAAATTAATTGCTTTGCTTAAAAAACAAAATTCTTTTAAATGCATCTGCCTGTTAATTAAAAACACCGACGATTATTGTAAGATTTGAATTATTTTTGCAACAATTAGATAAAAAAAGGTACCGTCCGTACGTAAACCTTTTTGTAAAATACTTTTGGCTGTATCGGAAAGGCGGAAGAAAAAATAGTTTATACGATTTTGTTCGGTCGCATACCAATTCTGATTAAAGCGAAGCTTCAGAATTATATTTTAAAAAAAAGTGGTAAAATGTTTTGTAACGTTCCCAGTGCCCTCCGAATTAATAAATTTATCGGGGTCGGGAAAGGCAGATGTTTCTTTCGGTGCTTGGTGTGTTCTGACTGGTAGAAGCTTGTTTTCGGAAGTTGGCAAGTTCGGCTTCGAGGTTTTAAATCACTTTTTCTTAAAAAATTTTCTTTTCCTAATATTATACCGTCTGAACATTTAGCTTTTAAGCTTGATTAATCAGTTTGGCTTTAAATAATACTATTATATCGTTTTGTTTTATCGCGTAAGCGAAAATATCGAAGATTTCGCGGAAGCAAGCTTTTGTATTAGCGATCAGAGCGGCGGCGATTTGATCGGGATATTCAAGAAGCTTTAAAATAAAGCATTTAGAAGGTTCCGACAATTTAAAAAGTTTCGATATTTTGGTGCTCGTTAAAAAAAGAGCGTAAAATGTATTTCGTTCCGGGATGTAAATAGAAGCAGAACAGAGTTTTTTAAATATAGGTTTTGTGTCAGAAAGGATTGTCGTTTCGTAGTTCCGTAAGAATCGTGAAAGTTATTTTTGAAAGGTCGTAAAAGTCGTTATCGCGATAAGATTTTATTGACTTTTCGTATGCGCAAAAGCAAAACAGAGTTGGCAGGCCTTTTCAGCTTAAGGGCTGAAATAGGGGTGTCAAAGGGGGTTTAGTAGTCAATATGTCAAAGGGTGCGAACGAACAGAAGATTCGTAAATGGTTTGCATTGATTACGAGGTTCTAAGTTAGAAGTGTCGCGAACTTTAGGATATAATATGTGCGGATAATCACGTGGCTCCGATATCACGTGACAACAACGTGACCTTCGGATCACGTGACCAACGAACTGTTATCCCATCCCCTCACAATTATAAAACTGATGCAGTAATAAAAGCTAGTATAAAAAAATCGAAACTTTTCTGATATTCAGAAATAAAATTGTAAAAAACGTTAGCTTTGGTCAAATAAATTAAAGGCTTTGCAATTATACCGTAATCTCGAATAAAACGTCGGTAAAAATTACAAAAACCAAAAAAGCTTTGTACATTTTTTATAATAATAAAAAGCTTTTAATAAGCGATCACGGAGATTTTTTCTGAATTTACTTCTAGGCTTTTAATAAAAATAATAAAGCTTAAATAACGAGTTCGAATAATATTAAATTTAAACTTTCGAATATCGGCCTGTAATTTAGCGTCAGCGAGCTTTTAAAATATTTTGCGAACGTATATAACGTGTTTTAAAAAGTCGGACGAATAAATAAAAATGTTATTTAGGTATATAATGCAAAAATCGTTTAAATAATCGAAAAAAACGTCGTTTATATAGCGTTAATAAATTACGGATTTATTAATAAAGCCAAAAAGTAGCATTTTGCATTTATAAGCGCCGTAACGCGTACGAAACGTCGTTAATTTTTTATTAGCGGGATTTATTCGAATTTTATAAAAAGCTTAACGAATATCGAGCTTCGTAAAAATTCGTATTTTCGAAAAACGAATAAAAATCTTATCGATAAAAAAGAAAAAATAGCGATTTTTACGAATAACGTTGTTAAAAGCTCGATAATCGATATAAAAACGTAATAAACCGTCGGGTTTTTTGGCGAAAAGTATTAAAACAGCGAAAAAAGCGGTGAGATTCGATAAAGCTTTTATTAAAATTATTTTACAAATAAGTTTTAACAATTTCGAGCTTTGAAATCGATATTTTATATAAAAAAATATATTTCAGCTTTTTTTTATTTATAATAAGCTCGATTTTATAGTCGTAAAACCGGTGAAAAGCTAGCTCGTTACTGGCGGCTTTAGAAAACACGTATTCGAAGTTTTTATATTCCGAAAGAAAAGATTCGAAAAAAAGTTTATTCGAAATTAGCTTTATTAAGCTGATTGAAAAAGTCGAAATCGATATTTTATTAGTTTTGAAATATTCGAAAAAATTGTGAAATTAAGTTTTGAAAAAAGTGTTGTATATAAGGTCGTTTAATATTCTGTCGATTTCGTACAAAAAGGTTGAAAACATTTTAATTGCTTTTTTTCTGAAAATCAGTTTAAAAGCATATGTAATAATCTGGCAAATGGAAATTAAATAAACAGTAAATTAAAAGATTCGTTTTCGAATTAATCGTTTAAAAAATTCAAAAAATGGCTTATTTAAACTATCGATTATATTAAGCTGAAAGGCTATCGCGGCGAAGACCTTTCTTCGGTTTTTGGTATAATTGTTTTTCGTAGAACGAAAAAGCTGTTTTAACGAAAGAAAAAGAAAAAAAGAAAAAATAATAAAAAAATCGTTAGCCTGGGAAAATAATATAATTTCTTATATTATTCTATTAGCGTCGCTATCGAAATTAGCACCGCGAATAAAATTCGACTTTTTCGCGCTTCGCATAGCGTCGTAAATCTGTCACAATTGATTAAGGTTTTTATTACGTTTTACAGCGTCGTTTTGATGGCGAGATTAAATTTTTCGGAAATGCAAATAAAAAACTTTAATACAACGAGCGTAAAAGGCTATGAGAGGGTAAAACTTCGGCCAATAAAACTTGCGTTTATTACAATCTAGTAGAATTTGGTATTCGGCCAACCAAGCTTTTTCTAAAATCATATTATAATTTCCGAAGTTAGTAATTAAAAAAAAAGTAAATAATTATATTCGATTATTAATAATAAAATTAAAAAGCGTAAAATATATAATTAAATGGCCACGAGTTTTATTATATTTTTTTACAAAAAAAAAACCCGGAAAAAATTAAATTAAAAGTTTTAAAAAAAAAAAAAAAAAATTAATCAGCGCCGAATCGATTAACGTATAACCGTTCGTTTTAAAATCGGCGAGCGTTTTTATTTTGTACGAAAAGCCATTTTTAATAAATATAACGAAAATTGTTAATAAATCGTTATTAAAAAGCTTTCGAACGTTAAAATAACGCATATCGCGTAATACGCTTAAGAAAAAAGCTTTGCTTAGGCCTAGGCGTTTTTCCGACTAGCGGAAAAGCTTTTAATTTCCTCGTATGCGTTTTAAAAGTTGTTACGATCCTCCCCTGGCCAGTGGTATGGTTGCCAGTGGTATGGTTGCCAGTGGTATGATTGCCGGTGGTGTTGGAATAAGGTTTGGGCACGGACCACCTCGGCCATTAGGCCTCGCGCTAAGTCACGTGACTTATAAGCGCAACCCATTGTACATAAAGTTCGCGATCCCGAGCATTTTAGCTCGGTGTCTTTTTTTTAATTTATATGCGTACCTTTTGGTTTATATTATTTTTCTGATCATTTTTAAACTAGCTATAATATAAAAAAAAACTAAACAATTTTCGCTGAGAAACTTTATATTTACGGTTAAGAATTCGATTTGCTTTTGCAATTCGAACTTTTTTCAGATCGCCCGTACCGACGTTTATTTATCGGTGCTTTAATCAGAATTCTTTTTTATTAATTTTGTTTTCAAAAAAAGCTGGAGTCTTTTTTTTTTATTAATTCGATTTGCTTTTGTAATTCGAATCGCTTTTTTTTAATATTACAACACTTTATGCTTTTTTTATAAGTCGACGCGGCATTCGAAAACGAACGCAATCCGTACGATTCGGCTTCGAATCAGCATTTCTACTTTTTGCTTCCGCTTTTGGCGCTTTTTAATTTTTATTCGTTCTAGGCTTTTTCGACGATTCTGGCAGCGAGTTTTTATTTTACGACTTTTCTATCGAATTATAATTATTTGCAGCCGATTTATTTATTAGGTCCTTTCGCTTTACGATCGAATTTAAAATCGAATTGTACGACGCTGACATTTTAATACTTTTAAACCGACGAATGCTTTTACGACTGCCTAGCATGTTTGCTAACGCTAAAAAATTCACTGCGGCTTAGCAGCTTTAAATCGCTTAGATAATCGCTTAAGTTATTGCCGCCGCTCGCCTTCCAGCCTTTTTCGCTAATATCGCCCGCGACGCCTTTTTTTTTTTATTCCGAGCTTCGCGCGCTTTTACGGCGGATTTTTAACCAATTCCCGAATATTATTTTTTCGTTCTCGACCCAGCTATCTTTTAAATCGAATTATCCAAAATCAAATACTTTCGCCACGCTTTCAGCGACTATTAAAAAAAGGTTGAATATAATATATAAAAGATAAATATAAAATTGTTTATTAAAAAGTATTTAAAAAACTTTATACAAAGTATAAATTAAGCCAAAGTATATTTTAAATGCACTATTAGAAAAGCAAAAACTATTATTTTAAAGCATTTGAACTTCGAGTTTTATAATCAAGCCCAGTCGGTCCGAAACGTTTTTCGCATTTTTAATCAGCGCTTTTTTGATTATAATCGCGTTTAATTTGCTAAATTGCAATATAATAAGCTTTATATAAACAACGGTTAAATTTATAATAATTTTCGTTTTTTGTTTATTCGTTACGTAATTATTAGCAAAATTGCTAAAAACCGTTGATTTAAAAATATATGCGAAAAAGTTATTTTTATTTTTAAATACGACTTTCGAATAAAAAAGTATAAAATAAATGGTAATTATATTATTTTGAACGAGTTTTTGGCCGTTGCGAATAAAAAGTCACGCAATATCCGAGCTGAAAAAATGGCTTTTGCTCGTCGCATAAACTATTTTTTTTTTGCTATAGCCTTTGCTAATCAGGATTCTAGGCGTACTTCCGGTATTTTCAAAGTTTTATAGCGTTTTACTTTTCTAGCTTTTTCTGCTCGCACGGCTTTTTTTTCTTTTGATAAAAATTCTTACGAACGTATAGCTGTTACTTCTGCCACTTCCGGTTTTTTTCGCTTAGCTGCGCGTTTCTTTGGCGCTTATTATAACTGCGGCAAGCCCGGCCATTTCGCAAACGTTTATTCCGACGCCAAACTTAATCGCAAAATCGCCGAAATAATTATCGACGAAAAGCAAAACGACTTGTTAAAAAACTTTTAAACCGTAGCAAAAACTTTTATTATAACAAAAGATTCGATTTATAAAAGGATTTAAAATTTAATCAGCGTTTTTTAATAAAAGGGCGACAGTTTTTAATTTTTATAAAACTAGCACGCAATAAATTATATATTAAAACATTTGTATATATCGATGGCGGAACTAATATTTTCGATGCGATTAAAACTTTTTTAGCGTATTAACTTTTTTAACGTTTCGAAATAAGTTTTATTCGGCTGCACAAATCTATTATATCCACCGGCTATAATAGCGAGCCGAAAAAGCTTATTTTTTTTGTTATTTTTTTTTTTTACGATTAACCGACGTCGTGTAAATTTTCCTTTTTTAATTATAAACCTGGGCTTTACCGACGTTTTTATTAGTCGCAAATTTTTACAGCACTACGATTTGAAACAAGCGTATAGCCAAAAAAAAAACAAAATAAAATGGCTATTCGATATATTTATTATTTTTTATTTTAATAAGCAATTATTCGTCGATTTTAATTAGCGAACAAAGCCCAAAGTGCTTAGTCGTATATATTAAAAAGATACAAACAGACGAAACAGCGTAATAAAAGCCTTATATATTTTTGCCAACATTTTTACAACGATTAAAAAAGCTTATTTAGGTTTTGGAGCTAGTAAACCCTCTACGTTTATGCGAGATTTTAAAAGCAGTTTAAACAAAATGGAAAAGTTTTTTATTAGCAGCTTTGAATCGACCAAGCCGGTTTTTCCAACCGTGCTAATTACTTTTTTTATTTTCAATTGCAATATCAGCTGTATTTCCGCCTTTGCATTCAGCGCTTTATAAATACGTTACGAAAAGCGAATGCGGGCCGCGAAAAAAAAAAGGTTATTATTACTTAGCGATTGCACGTTTATTGTTTTTATGCATAATATAAACAGAAAACGTTTCCGCCGTGCGAAAATCGCCGAGTTTGCAGAAATTATATAATTCGCGGCAATAAAAAGCATTTCCGTTTCCGACGCTTTGCAAGCCAAGTATAACGACAACGTGATTTTTATGAAAAAGCTTTTTTCAGCTTAATACTCGGAGTTCGAAAAACTGTTTTACAAGCAAAAAGGCGACAAATTCGCTTTTCGCCGCTCCGGTGTAAATTACAAAATATATTTGGCTACGGAAAATACGCTTTTTATAAAATTACTTAAACGTTTTACGAATAAATAATTTACAAAAATCAAAAGTTATATTTTCGATAATTTGCATAAAAGCTTTATTAAACTTTTTAATACTTTTTTCGCCGCTCCGATTTTATTTACTAAAAAATCAAACGGCTTTATGCGCTTATATATCGATTACCGTAAGCTTAACGATTTTACGAAAAAAGATTTTTATCTTTTGCTTTTAATCGATAAAATATTAGCGCGAATTATTAAAGCTAAAATATTTACAAAAATTAATATTTAACAAATATTCAATCGAGTCCGGATATCCGAAAAATTTGAAAAACTAATTAGTTTCCGCATCCGATACAGCATATATAAATATAAAGTTTTTTCGTTCGGCCTTATTAATAAATCCGCTATATTTCAACGTTTTATTAATAATATTTTTATAAAGCATTTAAATAATTTTTGCTCGGCGTATTTTAATAATATTTTTATTTACTTCGCGAATAACTTAAAATATAAAGTTTATATTAAAAAGATTTTGTCGATTCTAAAAAAACACGGCCTGAAAGCTAATATTAAAAAGTGCGAATTTAATATTACGAAAATCAAATTCTTAAATTTCGTT
Organism: Blumeriella jaapii; assembly: GCA_009599575.1. Classification (NCBI taxonomy): domain Eukaryota; kingdom Fungi; phylum Ascomycota; class Leotiomycetes; order Helotiales; family Drepanopezizaceae; genus Blumeriella; species Blumeriella jaapii. The sequence continues at coordinate 158,718 of VWND01000029.1, read as the reverse complement.
ATTAGCACCCAAAATATTAAAATAAACCCGGAAAAAATCGCTATTATTAAAAATTAGCAATATGCAGCGAATATGCGAGGCGTGCAAAGCTTTCTGGGCTTTTGCAATTTTTACAAACGTTTTATAGCCGGCTATAACCGCATTTGCCGCTTTTTTATTGCTTTTACAGGCAAAAACGTTTTTTTCGTATTCGAAAAAAAGCAGAAAAACGTATAAAAAACATTACGCAAAGCTTTGTTAAATATTTCTATTCTATGCTATTACGATTTTTACAAATAAACGCGTTTGGAAACCGATTTTTTTAATAAAATAATAGCTAGCGTATTGTCGCAATTGCAAAAAAATGACTTTTATTATCCGGTCGGTTTTTTTTTTAAAATTATAATCGACGCCGAGCTTAATTACCCGATTTACGATAAAAAGCTTTTCGTTATTTTTCGCTTTTTTAAAAATTATAAGCCGAAGCTGTTAAGCGCTTAAAAAAACGTATATATATACACCGATTACCGCGCTTTGGAATATTTTATAATAATCAAAGACTTTTCGGCTCGATAAGCCCGATAAACCGAGTTTTTCGCCGATTTTTATTTTATAATTATATATCGGTCGGAAATTATTAATACGCTCGCTGATATCTTTTCTCGCAAAAATTAAAATATTTTTTTATTAAAAGCGCGACAGCGAACAGCTCGAAAGCAGCAGATGTTTTTAAACGATAAATTGGATTTTTAAATTTTAAAAAAAATAGCTGCTAAAAGCATAACCACGCTGGCGCTTATGGAAATAACGTCCGATAAGCGCGATAACGATAGCATTCCCTTCGAAAAAAACAGCGAAAACGAAAAGAATAAAATGCTTACAGAAAAACCCGCAGATCCAACTTCCGTAATCGCGTACGATATACATAATTATATAATTATAAACGATTTGCTGCAAGTTAATAAAAACTTTTTTTTTTCGAAGCGCAACGAGCGCAAATTCGCAATTATAATTTTAATTATTAATTGCGATAAAACAAATTGTTTTTTCAAAGCAGATTAGTAATACTTTTGAAACTTTTCGAATTGCGAACCTTTTTAATCCGATATATTTACGAACAGCTTTGCGTAGTATACGTTAAAATAAGAAAAATAAAACTTTTGGTCGGTCGCAAATATTATTAAAAAGCTATAAAAGCAGATATATAATAATACGTTTCGAATTGTCGTTGCATACGAATAAAAACTAGGCGCGATAAAACCCCGGGCTTTTTAAAGCTTTTATTTATATTTAACAAGCCTTATTAATATTTAACGATAAATTTTACGAAATTTCTATTAAACGAAAATGGTTACGATTTCGCTTTTGTAATAATGGATCGCTTGTTTAAAAAGCTTTTGTTAATCTTTTGCTATAAAATTATTATAGCGAAAAAACTAGCAGTTTTGTTTTTAATTTATTAGGTGCGCTATTTCGGCATGCCGGATTTAATTGTTTCGGACCGAAAAGCTTAGTTTATTTCGGTTTTTTAGCAAAAACTTTGTCGCATATTAAAAACCAAAATTAAATTGATTATTGCGTATAATTTTAATATCGATAGGCAAACCGAAGTAATAAACTAATATATTAAGCAACGCTTCCGCCTCTTTTGCTTTTATTATCAAGACAATTAGAAACGCTTTTTACTTTTAATAAATATTGCATAACTGATTTTACCGCACGAATTTTTCGGCAACGTTTTTCTTTTTTAAATTTTAAATAAATACAAAGCTCGCATATTTTAAAATATAAATAACCTCCGTTTTTTTCGCTCGGCCACCGAAAAGCTTAACCGCGACGAGATTTTGCATTTGGCCTGTGACGATTTAATTAGTCGGAGGGCCGGGAGATCAGTCAACTGATCGCCGTATTCATATGGTATGAGAAACGAGCCTTTGATTCTGTAACAAAGATATTTATTTAGAATTAACAACTGCAAAAGGCAGAAGTTGCTAAAAGAAAAAAGCTTTATATATATGAATAATTTTTACAATTGATAAGGAGACCTATCAAAAAACCAGAGAGCTTGTAGCTATACGTAGTTGCTGGGGTGATACGAGAGGTGGCAACGGAGTGAATCGTTATACTATTTCTCCGTCCGAAAAAAGCGCGCCCTCGAGCTTTTATTTATTAATACGTCGCTATCTAAATAATCGTACGAATTCAAACTTTCGAAATACGTTTTCAGCCAGTCTACAAGTTTTGCGGAAGAATCGGAAAGCTTTTTATGCGCTAAGTAAAAGTCGCGCACTTTCAGAAAAACGTATATAAAGTCAAACGCGAAGTACCACGTGAGATTTTTATTTAAGCTTATTTAAAAAGCTTTGTATTAAAAGGTTTTCCGCTGTATTCGACAAGCGATTAATTCTTCGACTTTGTATTTAAGCTTACTAATTATATTAATAAATTCAAGAGCTGAATTAACTTGATTTGAAAGCGCGTCGTCAGCTGCTTTACGCAGTCGATTAGCGTGAAAAACTGAATGTACGTTTATAATATTAAAAAGGTTTAGCTTAAAAGCGTTGTCGAAAATTTTGGCTACAATCTTAAAAAAGCCGTTTGTAAAATTGTCGAACTTGCGAAAGGGCCGGAAAATCGAAAATAAACGTATATCGAGCTATACGTAATCGCTAACGTTAAAATCGATCGCGCGGCGAAACTTATTCGCATTCTTTTTTATTTTGTCGTAGGCTTGTTAAAAGTGCGATTTGGCGAAGTTTCAAACGTCGTAATAGCGGCGAGCGTACGCACGAGCTTCGTTTACGTTTAATTTATATAAAAGATTAAGGAAAAGAGAAGTGTCGAGCTTCCAGTTTCAATTGGTATGAAAAATATAATCGTATACAATTTTAAAAGGTGAAAAGCCATTTAGACTTTCGTAAAAAAGGATTATTTAAGCGAAATTTATTATTAAAAGAAATTCGTTTTAATCGTTTTAATAAAAATTTACGAAGAGTCGAAGGCGTTTTTATAAATATTAATTATAAATTTCGGTCTGACCGTCGGTTTCAAAGTAAACGGCTGTCGAAAGCTTTAGTTGCGTACCGAATATTTTGTTTAATTCAAATCAAAAAATAAATTAATACTAGGGGCCACGATCGCTAATAATACTTTTTGAAAAGCTAAAATATTTGTATACGTGAAATATATACAATTTGGCGAAGCTTCGAGCGTCGATATTTTTATAATAAAAAATCGAAATAGCTTGCTTAAAAAAGCGATTTATTATTATAAATACGTTATCGTAACCGTGTTTGTTTTTGTTAAAGCTGCAAAAGTCTATTGTAACGTATTTTCAAAAGTGGTTAAAAACAAGAAAAAGCTGAAAAAGGCCGGAGCGCTTATTTTTTAAAACAAAACTCTTTCGATAAGCGTAGCAGTTGCGATAGTATTATTTTACAAAAATTATTATACTTCGCTAATAGTATTGGTTCGAAAGCAATTGCGTAGTTTTGCGAGCGCTAAAATAAGCGATGGAAATTTGGTCGTGCATTTTTCGTACAAAAGCCAAACGAAAATGATCGACGTCTGGAATTATTAAACGACCGTGATATAATAGCAAATCGCGTTTAAATATATACGGAATGTTGTTATCGTTTCCTTTCGTAGCGTTTCGTATAGTTTTTTTTCGAAAGGCTATCAGGCTGCTAGCTGTGCGATTAGCGTAGAAAAGCTGGTTAACGATACGAAGTGCGGAAAAGAAATCAGCTATTTTAACGATAAAAACAGCTGTTTCGGAAGCCGTGGAAAATCGAAATTTTTTAATTAAAAATCGGTAATCGATCTGATTTGCTTAAAAAAAGGTTTGCAAGCGCTGGATGCGTTTAAAAAAGTTAGCGGTCGAGTTCGCTCGTACGACGTGTTAGTGCGTCAGTCAAAAAGTTGTGTTTATTTGGTCTGTACGTAATAAAAAAGTTGTAATCGGCGAGAAGCTCGGCCCAGCGTGCTTATCGAGCGTTTAAAAATTTAAAGATTATAAAATATTTTAAAGCTTTATAATTAATAATTATTTTAATTTAATAAATTAAGCTAGCTAATTTAGCACGAAAATTATTTAAAAATCTTACGATTGCGAGTATTTTTTTGTCGTATACGACGTAGTTTAGCTTTGCGAAAGCTATAGTTTTGCTAAAATAAGCGATTGAAAGCCAATCGTTATTATAAAATTGCGAAAGTATAAAAACTACTACGCTGTCGGAAGCGTCAGTTTTTAATATACAGGGAAAGTCTTGCTTGTAATATTATAAAATTGATGCAATAGTAAAAGCTAGTGTAAAAAGGTCGAAATTATCTTAATATTTAAAAGTAAAATTGTAAAAAACGTTAGCTTTGGTCAAATGGACCAAAAGCTTTGCAATTATATCGTAATCTCGAATAAAACGTCGGTAAAAATTACAAAAACCAAAAAAGTTTTGTATACTTTTTATAATAATAAAAAGCTTCCAGTAAGCGACCACGGAAATTTTCTTTAAGTTTATTTTTAAGCTTTCAGTCGAAATAATAAAACTTAAATAACGGGTCCGAATAATATTAAATTTAGATTTTCGAATATCGGCCTGTAATCTAGCGTCAGCGAGCTTTTGAAGCACTTTGCGAACGTATATAGCGTATTTCAAAAAGTCGGACGAATAAATAAAAATATTATTTAAATATGCAATGCAGAAATCGTTTAAATAATCGAAAAGAACGTCGTTTATATAGCGTTGATAAATTGCGAATTTATTAATAAAGCCAAAAAATAACATTTTGCACTTATAAGCGCCGTAACGCGTACGAAACGTCGTTAGTTTTTTACTAGCGAAATTTATTCGAATTTTGTAAAAAGCTTAACGAATATCGAGCTTTGTAAAAATTCGCGCTTTCGAAAAACGAGCAAAAGTTTTATCGATAAAAAAAAAGGGATAGCGATTTTTACGAATAATATTATTAAAAGCTCGATAATCGATACAAAAACGCAGTAAACCGTCGGGTTTTTTAGCGAAAAGCATTAGAACAGCGAAAAAAGCGGTGAAAAGTTCGATAAAGCTTTTGTCAAGGTTATTTTACAAGTAAGTTTTGATAATCTCGAGCTTTAAAATCGATATTTTATACAAAAGAATGTATTTCAGCTTTTTTTTATTTATAATAAACTCGATTTTATAATCGTAGGGCCGGTAAGAGGCTAGCTCGTTACTAGCGGCTTTAGAAAATACGTATTCGAAGTTTTTGTACTCCGAGGAAAAAAATTCGAAAAAGGTTTATTCGAAATTAGCTTTGCTAAGCTGATTAAAAGGGTCGAAATCGATATTTCGTTGATTTTGAAACGTTCGAAAAAATTATGAAATTAGATTTTAAAAAAAATATTATACGTAAGGTCGTTTAGTATTTTATCGATTTCGTACAAAAAAATTGAAAATATTTTAATTGCTTTTTTTCTGAAAATCAATTTGAAAGCGTATGCAATAATCTGGCAGATGGAAATTGAATAAGCAGTAGATTGGGAGATTCGTTTTCGAACTGGTCGTTTAAAAAGTTTAAAAAGCGGCTTGTTTAAACTATCGATTATATTAAACTGAAAAGCTATCGCGGCGAAAGCTTTTCTTCGGTTTTTAATATAATTGTTTTTCGTAGAACGAAAAAGCTGTTTTGACGAAAAAAAAAAAAAAGAAAAAAAATAAAAAATAATAAAAAAAGGATCGTCAGCTTAGGAAAATGATATGATTTTTTGTATTATCTTATTAGCGTCGCTATCGAAATTGGCACCGCGAATGAAATTCGACTTTTTCGCGTTTCGCATAACGTCGTAAATCTGCTATAATTGATTAAGGCTTTTGTCACGTTTCACAGCGTCGTTTTAATAGCGAAATTAAATTTTTCGAAAATGCAAATAAAAAACTTTAATACAACGAGCGTAAAAGATTGTAAAGAAGTAAGACTTTGGCTAATAAAACTTGCGTTTATTACAATTTAATAAAACTTGATATTCGGCCAGCCAAGCTTTTTTTAAAATTACACTATGATTTCCGAGATTGGTAATCAAAAAAAAAATAAACGATTGTATTCGATTGTCAATAATAAAATTAAAAAGCGTAAAATATATAATTAAATAGCTACGAATTCTATTATACTTTTTTACAAAAAAAAAAGTCGGAAAAAATTAAATCAAAAGTTTTAAAAAAAAAAAAAAAGATTTGATCAGCGCCGAATCGATTAACGCATAACCGTTCGCTTTAGAATCGGCGAATGCTTTTATTTTATACGAAAGGCTATTTTTAGTAAATATAATAGGAATTATTAATAAATCGCTATTAAAAAGCTTTCGAACGTCAAAGTAACGCATATCGCGCAATACGCCTAAAAAAAAGGCTTTGCTTAGGCCTGAGCGTTTTCTCGATTAACGGAAGAGTTTTTAATTTTTTCGTATGCGTTTTGGAAATCGTTTGGAAAGGGGTTTTCGTTTTTACTACTATTATTAAAGGGCGAATTTTCGGCCGGCTCGATTTCGTTTACATCTACCAGCTTAGGAAAGCTTTTGAATAGAACCGAAGGTCGGCCCGTAAAAAATCGTACAGATTGGCCTTTTTAAACTTTCTGATATAAAATAAAAAACGAGCGTTGTTATTGGTCCGATCGAAAAGAAAAAACGCCAAAAGAGGCGTTTTAGCGTAAAAAAGGAAAAAAAACAAAAGGCTGAAGAAAAGCCTGTAAAGCATTAGAACGATTTTCGTACGTACGATTTAACTCGTAATACGCTTTAATTAAAAACTTATTATTTTAATAAATGGTAGATTTAATAAAAAAGCGATTCGCGTATAAAATTCGCTCGGCCAACTGATTTTATTTTTTTTGTCGGACGGCGGTAAGCTAATTTTTAAAAATCGTTATACGCGCTTATTTCAAATGCAATTTTTTTCGTAAACGCTTTAGTATTTTATCGCGGAAAGCGTTCCGAAGCTATTTATCGGTTCGTATTTGAGCGTTTGCTGCGAAAATGGAAAATCGCAGATAAAAGCGCTAAAAGTCGTCGTGCGTATTTATTACAAGCATTTTGAATTCGTTTTCGGCTTTTTAAACGTTTGAAAAATCGGCCAGGAAATCGGCGATTTTTTTTACTAATTTTTCGGAAAAAGTAAAATCGGAACGGTTTAAAATACGCGGGGTCAGAAACTTTTTTGCTACGCTTTCGGTTTAATCGAATATATAATTTTTGCGTAATCGATCGCTAGCGAAATAATCGTAGTAAAATTCGAAATTATCGAAAATTTTAGTTTTTTAATGGCGTGCTTTGTAATTTTTATTATTATTTAGCTTAAACTCAAAGTTCGGAACGCGTTTTATACGAGCTAATCGAAAATTAGTAAATAAATAAAAATCATAGCGTTTAAAAAGCGCGCTAAGGTTTTGGCCGTTATAAGAAAATTTAAAAAAAGTTCGCGAAAAGCGTAAAGATTGGTTTGCAGCGTTTGTTAATTGAAATAAAACGTTGCGAAAAAAAAAAAAAGCAGCAGATTCGCGGCTGGCAGAAGCACGTTCGATAGATTTTACTAAACGCTTTAATTAAAAGGTTTGTCGCAGTCGTATAGTTTCCAGGAATTATCGTTTACGCTTTTGCGCTTTTTTTAATTGATTTTGCAAAAGTTTTAACTAAACGCTTTCAGCGCTAAGCTGTAAGAAAAAGATGGCAGGCGAAATGGTTAGCGCTCTGCCTTTTTTTTTGTTTTTTTTTCTTCGGAAAGAAAACTGTTTTTTAAAAAAAAAAGCTTTTGGAAAAGGCTGTTTTTTCGCTGATTAAGAAAAAGAAGGTTAAAATATAGTAGCAGAAGCTGAAAAGCTTTGCTAAAAAAAAAATCGTTAAACAAAAGCCATTTTTCGCAAAATGCGGAAATAGGCTTTTTTACGACCGGTCGATCATTTTGGTATAACTCGTGAAAAATTCGAAGGAAAAAATAATTTACGCCGTCGCCAGCGTAAAAAAAAAGTTGTTAATAATATAACGATTTAATTAATCGAAGGGCCGAAAAATTAATTAATTGATCGCTGTGTTTATATAATATAAAAAAACGAGCTTTTGGTTTTGTAATAAAAATATTCATTTAGAATCAACAATTGCAAAAGGCAGAAGTTGTTAAAAAAAAAAAGTCTTATATATATAAATAATTTCTACAATTGATAGAGAAACCCATCAGGAGACCAAGGAGCTTGCAGCTATACGTAGTTGTTGGGACACGAGAGGTGGCAACGGAGTGAATCGTCATATGGCCTTCCGAGCTAAAAAAGTTGTAAAATACGCGCAATTATTTATTACGCAATAACAAGCCAAAATAAAGCGCTTCGCTAATTTATATAAACGACCAATGGATTGAAATATAAGCGACGAAGTATTAGTAAGTATTAAAAATTGAAAGCTCGACCGACTTTCCCGGAAATTCTTAAACAAATGGTACGACCTAATTAAAATCGTCGATAAAATAAAAAAGAATTGAAAGCTTGATTTTCTCGCAGACTGGTTAATTCATTTAATTTTTCATTTATATTCGCTCCGAAAGCATATCAGCAACCTTTTACCTGGCCAACGCCGCTCCGAACCAGCTTTTATTTAATTACTTTCTGAATAAACGGAATAGAAAATCGAAGAAATAATAGGTTCGAGATTGCATAAAAGTGTATTGCAATATTAAATCAATTGAAAAAGCGTTAATAAAAATCTCGAATAATACTTTTGTTTTAACGCTATAACGGTTTTTTATATTTTTTAAATATTCTACCGATCGCACCCTATCGCCAAAGGCTTTTTACGAGCGCTTTTCGTATGGTTGCAAGCTTATAACGAAAGCAGGGAAGATTACACTGAATTGGAGGACGATAGACTTATAACCGCAATTGCGCGGACGCAATTCTTCGGAAAGGGGGGGTAGTGTTACGATTCTTCCCTGGCCAGTGGTATGGTTGCCAGTGGTATGGTTGCCAGTGGTATGATTGCCGGTGGTGTTGGAATAAGGTTTGGGCACGGACCACCTCGGCCACTAGGCCTCGCGCTAAGTCACGTGATCCACAAGCGCAACCCACTGTATATAAAATTCGCGATCCCGAGCATTCTAGCTCGGTGTTTTTTTTTTAATTTACATGCGTACCTTTTGGTCCATATCACCCTTCTGATCACCCTCAAGCTAGCTGTAACAAAAGTCGTTTGAAAAAAGGTTTTCGTTTTTATTATTATTATTAAAAAGCGAATTTTTCGGCCGGTTCGATTTCGTTTACATTTACTAGTCTGAAAAGGCTTTTAAATGGAATCGAAGGTCGGTTCGTAAAAAGTCGTGCAGATTGGCCTCGAACTTTCTGATATGAAATAAAAAACGAGCGTTATCGTTGGTCCGATCGAAAAGAAAAAACGTCAGAAAAGACGTTTTGGCGTAAAGAAAAAGCAAAGGGCTGAAAAAAAGCTTGTAAAGCATTTGGACGATTCTCGTACGTACGATTTAACTCGTAATACGCTTTGGTTAAAAACTTATTATTTTGATAAATAATAAATTTGATTGAAAAGCGATTCGCGTATAAAATTCGTTTAGTTAATTGATTTTATTTTTCTTAACGAACGGCGGTAAGCTAATTTTTAAAAATCGTTATACGCGTTTATTCCAAATGCAGCTTTTCTCGTAAACGCTTTGGTATTTTATCGCGGAAGGCGTTCCGAAGCTGTTTGTCGGTTCGTATTTAAACGTTCGCTGCGAAAATAAAAAATCGCAAATAAAATCGCTAAAAATCGTCGTACGTATTTATTATAAGCATTTTAAATTCGTTTTCCGTTTTTTAAACGTTTAAAAAATCGGCCAGGAAATCGGCGATCTTTTTAATTAATTTTTCGAAAAGTATAAAATCGGAACGATTTAAAATACGCGGAGTAAGAAATTTTTTTACTACGCTTTCGGTCTGATCGAGTATATAATTTTTGCGAAATCGATCGCTAGCGAAATAATCGTAGTAAAATTCGAAATTGTCGAAAACTTTAATTTTTTAATAACGTGTTTTGTAATTTTTATTATTATTTAGCTTAAACTTAAGATTCGAAACGCGTTTTATACGAGCTAATCGAAAATCAGCAGATAAATAGGAATTATAGCGTTTAAAAAGCGCGCTAAAGTTTTGGCCGTTATAAAAAGATTTAAAAAAAATTCGCGAAAAGCGTAAAAGTTGGTTTGCAGCGTTTGTTGGTTGAAATAAAACGTTGCGAAAAAAAAGAAAAGCAGCAGATTCGCGATTGGCAAAAACACGTTCGATAAATTTTATTAAACGTTTTAATTAAAAAATCTATCGCAATCGTATAATTTCCAGAAATTATCGTTTACGTTTTTGCGCTTTTTTCAGTTGATTTTGCAAAAGTTTTAACTGAATGCTTTTAGCGCTAAGCTGCAAGAAAAAGGTGGCAGGCGAAATAATTAGCGCTCTGCTTTTTTTTTTGTTTTTTTTTCTTCGGGGAAAGAATTGTTTTTCAAAAAAAAAAGCTTCTGGGGGAGGCTGCTTTTTCGCTGATTAAAAGGAGGAAGGTTAAAATATAATAACAGAAGCTGAAAAGCTCTGCTAAAAGGGAAATCGTTGAACAAAAGCCATTTTTCGCGAAGTGCGAAAATAAGCTTTTTTACGACCGGTCGATTATTTTAATATGACCCGTGAGAAATTCGAGAAAAAAGATAATTTACGCCGTCGTCAGCGTAAAAAAAAAATTGTTAATAATATAACGATTTAATTAATCGGAAAGCTGGAAAATCAGTTAATTAATCGCCGTATTTATATAATATAAAAAACGAGCCTTTGGTTCTGTAACAAATATTCATTTAGAATCAATAATTGCAAAAGGCAGAGGTTGCTAAAAGGAGAAAGCCTTATATATATGAATAGTTTTCATAGTTGATAGGAAGATTTATTAGGAGACCAGAAAGCTTGCAATTATACGTAGTTGCTGGGGTGACACGAGAGGTGGCAACAGAGTGAATCGTTACAAAACCGACGATTTAAAAAAAAAAGAAAACCGAATTACTTCTGCTATTATTGCAGCGCGTATTTTCGGCGTGAAAAAAGAATTATTACGCAAATTAGTTTATAAACTAAATACAAAAAAAAAACTCGCAAAACTATTATAACGGGCATAATGGCCATAATAAAACGTTGCTTCCAAAGCAAAAAAAAGCTATTCGTTAATATTGCTACGAGCAATAAAAGCTCGGAATAAACGCAACTAATATTATAATTCTTTATGCAATTAATTATTTACGATCTGTAAGTTATTATTAAATATAAGCTATAGCTATTTTAATATTATTATAAGCGCAAACACCTTTTTTTTTTTTCGGTTTTTTTACGCTAATTTCGCAATTAGCTGAAAAACAATCCCGACTTTTATATTATTCGCATAAAGCCGATTAAAACGCATACGCTTCGATTCGCATATCGAAAAAGATATACAAGCTTGGTTTATTTAGCTAAAAAAAAATATAACGCGTTATAATATCGATTCGCCGAAAAAAATATTTAATATAAACGAATCTGACGCTCGAATTGGCTGCTTTTCGAAAAAAAACATATAATCGTTTTTATTACGGTCAAAAAAATATATACAAGCTTTTCTAATAATCGCAAATCGCTTATAATAATCGAAACTATTCGAAAAAACGAGAAAAAAACTCTCTGCCGCCGTATATTATTACTTTTGGAACGAAGATTATAGCCAATTAAATTCGAAACGAATTAATAAAAAACGAATAATTAAATTGCTCTTTTACTAATTATATTAATAACGAAATTATTTTACGCTACGCCGATCATTTAATTATTTATATATACTCTGGACCAAATAAAACGTGGAAATTGCTTTTATTAAACGGCCACGAATCGCATAAATACGATTTATTCGTATTAAAGCTAAAAAAAGCTTATATATATTGTTTTTTGGTTTCCTAGCCATTTTATATACGCTTTTCAGCTTTTAAAACGTCGGTGTATTTCGCTTTTGAAAACACTACCACGCTTTTGTTATACAATCGGCTATGCGAAACTTCGATTTTAAATATACGAAATTTTTTTTTTTCGGGATTTAAAAGCAAATTCGTTAAAAACGCTATGTAATAATATATAATACGCGACGCTTAAAAAACTTTGGCATATGGCCTGTTTCGTACAAAGCCGGATTAAAAAAAAAATACGCAATTATAAAAGCAAAAAAAAGTTTTTCAATCAATTAAAAAAAAAAAAAACGAAATAAATCTTTTAATTCTGCTTTCAAACCGTTTTAACGAAGCCGAATTATAATTAACGTTTACAATCCTGAATTTATTTAAAAACAGAAATCCTATATTATTTTTAAACGATACGAAAATTGTTTTCAAAAAAATTATAAATACTATATCGATAAAATTATAAAAAACTCAATTAATTACAATGCAAAATATATTTTTATAATAAAAAACTATAAAAAGCTCGAAACGCAAAAACATATCACGGCGGAGTATTTACAAAAAAAGCTTTTTTGCTTCGATTCGCGATTTTAAAAAAAAATTAAAATTCGAAAAGCAGCAGAAAAAACGCTAGCTTTACGAAAGGCCGAAAAAGCTTTTATTCAAGCTTATAATAAGCAAAAAAAACAGCTTACGAATCTCGGAGTTTAAGCTCGTAAAAATAATAAAACGAAAAAAAATCGAATTCGAAATTATACAAAAAATAGCGAAATTCATTTTTTTTCGGCCGAAAACCATATAATAAAACGCGAATCCGATAAAACTTTTATAATAATCGAACAGCTTTTTATTAAACGAAAAAAACTACCCCGAATTACTGCATATTATATTACAATTGTAAGCAGAGCTGGATAAATTAAATAAACTTTTTGAAAATAGCGAAAAAATAATAATTCGGATTGGAAATTCGTACAAAAACGATTTAAATCACTTTTAATTAATTAAAAATAAAAGTTCCGACGTAGAATCTGATAAAAGTTTTATAAATTTTATTCGCATGCAAACTGATTTTATCCCTTTTTAATTTAGCATAATTAAATATCTGACGTTAATGGTATTTATATACAAATTGCGATAGCAGAAAATAACAGACTGAAATAGGACATTTGGATGCAGTGAAACATTTGCTTTCCCCCACATTATTCGAGTGCCCGCAGAATAAATGTGGGAAGGCAGCCCACTATTAAGTGATAGCAAATTTAAGTGTTACGGCGCTGGCTGGCGGGCCCTCAAGGCTGGGATTGAGCCTTGCGAGCTTTAGCTTTGCGCACGGACCCCCACCACCCATCTGTGTATTAATTCATGTGGGGATACCCATAGGGGTCACGTGGGATCAGATGAGCGGGATCACAGTTGTAGGTGCGCTGCGCTAGCGCCCGCTAGCGCACGCACATCTATCTCATATTCTCGTACTAGCTAGACCTAATAGAATGCATACAATTTCAACTCGATTTACTACGACTAATCGTTATTTGTGTTACCATTTATAATATTTATATTATAAAAGTAGATAGGAAAACCAGACTGATACGGCCATATATCGGTAGGTAAAATAGTCTAGGGAATCCCTAGAAAAGACTGAAAAAAGAAAAAGAAAAATGAATAAAAATATAAATTAAACTGCGTGCTTATAGTATTATTTAAGAAAATGCTTTGCTTTTATACCTGTTGAAAGTAATTAATAGCAAAAGGTTTCGGAAAAATTTATGCCTCGATTATAGCTAAAATTATCAAATCTTATTGTGACGATCTAATCAGTCGAAGGGCTGGGAGATCAGTCAACTGGTCGCCGTGTTCATATGATATAAAAAACGAGCTTTTGGTTTTGTAACAAAAATATTTATTTAAAATCAATAATTGCAAAAAGCAAAAGTTGCTAAAAGAAAAAAGCTTTATATATATAAATAATTTCCACAATTGATAAGAAAATTTTTTAGAAAATCAAAAAGCTTGCAGCTATACGTAATTGCTAAAATAATACGAAAGGTGGCAAAAAAGTGAATTGTTATATTATTTTCCCGTCCGAAAAAAGCGCGCCCTCGAGCTTTTATCCATTGGTACGTCGCTATTCAAATAATCGTACGAATTCAAACCTTCGGAATACGCTTTTAGCCAGTTTATAAATTTTGCAAAAAAACCGGGAAGCTTTTTATACGTCAAATAAAAATCGCGCACTTTTAAAAAAGCGTATATAAAATCAAACGCGGAATACCACGTGAAATTTTTATTTAAACCTATCCAAAAAGCTTTATACTAAAGAATTTTCCGTTGCATTCGATAAACGATTAATTTTTCGATTTCGTATTTAAATTTATTGTTATATTAATAAATTCAAAAGCTAAATTAATTTGATTTAAAAGCGCGTCGTCAGCTGCTTTACGCAGTCGATTAGCGTAAAAAACTAAATGTACGTTTATAATACTAAAAAAGTCTAGCTTAAAAACGTTATCGAAAATTTTGGCTACAATTTTAAAAAAGCCGTTTATAAAATTGTCGAGCTTACGAAAGGGCCGGAAAGTAAAAAATAAACGCATATCGAGCCATACGTAGTCGCTAATATTAAAATCGATCGCGCGGCGAAACTTATTCGCATTTTTTTTTATTTTATCGTAAGCTTATTAAAAATACGATTAAGCAAAGTTTCAAACGTCGTAATAGCGGCGAACGTACGCACGAGCTTTGTTTGCGTTTAGCTTATATAAAAAATTAAAAAAAAAAATTATCAAACTTTCAGTTTTAATTAATATAAAAAGTATAATCGTATATAATTTCAAAAAATGAAAAATCATTTAGATTTTCGTAAAAAAAACCATTTAAGCGAAGTCTATTATTAAAAAAAATTCGTTCTAATCGTTTTAATAAAAATTCACAAAAGGTCGAAAGCGTTTTTGCAGGTATTAATTGTAAATTTCGGTCTGACCGTCGGTTTCGGAATAAACGGCTGTCGAAAGCTTTAATTGCGTACCGAATATTTTGTTTAATTCAGATTAAAAAATAAATTAATATTAAAAGCCACGATCGCTAATAATACTTTTTAAAAAGCCAAAATACTTATACACGTGGAATATATATAATTTGGCAAAATTTCGAGCGTCGATATTTTTATAACAAAAAATCGAAATAGCCTATTTAAAAAAGCGATTTATTAATACAAATACGTTATCGTAACCGTGTTTATTTTTATTAAAATTGCAAAAGTCTATTATAATATGCTTCCAAAAATAATTAAAAACAGAAAAAAGCTGAAAAAAACCGGGGCGCTTATTTTTTAAAACAAAACTTTTTCGATAAACGTAATAATTACGACAATATTATTTTACGAAAATTGTTATACCTCGCTAATAATATTAATCCGAAAATAATTGCGTAGTTTTGCGAACGCTAAAATAAACGGTAAAAATCTGGTCGTGTATTTTTTATACAAAAGCCAAACGAAAATAATCGACGTTTAATATTATCAGGCGACCGTAATATAATAGCAAATCGCGTTTAAATATATACGAAGTATTATTATCGTCGTTTTTTTTCGTAGCGTTTCGTACAGCTTTTTTTCGAAAAGCTATTAAACTGCTAACTGTGCGATTAACGTGGAAAATTTGGTTAACGATACGAAATACGAAAAAAAAATCAGCTATTTTAACGATAAAAACAGCTATTTCGAAAACCGTAAAAAATCGCAATTTTTTAATCAAAAAGCGATAATCGATTTAATTTGTTCGAAAAAGAATTTGCAGGCGTTAAATGCGTTTAAAAAAGTTTTGGCGGTCGAATTCGCTCGTACGACGTATTAATACGTCAGTTAAAAAATTATATTTATTTGGTTTATACGTAATAAAAAAGTTGTAATCGGCGAAAAGCTCGGCCCAGCGTATTTATCGAACGTTTAAAAGTTTAAAAGTTATAAAATATTTTAAAACTTTGTAATTAATAATTATTTTAATTTAATAAACTAAATTAGCTAATTTAATACGAAAATTGCTTAAAATTCTTACGATTGCGAATATTTTTTTATCGTATACGACGTAGTTTAGCTTTGCGAAAATTATAATTTTGCTAAAATAAGCGATTAAAAGCCAGTCGTTATTATAAAATTGCGAAAGCACAAAAGCTATTACGCCGTCGGAAGCGTCAGTTTTTAATATACAAGAAAAGTCTTGCTTATAATATTATAAAACTAATGCAGTAATAAAAACTAATATAAAAAAATCGAAACTTTTTTAATACTTAGAAATAAAATTATAAAAAACGTTAGCTTTAATTAAATAAATCAAAAGCTTTGCAATTATATCGTAATCTCGAATAAAACGTCGGTAAAAATTACAGAAACCAAAAAAGCTTTGTATATTTTTTATAATAATAAAAAGCTTTTAATAAGCGATCACGAAGATTTTTTCTGAATTTACTTTTAGGCTTTTAATCGAAATAATAAAACTTAAATAACGGATCCGAATAACGTTAAATTCAGACTTCCGAATATCGGCCTATAATTCAGCGTCAGCGAGCCTTTAAAACATTTTGCGAACGTATATAGCGTATTTTAAAAAATCGGACAAATAAATAAAAATATTATTTAAATATATAATACAAAAATTATTTAAATAATTGTTGCGCTATATTTACATTCCTTTATTATCTTTCATTTCTTTTGTTCCAGATTTATTCTTCCTGTACGCTTTTAGTAGTTAAATATTCCTGGAGCTCGGAAAGGCTCGTAGTCACGTAATAACGAGCCTTTTCGGAAACTAGTTTTTCCGAGCGATTAACTAAACGAGCCCGAACCTTTCGTTTTCTGCGAAAAGCTCGCCAATCAGATTTAAAACAATACAAAAAACATTTTATTGTATATAATTCATCCGTTCCAGCCTTCGGTGAAAGTTTTTACCGATTATTTAGCTATGCACGACAATTATGAGCCCCGGAGCCAATTAATAAATTTCTTTCTGTAATGCATACGCTAAAAGACTCGTTAGAAGCCTTTACCGGTTAATTCATTCGAATTGTTAAAAGATATTCGTAGGAAATTATATTTTGCAAAGTTTTTTTTATTTGGCAAAAGGCTACGAATCGATAAAAAGCTATTAAAAGTGCGGAAAGCACCAATTCTTTGATTTTTTCAATTTATAAATTTTATTTTTATTTTTTTATTTTTTTCAATTTAATTAATCGACTTTTTACAACGAAAACAATATATCGGCTTTTACGAAAAAAAAGGTTTTTTTTACGATTCAAAATCGTAAATCTTTTGATTAAAAACGTATAAATTTTACCGATCAAGGATTTTTCTTTTCGATTACACCGATCCTGACTTTCCATTTCGCTTTTTTATTAATAAACGATTATAAAAACAGTTTTTTTACTAGTTTATCGATTAAAAAAACAAAAAGCGCTAAGCAAACTACGATCGAAAATGCGCCGAATACAATAGCATAACCGAAGCAAAAAAGGCCGCCGTTACGATTAATAACTTTTCCGACAGACCTCGACCAGCTAATTTAATTTTCGACGATTTAAAAAATAAAATCGATTATTTTTCGAAAAACTATTTAAAAAAGCTTAAGAAATGGCAGAAGTACGTTACTGCCTATTAAAAGTTGCTCGATTAAATCTTTTTAATTATGAAAACCAATTTAATAAACTTTGCAATTGCCCAATCGAAAATTAACGTTATTAATAATAAAAAAGCGTACGCCATTTTTTATATTAATTTATAAAGAAATTTTTTAATAGATAGGAATATGCGTAGGGTTAAAAATTTATATTATAAAAAAAAGCAAAAATTATTTCAGGCATTCGTTCGTATTTTAAAAAAGAATATTGCTTTTGCATATTTTTCCGTAGTTAGCTCCGTCAGATTTGATTACAAAAACATTTTTCGCAAAGCGTACAACGGGAAAATAAATATGACCGAATAAGTAAAAAAATGGCAGACCGCTTATAAAGCAGCTGTCGAATACAAGATTTTTGATATAAATGGCCGCTACGCTGCTATCGATTTTTTCGACGCAGTCGCCGCATATATTAATTTATAATAAGCGAACGGCAAAAAAGCTAAATATCTGAAAAACGAATTTGCCGGCTTTTTAATAAAAAAAACTTTAATCGAATTGAATTTTATAATTTTTTTTTTAAAAATAACCGAAGATTCGATAATTCAGGCCGAAAAGTCGGAGTTTTCGCTATTTTTCTTTTCGATTCTAAAAACAACGATATTTCGAAAAATCGTGAAAAAAAAAAAGAAAAAGGCAAAAAAAAAAAAAAGAAAAAAGTATAACTGCTTATGCGACATTTTTAAAAAAGCGTTATTTTTATTTTTTAATCGATTGTAAAAAGCTTTTGTACGTAATAAATAATCGTCGTAAAAAAAAAATTTTTTTTCCCAACTTTTTTAAATAGGCAGAAGATCGCTGAAATGCGAAAAAAAAAACTGTTTTTTAATTACAAAAAAGCTTTAAAAGCTTTGAATAAAAAAGGTATTCAAATGGTCGCAATCAATAAAATCTTTAAAATCTTAATAAACAAGCTAAAACAAATTTTAAAATCAATTTTTAAAAACGATTAGAAAAAGTTTTCCATCGCAATTTTCTGTTTTTTTTGTTGTTTTTTAATACGATTAAAAAGCATTTCGGAATTAACGTTTTAGTTTTGAAGCCTGGTTAATATTATTTTTTAAATAAAAGTATTTTTTTTAATAATTGTTTTAAAACCCATTTGATAAACGATAAGAACCTTTTTATCGAAAAGTTTTATAAAAAGGTTAATAATTTTATTAACAGCGTTTATACAAGTATACAAAGTTTTTTAATCGTCGAGAAAAAAAATCGTTTAATAAAAAAGGCCTTTCGCAAAAAAAATAAAAAGCTTTGGGATATAATTTTTAACAACGTAGCGTTCGTTTTAGATTTTATTATTAATATTATTTCCGCTAGTTTTTTGGCTAAAAAAAATTATTGATTTTAAAAGTCGGATAATACTTTTCGTTTTAAAAGTTTTAAAAGCTTTATTTTAAAACGTTAATATTAAACGATCGCCGATTTTTATATATTTAAATATATCAAAATCAATTGTTTTTTTTATTCGTATTTCTTACGTAATAATTTAAACTTTTTAAAACGTAATTCGCCCGGCCTAATGATTTATACAATTCCGAAACGTCGTACGCGCTATAAATTTAAAAAAAGCAACGTGTTTACGTACGATCGGAATAACGATGCGCGTTTATAATATTTTCGTTCGGGCTATTTGAATAAAAACGCGTTCGAAAAGCTGGTCGAAAATATTCGTAAAAAAAAAATCAAAAGCTTAATTAAAATAAAATGCGAAAAGTATGCTATTACGTATTTAAAGCAAATGATTTTAAAAGCAATATTAAAAAACAAATTTTCCAGGCTTTTTTTTCGTATCGGCTGAAATTTTTACGATTATTTCAAAAATCGTAGAAAAGCTTATAACGGCTCGACGTAAATATTTTTAATAAAAAACGAATATAATAAAAAGATTTGGGCTTTCGCTATTAAAACGAAAAATATAAAAGTCGTTCTGAACCGTTTTCAAACGTTCGACGTATAAATAAAACGCTAATATAATTTTTTTATTTGCAAAATTCGATAAAATAACGAATCGTCGGTAATTTTAAAGCAAAAAAATATTATTTCGAAGTATTAAAAATAAGCGGAGCGCGAAAGTATCGATTTGAAATTGATTTTACTTTACGTATACCAGCCAAACGGCTCGATCGAACGAGTAAAAAAGAAAATAATTAAACGTTCGATAAAAATAAAAATCGAAGCGGGCCTTTTAATCTTCTTTTGGCCCGAAACGATAAAAGCAGCAGCGTATTTATATAATATATCGCCGTTTGCTAAAAAACAATTTAAGTTTTTAAATAAAGTTTTGTATAACTGGTTAAGCAATATTTCCGGTATTACGATTCTGCTATTATAAAAGCGCGTACGATCGATTTTAAATCAAACTGAAGCAAAATTTATACGTACGAAGCTCGTGCGTATTTAATAATAAAAGATCGGAAGGCCATAAAACATAAAAGAAAATTTAAGATTTTTTCGAAAAAATATATCGAATATTTAATTAAATATAACGTTTTTAATATTTACAAAATTTAAATGCTTTAGCTAATGCGTGTGATTACGAGCCGAAACGTAATGTTTGACGAGTTTAAATTTTACTTTTCGAAGCGTGAAAATTCAAATTTTATAACTAAATTAAAGTTTTAAAAAACCGTGGAGTTTATCGAAAACGCGGAGGACGAAAAAGCTTAAAACGCTAAGTATCAGATACTAGCGGGCGGTTTTAGTGGCGGCGCAGACCAGCAAAACTCGGTGTGTTAAAAAAGAAGTGATACAAAGGAAAAGCCATTATTACAAAACGAGCAATTTCCAGATTTTATAAGAGGGAATAGAAGTCCTTTTTTATCGGAGCCGCTATCAGGACCGATTTCAGGCCCTTCTGGTGAATTTCCAAAGCTTACGGTGAAGAAGAAGAACATTTTAATACCAATGAATTTAAACATTCCAAAAGAAGCCAAATCCTCGGAAATAAAAAACTTAATAAAAATCGAAGCGATCGAGCCTTTTTTTACGGTCGATTTAAACGTTCAGAGCTCGGAGGTAATAGTTTTTTATAAAAGCCTTTTCGACAAAGCTACTACCGACCAGTTTTAATTTTCAAAATTAATTATTAATCGGAAATATGCAAAGTATATCCGAAACATTCTGACCGACGCGATAAAAGCGTTAGAAAATTATAAAAGTTTAAAAAAAAGTAATAGATTAGCAAAGCTTATTATTGCAAAACAAAATAAAGCAAAGCAAAGCTTTAAAAGATTTTTCGGCGCGGGCATAGAAATAGCCTTATACGAAAAAGCGCGTAATTCAACCTTTTAAATTATAATTAAAAGCTATCGCCCGGCAAATCAAACGCCAGATCGATTTAAAATAAAGCAGCCATCTAAACGATTGCTTTTAGAAGCTTTTCCAAAGCTAATTATTAAGAAAAAGGCACCATTTAGAAAAAGTAAAAAAAACAAATCGAAGTTTCCGATAAGCGATAAAAAACAGTTGATTTTAGAAACTGCCAAACGAAATCGTATAAATTTTATTTTATACTGGCCGGATAAATCGGAAATATACGCTACGATATGCGAAATTTTTTAATTAATAGCTTTATTCATTAAATAATAGATCGACGAATTCGTTTATACGTTTTAAATAAACGAGCCGATTTAAATAAATGGAAAAGACTTTTAGGTTGTCCACGCAATAATAGCGGTTTCGATAAAAAAAAAATCGGTAAAAAACATTTAATCTTCCGATCAAAAATAATATCGAAATAATTTTCCGAAAGCTTTAAAAAACTAAAACGAGTTGAAAAACTATTAGATAGGAAAGCAGTTTAAAAAAAAAGCAAAAACCGAAATTAAAAACTTGAAAATCAGAAAATACTGAAAAATTATTAAAAGAAATAAAACTATAAAACCTATTTCATTTAAATAAGTTTTTATATACAAAACGAACAGCTTAAGCGAATTGCAGCGATGCAAATCGAAACTAGTCGTAAAAGAAAACTTTTAAAACGAAGTTTTAATTTTTTTTATATACGTAGCTATATTCGCAGCCCGTTTTTTCCGAACGGTTATGGCGCTGACGGTTTATTTCGATCTGAAAATTAAGCAATTCGATATAATTAATATTTTCGTTAATATAAAACGAAATTTTAAAAATAAGTTAATTACGTGCCATTTGCTTAATAGATTTAAATAACCAAGTATAATAGTACAGCTAGACCGAGCTTTGTATAAATTAAAGTGTAACGATTCACTCTATTGCCACCTCTCGTATCATCCCAGCAACTACGTATAGCTGCAAGCTTCCCAGCAACTACGTATAGCTGCAAGCTTCCTGGTTTTCTGATGGGTTTTCCCATCAATTATAAAAATTATTTATATATATAAAGCTTTTTTTTTTAGCAATTTCTGTCTTCTGCAGTTGTTAATTCTAAATGAATATCTTTGTTACAAAACCAAAGGCTCGTTTTATACCATATAAATACGGCGATCAGTTGATTGATTTCTTAGCTTTTCGATTAATTAAATCGTTATATTATTAATAATTCTTTTTCTACGCTGGCGACGGCGTAAACTATTTTTCTTTTCGAATTTTTTACGGATTACACCAAAATGATCGACCGGTCGTAAAAAAGCTTATTTCCGCATTTCGCGAAAAATGGCTTTTGTTTAACGATCTTTTTTTTAATAGAGCTTTTCAACTTCTGCTACCATATTTTAACCTTTTTCCTTTCAATTAGCAAAAAAGCAGCTTTTTTTAGAAGCTTTTTCTTTTGAAAAACAGTTTTTTTTCCGAGGAAAAAAGAATAAAAAAAAAGGCAGAGCATTAACCATTTCGCTTATCATTTTTTTCTTGCAGTTTAGCGCTGAAAGCGTTCAGTTGAGACTTTTGCAAAATCAATTAAAAAAAGCGCAAAAGCGTAAACGACAACTTTTGGAAATTATACGATTGCGACAGATTTTTTAATCAAAGCGTTTAATAAAATTTATTAAACGTGCTTTTGCTAGTCGCGAATCTGCTGCTTTTTTTCGCAACGTTTTATTTTAATTAATAAACGCTGCAAATCAACTTTTACGTTTTTCGCGAACTTTTTTTGGATTTTCTTATAACGGCTAAGATTTTAGCGCGCTTTTTAAACGCTATAATTCCCATTTATTTACTGACTTTCGATTAGCTCGTATAAAACGCGTTTCGAATTTTAAATTTAAATTAAATAATAATGAAAATTACAAAGCACGCTATTAAAAAATTAAAATTTTCGATAATTTCGAACTTTACTACGATTATTTCGCTGGCAATCGATTTCGCAAAAATTACATATTCGATCAGACCGAAAGCGTGGCGAAAAAGTTTTTTATCCCGCGTATTTTAACCGTTCCGATTTTATTTCTTCCGAAAAATTAATAAAAAAGGTCGCCGATTTTCTGGCCGACCTTTCCGACGTTCAAAAAGCCGAAAACGAATTTAAAATGCTTTTAATAAATACGCACGACGATTTTTAGCGGTTTTATCTGCGATTTTTTATTTTCGCAGCGAACGCTTAAATACGAACTGACAAACAGCTTCGAAACGCTTTTCGAAACAAAATACCAAAGCGTTTACGAAAAAAGCTGCATTTAAAATAGACGCGTATAACGACTTTCAAAAATTGGCTTACCGCCGTTCGCTAAAAAAAACAAAATCAATTGGCTAAACGAATTTTATACGCGAATCGCTTTTTAATTAAATTTACCATTTATTAAAATGGTAGGTTTTTAATCAAAACGTATTACGAGTCAAATCGTACGTACGAAAGTCGTTTAAATGCTTTATAAGCTTTTTTTTAGCCTTTTGTTTTTTCTTTTTTTCTACGCTAAAACGCTTTTCTTGGCGTTTTTTTTTTTCGATCGGATTAACAACAACGCTCGTTTTTTATTTTATATTAGAAAATTTAGAAAGGTTAATTTGCGCGACCTTTTACGGGCCGATTTTCGGTTTCATTTAAAAGTCTTTTTAGGCTGGTAGATATAAACGAGGTCGAGCCGGCCGAAGATTCGCCTTTTAATAATAGTAATAAAAACGAAAACTTTTTTTCAAACGATTTTTAAAACGCATACGAGAAAGTTAAAAGCTTTTCCGCTAGTCGGAAAAACGCCCAGGCTTAAGCAAAGCCTTTTTTTTAAACGTATTACGCGATATGCGTTATTTTAACGTTCGAAAACTTTTTAATAGCGATTTATTAACAATTCCCGTTATATTTACTAAAAATAACCTTTCGTATAAAATAAAAGCGCTCGCCGACTTTAAAGCGAACGGTTATACGTTAATCGATTCGGCGCTAATCAAATCTTTTTTTTTTTTTTTAAAACTTTTAATTTAATTTTTCTCGGCTTTTTTTTGTAAAAAAGTATAATAAAACTCGTGGCTATTTAATTATATATTTTACGCTTTTTAATTTTATTATTAACAATCGAATATAATCGTTTACTTTTTTTTTAATTACCAACTTCGGAAATCATAATATAATTTTAGAAAAAGCTTGGTTGGCCGAATACCAAGTTTTATTAAACTGTAATAAACGCAAGTTTTATTAGCCGAAGTTTTACTTTTTCATAGCTTTTTACGCTTATTATATTAAAGTTTTTTATTTGCACTTTCGAAAAATTCAATCTCGCTATTAAAACGACGTTGTAAAACGTGACAAAAATCTTGACTAATTATGGCAGATCTACGACGTTGTGCGAAGCGCGAAAAAGTCGAATTTTATTCGCGATGCCAATTTCGATGGCGACGCCAATGGAATAATACAAGAAATTACATTATTTTCCCAGGCTAATGTGACGATTTAATCAGTCGGAGGGCTGGGAGATCAGTCAACTGGTCGCCGTGTTCACATGGTATGAAACGAGCCTTTGGTTTTGTAACAAAGATATTCATTTAGAATTAACAACTGCAAAAGGCAGAGGTTGCTAAAAGAAAAAAGCCTTATATACATGATAGTTTCCATAGTTGATAGAAGACCCACCAGAAGACCAGAAAGCTTGCAACTATACGTAGTTGCTGGGGTGACATACGAAATGGCAATAGAATAAATCGTTATACTATTCTTCCGTCCGAAAAAAGCGCGCTTTCGAGCTTTTATCTATTAGTACGTCGCTATCCAAGTAATCGTACGAGTTTAAACCTTCGGAATACGCCTTCAGCCAATCTATAAGTTTTGCAGAAGGACCGGAAAGCTTTTTATGCGCTAAGTGGAAGTCGCGCACTTTCAGAAAAGCGTATATAAAATCAAACGCGGGGTACCACGTGAGATTTTTATTTAAGCTTATTTAAAAAGCTTTGTATTAAAAAATCTTCCGCTGTATTCGATAAGCGATTAATTCTTCGATTTCGTATTCAAGCTTATCAGTTATATTAATAAATTCAAAGGCTGGATTAATCTAATCTGAAAGCGCGTCGTCAGCTGCTTTACGCAGTCGACTAGCGTGAAAAACTGGGTGTACGTTTATAATACTAAAAAGGTCTAGCTTAAAAGCGTTGTCGAAAATTTTGGCTACAATTTTAAAAGGGCCGTTTGTAAAGTTGTCGAGCTTGCGAAAGGGCCGGGAAGTCGGAAATAAACGCATATCGAGTTATACGTAATCGCTAACGTTAAAATCGATCGCGCGGCGAAACTTATTCGCACTTTTTTTCATTTTTTCGTAGGCTTGTTAAAGGTGCGATTTGGCGAGGTTCCAGGCGTCGTAGTAGCGGCGAGCGTACGCACGAGCTTCGTCTACGTTTAGCTTATATAAAAGGTTGGGGAAAAGGGAAGTATCGAGCTTCCAATTCCAATTGATATAAGGAGTATAACCGTATACAATTTTAAAAAGTAAAAGACTATCTAGATTCTCGTAAAAAAAAACCATTTAAGCGAAATTTATTATTAAAAGAAATTCGCTCTAATCGTTTTAATAAAAATTCACGAAAAATCGAAAGCGTTTTTGCAGATATTAATTATAAATTTCGGTTTGACCGTCGGTTTCAGAATAAACGGCTGTCGAAAGCTTCAATTGCGTACCGAATATTTTATTTAATTCAGATCAAAAAGTAAACTAATACTAAAGGCCACGATCGCTAATAATACTTTTTAAAAGGCCAAAATACCTGTACATATAAAATATATACAGTTTGGCGAAACCTCGAGCGTCGATATTCTTATAGCAAAAAATCGAAATAGCCTGCTTGGAAAAGCGATTTATTACTACGAACACGTTATCGTAACCGTGTTTGTTTTTGTTAAAGCTGTAAAAGTTTATTATAACGTACTTTTAAAAATGGTTAAAAACAAAAAAAGGCTGAAAAAAGCCGGGGCGCTTGTTTTTTAAAACAGAACTTTTTCGACAAGCGTAGCAGTTGCGACAATATTATTTTACGAAGGCTGTTATACCTCGCTAATAATATTGGTCCGAAAGCAATTGCGTAGTTTTGCGAGCGCTAGGATAAACGGTGAAAATCTGGTCGTGCATTTTTCGTATAAAGGCCAAACGAAAATGATCGACGTCTGGTATTATCAGGCGGCCGTAATATAGCAGCAGATCGCGTTTAAGTATATACGGAATGTTATTAGCGTCGTTCCTTTTCGTAGCGTTTCGTACAATTTTTTTTCGAAAGGCCATCAGGCTGCTAGCTATGCGATTAGCGTGGAAAAGCTGGTCAACGACACGGAGTGCGAATAAAAAATCAGCTATTTTAACGATAAAAACAGCTGTTTCGGAGGCCGTGAAAAGTCGAAGTTTTTTAATTAAAAAGCGGTAATCGATCTAATCGGCTCGAAAAAGAGTTTGCAGGCGCTGAATGCGTTTAAAAAAGTTTTGGCGATCGAATTCGCTCGTACGACGTATTAATGCGTCAGCCAAAAAATTATATTTATCTGGTTTGTACGTAATAAGAAAGTTGTAATCGGCGAGAAGCTCGGCCCAGCGTGCCTGTCGAGCGTTCAAAAGCTTAAAGGTCATAAAGTATTCCAAAGCCTTATAATCAATAATTATTTTAATTTAATAAACTGAGCTAGCTAATTTAATACGAAAATTACTTAAAGATTTCACGATTACGAGCATTTTTTTGTCGTATACGACGTAGTTTAGCTTTGCGAAAGCTATAATTTTGCTAAAATAGGCGACTGGAAGCCAGTCGTCGCCATGAAATTGCGAAAGCACAAAAGCTACTACGCCGTCAAAAGCGTCAGTTTCCAATATGCAGAAAAAGTCTTGCTTATAATATTGTAGAACTAATGCAATAGTAAAAGTTAGTATAAAAAGGTCGAAACTCTTTTAATACTCAGAAGTGAAATTGTAAAAAACGTTAGCCTTAATCAAATGGACCAAAGGTTTTGCAATTATATCGTAATCTCGAATAAAACGTCGGTAAAAATTACAAAAACCAAAAAAGCTTTATATATTTTTTACAATAATAAAAGGCTTCCAATAAGCGACCACGGAGACCTTTTTTAAATCTACTTCTAAGCTTTCAGTCGAAATAATAAAACCTAAGTAACGGATCCGTATAACGTTGAATTTAGACTTCCGAATATCGGCCTGTAATCCAGCGTCAACGAGCCTTTGGAATACTTTGCGAACGTATATAACGTGTTTCAAAAAATCGAACGAATAAATAAAAATGTTATTCAAGTATGCAATACAAAAATCGTTTAAATAATCGAAAAAAACGTCGTTCATATAGCGTTGGTAAATTGCGAATCTATTAATAAGGCCAAAAGGTAGCATTTTACATTTATAAGCGCCGTAACGCGTACGAAACGTCGTCAGTTTTTTATTGGCGGGATTTATTCGAATTCTATAAAAAGCTTAACGAATATCGAGCTTCGTAAAAATTCGCGCTTCCGAAAAACGAGCAAGGGTTTTATCGATAAAAAGGAAAAAGTAGCGATTCTTACAAGTAACATTATTAAAAACTCGATAATCGATACAAAAACGCAATAAACCGTCGGGTTTTTTGGCGAAAAGCACTGGAGCAGCGAAAAAAGCGATAAAAGATTCGATAAAGCTTTTGTTAAAATTATTTTGCAAATAAGTTTTAACAATCTCGAACTCTAAAATCGACATTTTGTACAAAAAAGTATATTTCAGCTCTTTTTCACTTACAATAAGCTCGATCTTATAATCGTAGGGCCGGTAAAAAGCTAGCTCGTTACTAGCGGCCTTAGAAAACACGTGTTCGAGGTTTTTGTATTCCGGGGAAAAAGATTCGAAGGAAAGTTTATTCGAAATTAGCTTTGCTAAGCTGATTGAAAAAATCGAAATCGATATTTTATTGGTTTTAAAACGTTCGAAAAAACTGTAAAATTAAATTTTAAGAAAAGTGTTATACGTAAAGTCGTCTAGTATTTTATCGATCTCGTACAAAAAGATTAAAAACACTTCAACTGCTTTTTTTCTGAAAATCAGCTTGAAAGCGTATGCAATAATTTGGCAAATGGAAATTGGGTAAACAATAAATTAAAGGATTCGTTTTCGAACTGGTCGTTTAAAAAGTTCAAAAGGTGGCTTATCTGAACTATCGATTATATTAAGCTGAAAGGCTATCGCGGCGAAAACCTTTTTTCGGTTTTTAATATAACTGTTTTTCGTAAAACGAAAAAGCTGTTTTAACGAAAAAAAAAAAGAAAAAGAAAAAATAATAAAAAAAGAATCGGCAGCTTAGGAAAATAATATAATTTCTTATATTATTCCATTAGCGTCGCTATCGAAATTAACACCGCGAATGAAATTCGACCTTTTCGCGCTTCGCATAGCGTCGTAAATCTGTCACAATTGGTTAAGATTTTTGTTACGTCTCACAGCGTCGTTTTAATAGCGAAATTAAATCTTTCGAAAGTGCAAATAAAAGATTTCAATACAACGAGCGTAAAAAGCTGTAGAAAGATAAAACTTCGGCCAATAAAGCTTGCGTTTATTACAGTCTAATAAAACTTGGTATTCGGCCAACCAAGCTCTTTTTAGAATCACACTATGATTTCCGAAATTAATAATTAAAAAAAAAGTAAACGATTGTATTCGATTATTAATAATAAAATTAAAAAGCGTAAAATATATAATTAAATGGCCACGAGCTTTATTATACCTTTTTACAAAAAAAAAAGCCGGGAAAGGTTAAATCAAAGGTTTTAAAAAAAAAAAAAAAACTTAATCAGCGCCGAATCGATTAACGCATAACCGTTCGCTCCAAAGTCGGCGAGCGCCTTCATTTTGTACGAAAAGCTATTCTTAATAAGTATAACGGGAATTGTTAGTAAATCGCTATCAAAAAGCTTTCGAACGTTAAAATAACGCATATCGCGCAATACGCTTAAAAAAAAAGCTTTGCTTAGGCCTGAGCGTTTCCCCGATTAACGAAAAAGCTTTTAATTTCCTTATATGCGTTTTAAAAGTCGTCTGAAAAAAGGTTTTCGTTTTTACTACTATTATCAAAAGGCGAATTTTCGGCCGGCTCGACCTTATTTACATCTATTAGCTTGGGAAGGCTTTTGGATGGAACCGAAGGTCGGCCCGTAAAAAATCGTGCAAATTGGCCTCGAACCTTCTGGTATAAAATAAAAAACAAGCGTTGTCGTTGGTCCGATCGAAAAAAAAAAACGCCAAAAGAGGCGTTTTGGCGTAAAAAAGAAAAAAAAACAAAAGGCTAAAAAAAAGCCTATAAAACACCAGAACGATTTTCGTACGTACGATTTAACTCGTAGTACGCTTTGGTTAAGAATCTACCACTTTGATAAATAATAGACTTGGTTAAAAAGCAATTCGCGTATAAAATTCGTTTAGCCAATTAATCTTGTTTTTTTTGTCGAACGGCGGTGAGCCAATCCTTAAAAGTCGTTGTACGCGCCTATTCTAAATGCAGCTTTTCTCGTAGACGCTTTAATATTTTATCGCGAAAAACGTCCCGAAACTGTTTGTCGGTCCGTATTTAAACGTTCGCTGCGAAAATGAAAAATCGCAGATAAAATCGCCAAAAGTCGTCGTACGTATTTATTACAAGCATTTTAAATTCGTTTTCGGCCTTCTAAACGTCGGAAAAGTCGGCCAGAAAATCGGCGACCTTTTTAATTAATTCTTCGAAAAATGTAAAATCGGAGCGGTCCAAAATACGCGGGATCAAAAACTCTTTTGCCACGCCTTCGGTTTGATCGAATATATAATTCTTACGAAATCGATCGCCAGCGAAGTAATTATAATAAAATTCGAAATTATCGAAAACTTTAGTTTTTCAATAGCGTGCTTTGTAATTTTCACCATTATTTAGCTTAAACTCAAGGTTCGAAACGCGTTTTATATAAGCTAGTCGAAAATCAGCAGATAAATGGGAACTATAACGTTTAAAAAGCGCGCTAAAATCTTGGCCGTTATAGGAAAATCCAAAAAGAATTCGCGAAAAGCGTGGAAATTGGTTTGCAGCGTCTGTTAATTAAAATAAAACGTTGCGAGAAAAAAAAAAAGCAGCAGATTCGCGACTGGCAGAAGCACGTTCGATAAATTCTATCAAACGCTCTGATTAAAAGGTCTGTCGCAATCGTATAACCTCCAGAAGTTGTCGTTCACGCTTTTGCGTTTTTTTCAGTTGATTTTACAAAAGTCTTAACTGAACGCTTTTAACGTTAAAATATAAAAAGGTGGCAAGCGAAATAATTAGCGCTCTGCCTTTTCCTTTGTTCTTTTTTCCTCGGAAAAAGAACTGTTTTTCAAAAAAAAAAGCTTCTGGAGGAAATTGCTTTTTCGCTGATTAAAAAAAAAAAAAAGATTAAAATGTAATAGCAGAAGCTAAAAAGCTCTGCTAAAAGAAGGATCGTTAAATAAAAGCCATCTTTCGCGAAGTGCGGAAATAAGCCTTCTTACGACCGGTCGATCATTTTAGTATAATCCGTAAGAAATTCGAAAGGAAAAATAGTTTACGCCGTCGCTAGCGTAGAAAAAGAATTGTTAATAATATAACGATCTAATCAGTCGGAAGGCTGGAAGATCAATTAACTGGTCGCCGTGTTCATATAGTATAAAACGAGCCTTTGGTTTTGTAACAAAAATATTCATTTAAAATCAACAACTGCAAAAGACAGAGGTTGCTAAAGGAAGAGAGCCTTATATACATGATAGTCTTCACAGTTGATG
Source organism: Blumeriella jaapii (assembly GCA_009599575.1). Taxonomy (NCBI): domain Eukaryota; kingdom Fungi; phylum Ascomycota; class Leotiomycetes; order Helotiales; family Drepanopezizaceae; genus Blumeriella; species Blumeriella jaapii. Next base: position 127,998 of record VWND01000029.1, on the reverse strand, counting down.
GGAGACCCACCAGAAGACCAGGGAGCTTGCAACTATACGTAGTTGCTGGGGTGACACACGAGGTGGCAACAGAGTGAATCGTCACAGCTAACGATTTTTTTTTTATTATTATTATTTTTTTTTTTTTTTTTTCGTTAGAACAGCTTTTTCGTTTTACGAAAAATAATTATACTAAAAACCGAAAAAAAGCTTTCGCCGCAATGGCTTTTTAGCTTAATATAATCGATAATTTAAACAAGCCATTTTTTGAATCTTTCAAACTAATTCGAAAACGAGTTTTTTAATCTACTGCTTATTTAATTTCCATCTGCCAGATTATTGTATACGCTTTCAAGCTGATTTTCAGAAAAGAAGCAGTTGAAATGTTTTCAATCTTTTTGTACGAGATCGACAGAATACTAAACGACCTTACGTATAACACTTTTCTTAAAACCCAATTTTATAGTTTTTTCGAATATTTCAGAATCAACGAAATATCGATTTCGACTTTTTTAATCAGCTTAGCAGAGTTAATTTCGAATAAATCTTTTTTCGAATCTTTTTCTTCGGAATACAAAGATTTCGAACACGTGTTTTTTAAAGCCGCTAATAACGAACTAGCCTTTTACCGGCTTTACGATTATAAAATCGAGTTTATTATAAATAAAAAAAAGCTGAAATACACTTTTTTATATAAAATATCGATTTTAAAATTCGAAATTATTAAGATTTATTTGCAAAACAATTTTAATAAAAGCTTTATCGAACTTTTCATCGCTTTTTTCGCTGTTTTAATGTTTTTCGCTAAAAAACCCGACGGTTTATTACGTTTTTATATCGATTATCGAGCTTTTAATAACGTTACTCGTAAAAATCGCTATCTTTTCCTTTTTATCGATAAAACTTTTATTCGTTTTCGGAAGCGCGGATTTTTACGAAGCTCGATATTCGTTAAGCTTTTTATAAAATTCGAATAAATTCCGCTAATAAAAAACTGACAACGTTTCGTACGCGTTACGGCGCTTATAAATGCAAAATGCTATCTTTTGACCTTATTAATAAATCCGCAATTTACCAACGTTATATAAACGACGTTTTTTTCGATTATTTAAACGATTTTTATATTATATACTTAAATAATATTTTTATTTATTCGTCCGATTTTTTAAAATACGCTATATACGTTCGCAAAGTGTTTTAAAAGTTCGCTAACGTTAAATTACAGGCCGATATTCGGAAATTTAAATTTAACGTTATTCGAATTCGTTATTTAAATTTTATTATTTCGATTAAAAGCTTAGAAGTAGATTCAGAAAAGGTTTCCGTGATCGCTTATTGAAAGCCTTTTATTATTATAAAAAATATATAAAGCTTTTTTGGTTTTTATAACTTTTACCGACGTTTTATTCGAAACTACGGTATAATTGCAAAGCTTTTGGTTTATTTAATTAAAGCTAACGTTTTTTTCAATTTTATTTTTAAGTGTCAGAAGAGTTTCGACCTTTTTATATTAGCTTTTACTACTGCACCAGTTTTATAATATTACAGGCAAAATCTTTTTTATATATTGGAAACTGACGCTTCCGACGGCGTAATAGCTTTTGTGCTTTTTTAATTTTATGGCGACGATTAGCTTTTAATCGTTTACTTTAGCAAAATTATAGCTTTCGCAAAGCTAAACTACGTCGTATACGATAAAAAAATGTTTGCAATCGTAAAATTTTTAAGTAACTTTCGTACTGAATTAGCTGGCTTAGTTTATCAGATCAAAATTATTATTAATTATAAGGCTTTAAAGTATTTTATAATTTCCAAACCTTTGAACGCTCGACAAGCACGCTAGGCCGAGTTTTTCGCCGATTATAATTTTTTTATTACGTATAAACCAAATAAATATAACTTTCTAGCTAACGTATTAATACGTCGTACGAGCGAATTCGATCGCTAAAACTTTTTCAAACGTATTCAGCGCCTGCAAATCCTTTTCCGAGCCGATCAGATCGATCACCGCTTTTTAATTAAAAAACTTCGATTTTCTACGGCTTTCGAAACAGCTGTTTTTATCGTTGAAATAGCTGATTTCTTTTTCGCATTTCGTATCGTTGATTAAATTCTTTACGCTAATCGCATAATTAACAGTCTGATAGCTTTCCGAAAAAAAACTGTACGAAACGCTACGAAAAAAAACGACGCTAATAATATTTCGTATATATTTAAACGCGATCTGCTGTTATATTACGGCCGCCTGATAATATTAAACGTCGATTATTTTCGTTTGGCTTTTATACGAAAAATGCACGACCAGATTTCCACCGTTTATTTTAACGCTCGCAAAACTACGCAATTGCTTTCGGATTAATACTATTGGCGAAGTATAACAGCTTTCGTAAAATAATACTGTCGTAATTGCTACGTTTAACGAAAAAATTTTGTTTTAAAAAATAAGCGCCCCGGTTTTTTTCAGCTTTTTCTTGTTTTTAACCATTTTTAAAAGCACGTTATAATAGACTTTTGCAATTTTAATAAAAATAAATACGGTTACGATAACGTATTCGTAGTAATAAATCGCTTTTTTAAATAAATTATTTCGATTTTTTATTACAAAAATATCGACGCTCGAGATTTCGTTAAATTGTATATATTTCACGTATACAAGTATTTTGGCTTTTTAAAAAATATTATTAGCGATCGTGGCCTTTAGTATTAATTTATTTTCTGGTCTGAATTAAATAAAATATTTGGTACGCAATTAAAGCTTTCGATAGCCGCTTATTTTAAACCGACGGTCAGACCGAAATTTACAATTAATATTTGTAAAAACGCTTTCGATTTTTCGTAAATTTTTATTAAAACGATTAAAGCGAATTTTTTCTAATAATAGATTTCGCTTAAATAATATTTTTTTACGAAAGTTTAAATGGCTTTTTACCTTTTAAAATTATATACGGTTATATTTCTTATATCAATTGAAACTGGAAGCTCGATATTTCCTTCTTTTTTAATTTTTCATATAAGTTAAACGCAGACGAAGCTCGTACGTACGTTCGCCGCTATTACGACGCTTGAAATTTCGCTAAATCGCATTTTTAATAAGCTTACGACAAAATAAAAAGAAATGCGAATAAGTTTCGCCGCGCGATCGATTTTAACGTTGGCGATTACGTATGATTTAATATGCGTTTATTTCCGATTTTCCGGCTTTTTCGCAAACTCGACAATTTTATAAACGGCTTTTTTAAAATTATAGCCAAAATTTTCGACAACGCTTTCAAATTAAATTTTTTTAGTATTATAAACGTACATTCAGTTTTTTACGCTAATCGATTGCGTAAAGCAGTTAACGACGCGCTTTTAGATCAGATTAATTTAGTTTTTGAACTTATTAATATAATTGATAAATTTGAATACGAAGTCGAAAAATTAATCGTTTATCGAATACAGCGGAAAACCTTTTAGTATAAAGCTTTTTAAATAGGCTTAAATAAAATCTTACGTAGTATTCCGCGTTTGATTTTATATATGCCCTTTTAAAAATGCGCGACTTTCATTTGGCGTATAAAAAGCTTTTCGGTCCTTTTGCAAAACTTATAAATTGGCTAAAAGCGTATTCCGAAGGTTTGGATTCGTACGATTATTTGGATAGCGACGTATTAATAAATAAAAGCTCGAGAACGCGTTTTTTTCGGACGGGAGAATAATATGACGATTTATTTTATTACTACTTTTCGTGTCACTTCAGCAATTACGTATAATTGCAAGCTTTTTAGTAACTACGTATAGCTGCAAGCTTTTTGGTTTTTTAATAGGTTTTTTTATTAATTATAAAAATTATTTATATATATAAAGCTTTTTTTTTTTAGCAATTTCTGCTTTTTGCAATTATTAATTCTAAGTGAATATTTTTGTTACAAAACCAAAGGCTCGTTTTATACCATATGAACACGGCGACCAGTTGACTGATCTCCCAGCCCTCCGACTGATTAAATCGTTACATAAAGGACTTTTCAGTTTTATAATACGGCGAATTTGCTAATATTTTGAAAAAGTTAAAGTTCGAATTAATAAACGAAAAACCTTGTATATTCGCTAACGAAATGCGAAGCGTATACGTGGCGTTTTACGTCGACGATATTTAAGTTTTATACCACGCTTTTTATTCGTTAAAAGCCGACGAAATTATTTTCGGTCTGAAAAAAGCCTACGAATTTATAAGCATAAGAAATTTGAATTACTTTTTCGAAGTTCGTATTTTACGAAACAAACAAAAAAAAAAAGTTTTTTTGCTTTACGATTCGTATATCGAAAAAATCGCTACGAAATTTAATATATGTAAAAAGCGCTTTTCAAATACGCTTTTTTTAATTTGCGAATTTATTAAAAACCCAAGCGTAATTACGCCTTCGCAAATTAAAAAGTATTAAGAAAAAGTCGGTTTAATTTTGTATACGGCTATTATGCTTCGATCCGACGTGGCTTTCGCAGTTTTCAGCTTTTTTATTTTTTTATTAATCTAAGTTTTTAATATTTCGAAGCAGTTAATTAAACGCTTCGATATTTTTATAAAACGAGATTTTTAAAAATCGTTTACAATCGAAAAAAGCGAAAAAACCAATTGATAATTTTCACCGACGCCTTTTTCGCCGACGATCCAGAAACTCGGAAATTCTTTTAAAAGTATAATTTTTTTTTTTTCGAAAGTGCTATTTTGTAAAAAGTTGTATAACAAAACATAATTACCACTTTTTTTATTAAAACGGAGCTATTTATTTATGTAACGACCGTAAAAAAAATAATAATATTCCAACGTTTTTTCAAAAAGCTTCGATTCGACGTTATTTCTGAATAAAAACGTATATTACGACAATTAGTAAACGATTAAATTGATTGTAAAAAACAAAAAGAAAATTTTTACGAAATTCCGTTACGTCGATATAAGCAATATATAAATTCGCTAAAAATATTAAAATAGAAAATTTAAAATTATATATTTTTTAATAAATAAAATACACGCAAACGATTTTATTAAGAATCTGATTCGATAAAAACACGAGAGTTTCGTTAAACTTTTTAATTTACGGGATTTTCGAAGCTTTATTAAAAAGCTCGACCAATCGAATTAAAAAGCTTATATTTTGCAGGCGTATATTTATTTAAACAGACTTTTATTAAAAATTTAAAATATAGCAAAAATTATTTTTTCAAACAAAAAAAAAAATCCGAATCTTTCGCAAATTTAAAAATCCAAAACCAAACCGCTCAGCTTTGCAAAAAATCAAAAATATAATCCGCTAAAATAACAATCCGCGCCCGACGCTTCGCGATAATCAGGCCTGAAATAAACTTTCCGATAAATCTTTTAAAAATAGCTGCCGCCGGCTGTATAGCCGGAGCATTTTTTTTTTTTTGCGAAGCTTTATCAAATTAAAAACCAAAAACGTTTGGCAGAAAAATCGCTGCGAAATTTTTTTTTGAATTTCCAAAAACGAAAGCATTTTCTGATAGATCGTGGCCAGGTTTTATTTCGCCAGCACGTAAAACAGGCGTAAAAGTTTTTATTCGAAAAGCAAAAAGCTAAAAAATCCTACGAGCCGCGGCGAGCTTCGCGTTAATAATACGCTTTGTAATTATTAGTTTTGCTTTTGAATTACGATCGATTTAAAAGCTTATTTTTTTGCATTTTTAAAGCCGTTTTAATCGTAGAATAGAAAATAACCGTTATATTTTAAAAATCGATTAGCAAAAACGACAGAGTTTTTCGATAAAACTGACCGTTTTAATAATTTTGTTAATTCGAGTTTTAAAAACGGAAAATTACGCAATTAAAACGTTCGCGTCGGCCGAAATGCATAACGTGCTGATTGCGTAATACCGATAGCAACGAGCTTTAGCTAAATTCGATAAGCAATCGTAATTTAGGTTTTTAATTACTTCGCGAATAATATAAGTTATATAAGAAATAAAATTGGAAAATTCAGAAATAGCAGGCTTTTTGATTTTAATACGAGCGCGTTTTAAAAAACGATTATCGTCGTTATTTTTACTTTTAGTTTTTTCGCTTTGATAATTTCCGGGCGCTTTTTTTTCAAAAGCGTTAGTATTTTGTTCTTTTTTTTCGGAAATGCTATTAAAACCGAAACTAACTACCGCCAGTAGCTTTTTTACCGCTAGCAGCGTTTTTTTTATTTTTAGGCGTTATATCGGCATTTTCGAGGCCAAGCAAATATAAATTTTCGAGAAAAACGGTTAAAAACGAGATATCGAAAAAGTCGTTTTTTTCGAAAAGGTTAAAAAGAAACGAATTGGCCGAAAAGGCCGATTAATTGCGTAAAATAAACTTCGTAAAACTTCGATTACGCAAGCGCCGAAGACTAGGAGTCCGAAAAGCTGGGCCAATTGGTCGCGTGGAGCCACGCGGACGACCTTTTTTAAGTGTAAAAAAAGTTATATCGATGTTTTTAATTAAAATAGTAGAGCTTGAATCTATTAGAAAACTGATAGGAAAATAAAAAAGTTAAGGTTTTTATAAGCGACGAAACTTTTATTTAAGCTGAATTGGTTTTATTTACGCTTCGCAACGATAAAAAATATAAACAAGCTATATAAATATTGCAATATCGCGTTACGGCCGTATTCGAACGACAAAAGGATTTTTTCGCGCTTTAAAAATAGCTGATTATCGAATTAGCAATCAGCTAAAAAATATATTGCGTTATATTTACATTTTTTTATTATTTTTTATTTTTTTTATTTCAGATTTATTTTTTTTGTACGCTTTTAATAATTAAATGTTTCTAAAACTCGGAAAAGCTCGTAATCACGTGATAACGAGCTTTTTCGGAAACTAGTTTTTCCGAGCGACTAACTAAGCGAGCCCGAACCTTCCGTCTTTTGCGAAAAGCTCGCCAGTCAGATTTAGAATAATATAAGAAATATTTTACTGTATACAATTCATCCGTTCCAGCCTCCGGTGAGAGTTCCTACCGACTATTCAGCTATGCACGACAATAATCGAAAAAAACGTCGTTTATATAACGTTAATAAATTGCGAATTTATTAATAAAATCAAAAAATAAAACTTTACATTTATAAGCGCCGTAACGCGTACGAAACGTCGTCAATTTTTTACTGGCGAAGTCCATTCGAATTTTATAAAAAACTTAACGAATATCGAGCTTCGTAAAAATTCGCGCTTTCGAAAAACGAGCAAAAGTCTTATCGATAAAAAAAAAAATAGCGATTCTTACGAATAACGTTATTAAAAGCTCGATAATCGATACAAAAACGTAATAAACCGTCGGGTTTTTTAGCGAAAAGTATTAAAACAGCGAAAAAAACGGTAAAAAATTCGATAAAGCTTTTATTAAAATTATTTTGCAAATAAATCTTAACAATCTCGAGCTTTAAAATCGATATTTTATATAAAAAAATGTATTTTAACTTTTTTTCATTTATAATAAACTCGATTTTATAATCGTAAAACCGGTAAAAAGCTAGCTCGTTATTAACGGCCTTAAAAAACACGTGTTCGAAGTTTTTATACTCCGGAAAAAAAAATCGAAAAAAAATTCATTCGAAATTAGCTCTGCTAAGCTAATTGAAAAAGTCGAAATCGATATTTTATTAATTTTGAAACGTTCGAAAAAATTGTAAAATTAAGTTTTAAAAAAAGTATTATACGTAAAATCGCTTAGTATTTTATCGATCTCGTATAAAAAGGTTAAAAACATTTCAACTGCTTTTTTTCTAAAAATCAGTTTAAAAACGTATATAATAATTTGGCAAATAAAAATTGAATAAGCAGTAGATTAAAAGACTCGTTTTCGAACTGGTCGTTTAAAAATTTTAAAAAAAAGTTTCTTATTTAAACTATCGATTATATTAAGCTAAAAGGCCATCGCGGCGAAAGCTTTCCTTCGGTTTTTAATATAACTGTTTTTCGTAAAACGAAAAAGCTGTTTTGACGAAAAAAAAAAAAAAAAAAAAAAAAAAATTAATAAAAAAAAGATCGGCAGCCTGGAAAAATAATATAATTTTTTGTATTATTTTATTGGCGTCGCTATCGAAATTAGCACCGCGAATAAAATTCGACCTTTTCGCGCTTCGCATAACGTCGTAAATCTGCTATAATTAATTAAGATTTTTATTACGTTTTATAGCGTCGTTTTAATAGCGAAATTAAATCTTTCGAAAATGCAAATAAAAAACTTTAATACAACGAGCGTAAAAAGCTATAAAAAAATAAAACTTCGGCTAATAAAACTTGCGTTTATTACAATTTAATAAAACTTGGTATTCGGCCAACCAAGCTTTTTCTAAAATCATACCATAATTTCCGAAATTAATAATTAAAAAAAAAATAAACGATTATATTCGATTATTAATAATAAAATTAAAAAGCGTAAAATATATAATTAAATAGCTACGAGCTTTATTATACTTTTTTACAAAAAAAAAAGCCGGGAAAAATTAAATCAAAAAAAAAAAAAAAAAAAAAAAAAAAAACTTAATTAACGCCGAATCGATCAACGTATAACCGTTCGCTTTAAAATCGGCGAGCGTTTTTATTTTATACGAAAAGCTATTTTTAATAAATATAACGGAAATTATTAATAAATCGCTATTAAAAAGCTTTCGAACGTTAAAATAACGCATATCGCGTAATACGCCTAAAAAAAAAGCTTTGCTTAGGCTTAAGCGTTTTTTCGATTAGCGAAAAAACTTTTAACTTTTTCGTATGCGTTTTAAAAATCGTTTGGAAAAAGATTTTCGTTTTTATTATTATTATTAAAAAGCGAATTTTCAGCCGGTTCGACCTCGTTTATATTTATCAGCCTGAAAAGATTTTTAAATAAAACCGAAGATCGGCTCGTAAAAAATCGTGCAAATTAGCTTTTTTAAACTTTCTGATATAAAATAAAAAAACGAGCGTTATCGTTAATCCGATCGAAAAAAAAAACGCTAAAAAAAGCGTTTTAACGTGGAAAAAAAAAAAACAGCAAAAGGCTGAAAAAAAGCTTGTAAAGCATCTAAACGACTTTCGTATATACGATTTGACTCGTAATACGCTTTGGTTCAAAATCTACCATTTTGATAAATAATAAACTTGGTTAATATAAAAATAGGTAGGAAAACCAGACTGATACGGCCACATGTCGGTGGGTAAAATAATCTAGGGATTCGCTAAAAAAGATTAAAAAAAGGAAAAGAAAAATGAATAAAGGTATGAATTGGACTGCGTGCCTATGGTACTATCTAAAAAAATACTTTGCTTTTATACCTGTTAAAAATAGTTAGTGGCAAAGGGTTTCGGAAGGATTTATGCCTTAATTATAATTAAAACTACTAGCTTTTATTAATACAAAGTATTACCGTTTTACATCCTGTTTTAAATAATATACGTAGTCGTTTTTAATTACAACCAAAAAAAAACATAACTTTAGTAAATACAGTTTAATTTATTTTATATAATTTAAAAACTAATTATTTAAAAACCGAACTTTTTAGCTTTTATATTTTTTTAGTTTTTTAATCCGTTCTTAGCTTTTTCGCTGTTGACTTTTGCGGAAAGATAGCGTTTCGCTTATCGTTTAAATCACTTTGTTTATTCTGCTTTTTTAAAAAATAGCTCGATAAAATATTAATCGAAATATCGTTTAGATTTACAAACGTTCTGATAGCTTTTTCGTCGATAATATTATTAAATATCGCCGCGACGAATACTTTTTACGATTTTTCTTCGTAAATAATAGATTTCAGCTTTTAAACGTAATTTTACGCTTTGCAAAAAGCGCTGAAAAGTTTTATATTAAAATCGTAGAAATAATCGATTAGTTCGTCGTAATTAAAACCGATTAACGCTTTTGCTTCGCGTAAAATTAATAAATCGAATTACGGTTGTTTACCGACGAATACTTTTAAAAAAATTCCGAAATTTATAAAAAAAACTATTTTACGAAATAATTCGGAAATAATCGTTTGTAATCGAAATTATCGAAAATATTATAATTGCTTTTGTCGCAAAACAAATAACGTTAAATAGCTTATCGAAGCGTCGTTTTCGAAATGATTTTTGTATTTTTGCGCCGTATAATTATTCGAATAAATTAGCATCGCGCCGTCGGTTTTTTAGGTTTTAAATTTGACGAAAACCTTTTGCTTAATCGAAAAATTAATAAAAATTATTTTATTTTTTATTTCGTAGCTTTCGGTTTCGTAATTCGATAAAATAACCGAGGTTATTATTTTAAACGCGCTGAAATACGAAAAAGCTAGGCTTTTTTAAATGGTTTTAATCAGCTTGGCGTCGTAATATAATTGCAAATAAGCTTCGATTATTTCCGAATTGTACGCGAATATAAACAAAACGTAATAATCGAAAATAACGTCGGTAAGGTTTTCGATTTTTTCTTTTTTTTAAAAATCGGCGATATCGAATTTTATAACCGTAATACGGTCGGAACCAGCGAAATTTAAAACGATCGGAACGTTAAAATATGCTACGAAGCGGCAGTTTCCAAAGTTTCGGATAATTAAAACAGCGAAATAAAAGCCGGAATATATTTTGAAAGTTTATTAAATAAAATTGTAAAATATATTAGCGAAAAAAGCTGTAGGCGCTTTTTGGGTTTTAATTAATCGGAAATAATACTTATATATAACTACTTTTTCTTTTATAAAATGCAATAATAGCTTGTTTTTTTCGTTATAAAACCTTACGTAATTAACGAATTCGCAGCTTAGTTCGGATAGATTTTAAAATATATTTTCGGTCGAAAAGCCAGAAAAATCGGCTTTTAGAAATATTCGTTGCTTTTATTTTTTTACGTTTTAGTCGAATTTTATAATCGCGCTAAAAGCTTTGAGATTTGCTTTGAAATTTGCGTAGCCCAAATAAGCTTTAGCACGTGCTTAAATAATTTTCGCAGTTTTTCGTCGAAATATAAATTGATTATTAAAATTAATTTCGAACACGTCGTAATTCGAATTTTTAATAATAGCGAATTAATTAGCAAAGCCGACAACGTCGATTTTTTTTATAATTAAATCGCAGTACGCCGCGTAACAGCGTATATAAAAATAACAGAATTTGCCGTTTTTTTTAACGTTAACGTTATTCGTAAAAACGAAATTAAAAAATCGGAATTTCTTAACGAAAAAAAACTCGAATAAAAACGGGTCACCGTTTTTAAAAGTTTTTTTTATTTGTTTCGGCGTATTATATTTGCAATTTTTCGAAAAAAACTTAATTTAGTTTTCGTTCGAAACAAAAAAGAAAAAGCTAACGGATTTATTTAATTTTTATATAAAAGTATCGAAATAAAACTTTTAAATCGTTTCGTCGTCGAAAGCGAAAGTTTTAAACAAAATAATTTAATTTTATGTTTTTTATATAATTCTTTTTACGATAATTTCGATATTTTTTTTTAGGCTTTTTCGATCGAATCGTACAATAATCGAAATTTTAAATGCTTTTATTAAAATCTAAAATATTAGCGGTAATAGCACGACGTTTTTAAACGCAATAAACGTTTTTAATATTTATATTTAATTTCGAAAAATCAGATTCAGAATCGTTTAAATCTTTTTTTTTCGAAATGCCGGCGTTTTTTAAATCTGATTTCGTAAAATCGTCGCGTTTTTTATTAATTAATTTAAAATTTATAATTCGGCGTCGATTTCCGGCTGTTTTTATTCGCGGTGCTTTTTTTATTAACGACGCGAATAATTTTCTTTTCCGAATAAAAAAAATTTCGGAAATGTCGGCGCGCTTTTTTACGTTTTTTATTTTTATTTTTTTCGAAATCGTTTTTATAAATATAATAAATTTTTTATATTCGAATAAGCGATTGTTTGCTATTACTGTGACAGCTGGCTTAAGGGTGATCATGGTGAATGATATAGGCCGAAAGATACGCGTGTACGTTGAATACTAAGGTGAAGAGCTCTAAGGTAAACGGGAGCTCTGAACTATTAAATACAGGTTGGTAGGGGTCCGTGCGCAAGCCTTAAACCAATTTACTACTGGCAATTACCATTGGCAATTACCACTGGCAATTCACCACCGGCCAGAATCGTAACACTACCCCCCCCTGTGATAGCCTGATGGCCTGAGGCCATTATTAAGCACGGACTACACAGGTCATAGTCTATTTTTTCGTTTTCTGTAGATTTAGTTCTAGATTAATCAAGCATCCCACGTGGAAATATTTCAAAGCTTTAACTGATGCCTTTCGCAAGGAGTCGAACAAGCCTTTTTTCGCAGTCGAGTTATTGCACAAAAATTAAAAAAATCGAATTATTATTCGGAAAAGAAAATCGAAATATTCAAAAAAGCTTTTATTTAAGAATCTTATTAAGAAAATTTGAAATCGATTAAAAAACGAACCCAGGACAAAAAGGATATTACTAAAAAAACAAAACCCGAAAACGCTATTAATTATAAAATACGCTATCGAATTACGATACGAAAAACAATTTCAAAATTTTATAAAAGAATCGATATTAATATTTAAAAGCTAGAAAAAAAAAACTTATACAAAAAAAAGATAACAACAGGGTTATTAAAAGAAAGTTTATATAATACGAAAAACTATAGTTTTAAATATATACGATAAAAAGCTTTTTAAAACTTTAATTTAGCAAAAGTCTGAATAAGGCCAAAATCGAAAACGTTAGCATTTAATAAAAAAAGATGCGTACGAATAAAAAAATACATTTGCTTTTCTATCAACCAATTCCGAAAGTTATTTTATATAATCAGGACCAATATCGAAAAACATTTTATTTATTATATTCATACCAGATTTTGCAAAACCTAATAATTAATTATCGGCAGAGATTTTCAAAAAGCTTATATCGGATATCCGTTAAAAATTTTAGTAATTCTTAAATGCATTCGTAAGCAAAGCAGAAAAAAAGCAGTCTGACAAAGCTATAAAAGGCCTTAGTATAGATTTATCGTTCAAACAAATTAAAAACTTGAACCGACAACTAAAGGCAAACTTTTTTAAAATACCAGAACACCGAGAAAAAATAAAAATAAAAATATTTTAACAAATTCCTAATATGCTCGTCTTAAGAATGCCTCGGTTTAAAAGATGCAAAAACTATAATAGAAAAATGCCGGCCGAGTATTGGCTGAATAAATTAAACTACGACTTCGAAGTAAATAAATAATTTAACCCTAAGCCATTTATATATTTCAAAGCCATATTTATTTTTTTAACGAAAAAAGCTGCTTCTAAGTTTAAAAGCAACCTGCGCATGCGCGTTATTATAGCTAACCGTTTATCTGCCAAAGCTTAAAAAAAAAACCGAAATTATTAAATAGTTAAAAGCCCAGTACTTAACAAATAAAAACCTTATAAAAAAAACTAATGTTTTTCGTGATATGCGTAATTTTATACAAAACGAAAAAAAAAAAACTTTATTTTAATATTACTTTCGGATTTTAGCTTTATTAAAAAAAAACTAATAAAAAAGATTTTGATAAAAACGCTATAAATAACTAATACGAAAACCAATAATCGGATTCAGATCGATATATTTTAAAGTTTATTACTACGATTTTTATAATTAAAATAAAAAAATAAAAAATTAAAAACTTACGCTTTGTCGAACAACGTTCTGTTGTATTTATGCTTATAAAAAGCATACGAAATTTTATGCTTTTTTCAGTCTGCTCTGAAAACCTAAAAAAGAATTTAGGCAAAAATTAATAAAAAAAAAACTTTATAACAAATTAATGGAATTCGTAGAAAAAGATTTAAGTATATTAATAGCAATCGTTATAGCAACCTATTAAAAAAAGCAATACGTGGAATATATTTAAAAAAACAAACGCTGGTATTAACAAACCCTGGCCAAATTATAAAATTTGTTTCAGCTATAAATAACGCCTAATTTTAGCAAAATCGCAATAAAACCTTAGTTTAACAAAATCAAAATACGAATAATACGCGTGCTAACTTAAAAACAAACTGAAACAATAATCAAAAAAACAGCAGTTTTATATTTTTTTTAATATCCGAAATAATAAAAAATTAAAAAATAATAATTATAAATAATAATCGCAATCAAAATTCCGAAGCTTAAAATAACGAAAGCAATAATAATAATAATTCGGAAAATACATAAACCTCGACGAATATTTTTTAATAATCGATTTCAATTATTAAGTCTGATGCCGAGTCGAAAAACCTTTTTGTAAATAAATTTAGAAAATACAATCGTATAAACGAAACTTTCTGCTAAAATTATAACGAATTAAAACATATTAAAACTGTATGCAAAAACGCATTTTTGCCGGAATAAAAAAAAAGCTTATATCAGAGCTATTATTTTTTTAAAAACTTTTGTTATAAAATATATGGCCACGATTATAGCTAAAAACGCTTAATTACGAATCACAGAAATCTTAGAAAAATTTTTTGCTTTTACTGCTGCTTTTATATTTGTAACAAAAACATTTATTATTATTAGCACTATTATAATTTTGTTTTAATAAACCGGAAATCATAAGAATTTATATATCGAAAATAAAGCCGCTTTCAGATCAGCTAGCAAAAACTTTAGGATTGTAAGCTTATCAAAAGATTTGAGATATATTATAATAGCCGAAAATAATATTTAAATTAATGCTTTTATAATTAACAAAGTAAAAAAAAGAATTAAAATCGTAAATTTTAATAACGGTGCATTTTAAGCTGCGAAATTAATACGCCAAACCAAATTTAAAAAAGTTGTAACAAAAAAAGCTAGTTTTTATCTGAAATGAAATATCTGAAAAAAATTGTGGAACGATCAAAAAAAAGCCTTATAAATTATATATAAATTTAGCTTTTAAATTCGAAATTATTATTAACTTTTTGAAACTTTTCCAGCTTTTTCCGGAAATTTCCAAATAATTCCGAAAGCTAAGCACCAAAAAAAAATCAGAAATCGGAAAAAAAAGCTGCGAAAAATATTTTTGCATAATTAACAAATCTAATTTTTTTGGTTGCTAATTTTATCCAATTGGTTTTAAATATCTATTCTGATAAAAAAGCCTGGAAAATTAAAGGTTTTATTATTATCGAGAAAAAAAAAGAAAAAATAAAAGTGCAATTTCTTTTCGAAATATCGTTTGTAAACCAAAATGCAAATATTATTTTGATTTTTTGAAATTTGGCCAAGCAGTTAAAGCTAGAAATTCAGAATTTCAGACAGAAAAGCTTCGCAAATATTAATTATATTACAGCTAACGAAAAGCTATATCGCTTAAACGAATACGTTATAATTAATTTCGGAGTAAAAAGCATTTGGCGTTATATTTATGCTTTTATTCGGGCTTAATTTAAGCCTAACGATAAAAGTTTGAGTCTACTTCTGGGCTTATTATAGCTGCATTTAATAAACGCAAAAATAAATATTTATAAAAGTAAAATCACGATTAAAAAAAATATATAGGAAAAATTTGCAACTATAATTTAAAAACCTTTTTTTGCCTTTTCCGCCGCTATTAACCTGGTTTTGCATCTATTAAAAAAATCCGAAAAATCCTTTAAAAATATAATCGTTAAATTTCAACCGAATCCCGACTTCGACGCTAATAACGATATCGATACAACCGATTCCGAAAAAAAAGATTTTAACGAAAACGACTTTTTCGATTTCGACTATACCGATTTAGAAAATTCGGAAAACTAAACTTTCTGTTTGGCTTTAAAAAGGCGTTAAACTTATTTAAAAAAAGATTATTTTTTTTTTATTATAATAAAACCAATCTTTATTATTATAAAATTATTAAACGTATTATCTGATATGCCAAATTCGCTTTTTCTTTTAATTTGCATAATTAAATTTTTTTTTTCGAAAATAAAAACAAAACCTTATATAGCTGCTGCTGCCATCACTTTTATATTAAAATACAATTTCGGCGATTTTGAAAAAGCTTTGCCTTTTCTTATTAAAAAAAAAAGTTATAAAACTGCTATTAGAAAATCTTATTAATAAAATTCTTAATAAATAGGCAATTTTATATAAATTGACGTTTAAAAATAGTATTTTCACAAACAAGCTGAAAAACGTACAAAAACTGATATATACGTATCGAAAAGTTAACAGTACCCGGCCTTAATAAGTTTCCGTATACTGACTTGTATATTTATCGATACCGGATATTTCCAAAAGCATTATTAATAGCAAACAACGCATATCGGAAATACACTTTCGTTAAATTGGCCTGGCTGAATAAAACTTTAAATAAAAAGATTCGCTATAAAATTTTCGAATTTATTTATATAGCGAATAGTAAATTTTCAAATTAAAACAATTATTTTTATTTTATTAACAAATCTGCCGAATTTCGACCAGATAAAAAAAAATATCGAATAATTTTCGATTATTCGAAAATTAAAAAAAAAAACCCCGGATTATATTTTTATTAAATTTAACGATTATGCAGCTTATTTCGGCAATCCGTTTTATAAAGTCTTTAGCTAATTTGATTTTAAACACGGTTATTAAAATATAAAAATACATTTAAATAACCGCTACGTATACGCGTTTTTTGCATTTGGCCATTTTTAAATGCAATTTATTCGTATGCTTTAAAAAGTTATATCGAATACGTTTTTTTATACGGAACTGATAAAAAATTATATTAAATAAAATATTTAAATCCTAAAATACAATTAACCAGGGTTTTGATAATTCAGAACCTTTTTTTTTTTTTTTATATATTATCGGAAATACTTTTAAATTGCAAAAACTAAGATTTTATATAAATAATATTTTTTTAAATTCGCCTAACTTCGACTTTGCTTTTGTAATATTACGAAACCATTTATTATTTAAATTATTTTGGAATCAATTAAAATTGTTATTTAAAAAGTGCAAGCTATTTATAAAAAAAAAATAATAATTTTAGAAATCCGCTACCGATCCGATCGTGCTTTTATTAAAACTGAAAAATCGACCGCAATTCAGTTATAATCCGTATCAACGATTTTTATTTAGATAAAGTAATTTTTAAAAGCGATTCAAATTATTCGTAATTAAATAAAAAATTTTGCCGAAATCGCCAAACTTTTGAATAAATTGACGGAATATGCCTATTAAAAATAGAAACTATTAAAAGCTATATTTTTTTTTTCTTTTCTGAAAAATAAATGCAGCTTAGCAGTAGAAAAAGCTGGCCATATTTCTTTTAAATCCGTGCAAATATATACAGATGCTTCGGCTTTTGCAGAAAAATATTGCATATTATAAGTTTAAAAAAGAAAATTCACACCGGTATTATTATTATACGACAGTTTTATATTTACGAAAACACAACGATAATATAATACCTATAAAAAAAAATTATTAGTTATGATGGAGTTTTGCAGAAAATATGCCTATATGCTGCGTTACGAAAAACTCTTAGTATTATATATTAATTATGCACCATTTATATACTTTTTGAATTTAGAATCCATTTAAAAAAAAAATATACGCCCGATAAGCAGCAAAAATGCAAGTATTAAATGTTTCGATTTAATATATCAAAAAAAATCGAAACCAAATCGCTAACGTTTTATTAAAAACTATTTTTTTAAAAAAAAAATATAACGAAATTGATTTAAATCAATTCGGCGGAATAAATATAAAAGATCTTATATAGCGCTGGAAAAATGAAAAAAATAAATACGAATAATTGCTTAAAAAAATAACTGATCCATTTATATTATTCAGCAAGAAAAAGATTAAAAGAATCCGAAAAATGCTCGACCCTAATACGATCATAACGCTAGCAGAAGTTTTAAAACAAAATAAGAAATTTATAACAGCCTTATATGCAATTGAAAGTATTAAATATATTATAGGATTAGAATCCTTTTTATTATTCGCAGGGATTACGATCTAAAAAAATAAGCGAATTGCAGAAATATCAGCCACGATTTTAACAAACTTATTTATAATATATAAGATTTATTAGTAATATGCTAACGTTATTAATTTTTTATTAAATAGCAAGTATTTAAAAGGCAACGACAAAGTTAAAAAAAGCAATTTTGCAAAAAAAAACTACGAAATATAAGTGGAAAAACAACGTTTTATAATATTTATAAAAAAAAAAAAAAATAAAAAAATGCTTGGTATTTAGTTAAATATCGGAAGCTTTTAAAATTGCTTATAACCAAGATGGACACTTCGCAGCTAATATCACGATAAGAAAGCTTCGAAACGTATAATAGCCCTTAATTACCAAGGATATCAGCTTATATATTAAAGGCTGTTTGCAATACGCTAAATTCGGCACCGCTTAAAAATCTCAATTATTATTACGAATAATAGTATTAGGTTTTATAAAACTATTAAAAGCTGACTTTTGCGGATTTTTTCCAAAAGTTTCTGATAAATATAAATACTTACTGATAATTATCGATTATTTTTTTCGATTTATCTAGGCGTATTTATATTTAATATTAAATTCGGAATAAGTAATTAAAACTTTTACGTTATTATTTACGAATAATAATATTTCGGTAAGCTTTTACGTTGATTTTAAAAGTTATTTCAGCGCTCGACTAAAAACGTTTGCTAAAAAAAAAAAAAGTCTTTTGAACCAATTCTTCTATTGCTTTTAAAAAGTTAATAAATATAATTAAAAAGGCTGTAAATATTATACAACGTGCATTAAGCAAAATTATAAAAACTTTTCCGCAAAAGCTAAAATCTGTGGTTTTTAAAAGCAAATGCGAAAAAAATGCCTAATTTCGGATATTTAATTTTTAATATTTATCGGAAATATTAACCGCGTGCTGCGATAAATATTGCTTTCCCAGCCTATTACGTCTAAATTATATATAACAATCTGGAAGCTGGTGGATTTTCTGAAAAATTATGGTCGGCGAATTCAGCTGATTTTAAAAAATAAAAAAATATAATATTAAAACATTTAGCTAATCAGAAAGTTTTATAAAAAAGAATTATTAAAACGAACGATATAAGAACGCAAAAACAAAAGCCGAACGATATATTAAATAATATTAACTTTTAAAAACGTTTCTGTCAGAATTTTTAGTTATATTATATAATTATACTGCCGCCGGGCAGAAGCTAAAGCCCAGCTGAAAGGGCCCTTTTCGCATTTTAAGTATAAAAAGTGAATATTAACGATTTTACATTTTCGAATAAATTAATAAAAAACCAATTTCTAAATATTTTCATATCGACCAATTAAAAGCCTTTTACTTCAGAACTGCGTATCTAGTTATTAAAAAAAAAAAAAGCGTTTATTAATATATCAAAATTTAAAAGCAGGAAAATCACAATATTTATTATTTTTAAAACTGAAAAAAAAGTTTTTACAACGCCAAAAAAAATTAACATAATACCAGGAGTTTAAAGCGTACAAATGCAATTTGAAAATTATTATTCTTTTTTAAAAAAATTGTTTCGAAACGACGCCTGGATATGCGTTTAAAAATTAAAAATTTATATAAAATATTAAAAAGTATTTTTTTAAAACGAAATATTAATATATATTAGAAAAAAGCAAAAGGAAAAAAGATTGCTCCAGAGCGTTGTATATAATATAGCTTTCTTTTATCGTACTTTCGAGGTCGAAAGCTTGGTAGGATAAGACTTATAATAGCCTGATGGCCTGAGGCCATTATTAAGCACGGACCATACAGGTCACAGCCTATTCTTTCGTTTCCTGTAGACTTAGTTCTAGATTAATTAAGCACCCCACGTGGAGGTATTTCAAAGCTTCAACTCCCCCCTTTCGAAGAACTGGTCCCCAGATCTGAAGCCGTAGAACCCAACCCGTATTTCCTCTTTCAACCTATCAGGCAGACGTAGGTTGCCAGCCATTTTGTCGCAAAGGCAGGCGTAGGTTGCCAGCCGTTTTAATCGTATAGGCAGAGGTAGGTTGCCAGCCTGCAGTCAGATGCAAGCTTTGGTAGATCGACAGGCTTATCGAAAAGGTCGAATCGTTAAAAGAAAAAGGGTTTCGAATTGCAGAGGCAGGTCGAAATAAGGGACGGGCTCCAGCTTTTTCTGGAAACAAGATCAATGGAAGGGAATATTGATCGAGGCACCGACGAATACATCGTCGGTACGGGTGGCGTGAAAGAAGTACGAGTTGCAGAGGCAGATCGAGTCCTTAACCGTAGATACAAAGCTTCCCAGCGGAGTGTATATGTTTGACCTTAGTATTATATGACAGCTGGCTTAAGGGTGATCATAATGAATAATATGGGCCGAAAGATACGCGTATACGTTGAATACTAAGGTGAAGAGCTCTAAGGTACGGGAGCTCTGAACTATTAAATACAGGTTGATAGGGGTCCGTGCGCAAACCTTAATCCTACCACTGGCAATTACTACTAGCAATTACTAATAGCAATTACTACTGGCAATTACCACCGGCAATTTACCACCGGCCAGGATCGTAACAGCTAGATGTGACGATCTAATCAGTCGAAGGGCTGGGAGGTCAGTCAACTGGTCGCCGTATTCACATGGTATAAGAAACGAACCTTTGGTTCTATAACAAAAATATTCACTTAAAATCAACAACTGCAAAAGGCAAAGGTTGCTAAAAAAAAAAAGCCTTATATATATAATAGTTTCCACAGTTAATAGAAGATCCACCAGAAAACCAAAGAACTTGCAACTATACGTAATTGCTAAAATAACACGAGAAGCAAAAAAATAAGCCGTTACACTACCCCTTCGTCCGAAAAAAGCGCGCCTTCGAGCTTTTATCCATTAGCACGTCGCTATCCAAGTAATCGTACGAATCCAAACCTTCGAAATAAGCCTTCAGCCAGTCTACAAGTTTTGCAAAAGAACCGGAAAGCTTTTTATACGCCAAATGAAAATCGCGCATTTTCAAAAAAGCGTATATAAAATCAAACGCGAAGTATTACGTAAAATTTTTATTTAAATTTATTTAAAAAGCTTTATATTAAAAAGTCTTTCGCTGCATTCGATAAGCGATTAATTTTTCGATTTCGTATTTAAACTTATTAGTTATATTAATAAGTTTAAAAGCTGAGTTAATTTGATTTGAAAGCGCGTCGTCAGTTGTTTTACGCAATCGATTAGCGTAAAAAACTAAATGTACGTTTATAATACTAAAAAGGTTTAGTTTAAAAGCGTTATCGAAAATTTTGGTTACAATTTTAAAAAAGCCGTTTATAGGATTGTCGAGCTTGCGAAAAAGCCGGAAAATCGAAAATGAACGCATATCGAGCCAAACGTAGTCGCCAACGTTAAAATCGATCGCGCGGCGAAACTTATTCGTATTTTTTTTTATTTTATCGTAAGCTTATTAAAGGTGCGATTTGGCGAGGTTCTAGGCGTCGTAATAACGGCGAGCGTACGCGCGAGCTTCGTTTGCGTTTAGCTTATATAAAAAATTAAAAAAAAGAAAAGTATCGAGCTTCCAATTTTAATTAATATAAAAAGTATAATCGTATACAATTTCAAAAGGTGAAAGGCCATTTAAACTCTCGTAAAAAAATACTATTTAAGCGAAATCCATTATTAAAAGAAATTCGCTCCAATCGTTTTAGTAAAAATTTACGAAAAGTCGAAAGCGTTTTTACAAATATTAATTATAAATTTCGGTCTGACCGTCGGTTTTAAAATAAGCGGCTATCGAAAATTTCAATTACGTACCGAATATTTTGTTTAATTCAGATCAGAAAATAAACTAATATTAAAAGCCACGATCGCTAATAATACTTTTTAAAAAGCCAAAATACTTATATACGTAAAATATATACAATTTAGCGAAGCTTCGAACGTCGATATTTTTATAACAGAAAATCGAAATAACTTGTTTAAAAAAGCGATTTATTATTACGAATACGTTATCGTAACCGTATTTATTTTTATTAAAGCTGCAAAAGTCCATTATAACATGCTTTCAAAAATGGTCAAAAACAAAAAAAAACTAAAAAAAGCCGGAGCGTTTATTTTTTAAAACAAAACTTTTTCGATAAACGTAGCAGTTGCGACAGTATTATTTTACGAAAGCTATTATACCTTACTAATAATATTAATCCGAAAGCAATTGCGTAATTTTACGAGCGTTAAAATAAACGGTGAAAATCTGGTCGTGCATTTTTCGTACAAAAGCCAAACGGAAATAATCGACGTTTAATATTATTAAGCGACCGTAATATAATAGCAAATCGCGTTTAAATATATACGAAAACGGAATATTATTATCGTCGTTCCTTTTTGTAACGTTTCGTACAGTTTTTTTTCGGAAAACTATTAAACTGCTAATTATGCGATTAGCGTGGAAAAGCTAATTAACGATACGGAATGCGAAAAAAAAATCAGCTATTTCAACGATAAAAACAGCTGTTTCGAAAGCCGTAAAAAATCGAAGTTTTTCAATTAAAAATCGGTAATTAATCTGATCGGCTCGAAAAAGGATTTGCAGGCGCTGAATGCGTTTAAAAGAGTTTTAGCGGTCGAGTTCGATCGTACGACGTATTAATGCGTCAGTCAAAAAATTGTATTTATTTGGTTTATACGTAATAAAAAAGTTGTAGTCGGCGAAAAACTCGGCTCAACGTACTTATCGAACGTTTAAAATTTAAACGTTATAAAATACTTTAAAATCTTATAATTAATAATAATTTTAATTTGATAAACTAAGCTAATTAATTTAATACGGAAATTGCCTAGAAATCTTACGATTGCGAATATTTTTTTATTATATACGACGTAATTTAACTCTGCGAAAGCCATGGTTTTGCTAAAATAAACGATTGAAAGCCAATCGTTATTATGGAATTGCGAAAGCACAAAAGCCATTACGCCGTCGGAAGCGTTAGTTTCCAATATGCAAAAAAGGTTTTATTTATAATATTATAAAACTAATATAATAATAAAAGCTAATATAAAAAAATCGAAACTTTTCTGACATTTAAAAGTGAAATTATAAAAAACATTAGTTTTAATTAAATAAATTAAAAACTTTGCAATTATACCGTAATCTCGAATAAAACGTCGGTAAAAGTTATAAAAACCAAAAAAGCTTTATACACTTTTTATAATAGTAAAAAACTTTTAATAAGCGATTACGGAAATCTTTTTTAAATTTATCTTTAAACTTTTAATAAAAATAATAAAACCTAAATAACGGATCCGAATAACGTTGAATTCAAACTTCCGAATATCGGCCTGTAATTCAGCGTCAGCGAGCTTTTAAAGCATTTTGCGAACGTATATAACGTGTTTTAAAAAGTCGGACGAATAAATAAAAATATTATTCAAATATATAATACAAAAATCGTTTAAATAATCGAAAAAAACGTCGTTTATATAGCGTTAATAAATTGCGGATTTATTAATAAAACCAAAAAATAGCATTTTGCATTTATAAACGCCGTAACGCGTACGAAACGTCGTTAGTTTTTTATTAACGAAGTCTATTCGAATTCTATAAAAAGCTTAACGAATATCGAACTTCGTAAAAATTCGCGCTTCCGAAAAACGAGCAAAAGTTTTATCGATAAAAAAAAAAAAATAGCGATTTTTACGAATAATATTATTAAAAGCTCGATAATCGATACAAAAACGTAATAAACCGTCGGGTTTTTTAGCGAAAAGCATTAAAACAGCGAAAAAAGCGGTGAAAAGTTCGATAAAACCTTTATTAAAATTATTTTGCAAATAAGTTTTAACAATTTCGAATTTTAAAATCGATATTTTATATAAAAAAGTATATTTCAGCTTTTTTTTATTTATAATAAGCTCGATCTTATAATCGTAGGGCCGGTAAAAAGCTAGCTCGTTACTAGCGGCCTTAAAAAACACGTATTCGAAATCTTTATACTCCGGAGAAAAAAACTCGAAGAAAGGTTTATTCGAAGTTAGCTCTGCTAAGCTGGTTAAAAAGATCGAAATCGATATTTCGTTAATTTTGAAACGTTCGAAAAAACTGTAAAATTAAATTTTAAAAAAAATATTATACGTAAAATCGTTTAATATTTTATCGATCTCGTACAAAAAAATTAAAAACACTTCAACTGTTTTTTTTCTGAAAATCAATTTAAAAGCGTATGTAATAATCTGGCAGATAGAAATTAAATAAACAATAGATTAAAAAACTCGTTTTCGAACTGGTCGTTTAAAAAGTTCAAAAAATAGCTTATTTAAACTATCGATTATATTAAACTGAAAGGCCATCGCGGCGAAAACCTTTTTTCGGTTTTTAATATAATTGTTCTTCGTAAAACGAAAAAGCTGTTTTGACGAAAAAAAAAAAAAAAAAAAAAAAAAAAAAAATAATAAAAAAAAGATCGGCAGCCTAGAAAAATAATATAATTTTTTGTATTATCCCACTAGCGTCGCCATCGAAATTAGCACCGCGAATAAAATTCGACCTTTTCGCGCTTCGTATAGCGTCGTAGGTCTGCTATAATTAGTCAAAGTTTTTGTCACGTTTTATAGCGTCGTTTTAATAGCGAAATTAAATTTTTCGGAAATGCAAATAAAAAACTTTAATACAACGAGCGTAAAAAACTATGGAAAAATAAAACTTCGGCCAATAAAGCTTGCGTTTATTACAGTTTAATAAAACTTAATATTCGGCCAACCAAGCTTTTTTTAAAATCATACTATAATTTCCGAAATTAATAATTAAAAAAGAAATAAACGATTGTATTCGATTATTAATAATAAAATTGAAAAGCGTAAAATATATAATTAAATAGCTACGAATTCTATTATATTTTTTTACAAAAAAAAAAGCCGAGAAAAATTAAATCAAAAGTTTTAAAAAAAAAAAAAGATTTAATCAGCGCCGAATCGATTAACGCATAACCGTTCGCTTTAAAATCGGCGAGCGCTTTCATTTTGTACAAAAAGCCATTTTTAATAAATATAACGGAAATTATTAATAAATCGCTATCAAAAAGCTTTCGAACGTTAAAATAACGTATATCGCGCAATACGCTTAAAAAAAAAGCTTTGCTTAAGCTTAAGCGTTTTTTCGATTAGCGAAAAAGCTTTTAATTTCCTCGTATACGTTTTAAAAATCGTTTGAAAAAAGGTTTTCGTTTTTATTATTATTATCAAAAAGCGAATCTTCGGCCGGCTCGACCTCGTTTACATTTATCAGCCTAAAAAAGCTTTTAAATAAAACCGAAGGTCGGCCCGTAGAAAATCGTGTAAATTGGCCTTTTTAAACTTTCTGATATAAAATAAAAAACGAGCGTTATCGTTGGTCCGATCGAAAGGAAAAAACGCTAAAAAAAGCGTTTTGGCGTAGAAAAGAAGAAAAAGCAGCAAAGGGCTGAAAAAAAACCTGTGAAACATTTGAACGATTTTCGTACGTTCGATTTAATTCGTAGTACGCTTTAGTTAAAAACCTACCATTTTGATAAATAATAGACTTAATAGAAAAGCGACTCGTATATAAAATTCGTTTAGCTAATTGATTTTGTTTTTTTTATCGAACGGCGGTGAGCCAATCCTTAAAAGTCGTTATACGCGTTCATTTCAAATACAGCTTTTCTCGTAAACGCTTTGGTATTTTGTCGCGAAAAGCGTTCCGAAACTGTTTATTAGTTCGTATTTAAACGTTCGCTGCGAAAATGGAAAATCGCAGATAAAATCGCCAGAAATCGTCGTGCGTATTTATTATAAGCATTTTAAATTCGTTTTCGGCCTTTTAAACGTTTGAAAAATCGGCCAGAAAATCGGCGACTTTTTTTATTAATTTTTCGAAAAATATAAAATCGGAACGGTTTAAAATACGCGGAATCAAAAACTTTTTTATTACGCTTTCGGTCTGATCGAATATATAATTTTTGCGAAATCGATCGCTAGCGAAATAATCGTAATAAAATTCGAAATTGTCGAAAACTTTAGTTTTTTAATAGCGTGTTTTATAATTTTCACCGTTATTTAGTTTAAATTCAAAATTCGAAACGCGCTTTATATAAGCTAGTCGAGAATCAGCAAATAAATGAAAACTATAGCGTTTAAAAAGCGCGCTAAAATCTTGGCCGTCAGGGGAAGATTTAAAAAAAATTCGCGAAAAGCGTAGAAGTTGGTTTGCAGCGTTTATTAATTAAAATAAAACGTTGCGAAAAGAAAAGGAAGCAGCAGATTCGCGACTAGCAAAAGCACGTTCGATAAATTCTACCAAACGCTTTAATTAAAAGGTCTGTCGCAGTCGTATAATTTTTAAAAGTTGTCGTTTACGCTTTTGCGCTTTTTTCAATTGATTTTGCAAAAGTCTTAATTAAACGCTTTTAGCGTTAAGCTGGGAAATGGCAGGCGAAATGGTTAGCGCTCTGCCTTTTCTTTTGTTTTTCTTTTCTCGGAGAAAAAACTGTTTTTCAAAAAAAAAAGCTTTTAGGAAAAGCTGCTTTTTCGCTGATTAAAAAGAAGAAGGTTGAAATATAGTAGCAAAGCTGAAAAGCTCTGCTAAAAAAGAAATCGTTAAACAAAAGCTATTTTTCGCAAAATACGGAAATAAGCCTTTTCACGACCGGTCGATCATTTTAGTATAACCCGTAAAGAATTCGAAAAAAGAAATAGTTTACGCCGTCGCCAGCGTAAAAAAAAAGTTATTAATAATATAACGATTTAATTAATCGAAAGGCTAAAAAGTCAATTAACTGATCGCCGTATTTATATAATATAAAAAACGAACCTTTAATTCTGTAACAAAAATATTCATTTAGAATCAACAACTGCAGAAAGCAGAGGTTGCTAAAAAGAAAAAGCCTTATATACATGATAGTTTCCACAGTTGATAGGAGACCTACCAGAGGACCAAAAAGCTTGCAACTATACGTAGTTGCTGGGGTGACACGAGGGGCAAAAAAGTGAGCCGTTACACTAGGCTGCAAAAAAAAAAATGGCAGGCGAAATAATTAACGCTCTGCTTTTTCTCTTGTTTTTTTTTTCCTCGTGGAAAAAATTGTTTTTCAGAAAAAAAAGCTTCTGGAAAAAGCTGTTTTTTCGCTGATTAAAAAAAAGATTAAAATATAATAGCAAAAGCTGAAAAGCTCTGCTAAAAAAAAAATCGTTAAACAAAAGCTATTTTTCGCGAAATACGAAAATAAGCTTTTTTACGACCGGTCGATTATTTTAATATAACTCGCAAAAAATTCGAAAAAAAAAATAATTTACGCCGTCGCCAGCGTAAAAAAAAAATTATTAATAATATAACGATTTAATTAATCGAAAAGCTAAAAAATCAATTAATTAATCGCCGTATTTATATAATATAAAAAACGAGCTTTTGATTTTATAACAAAAATATTTATTTAAAATCAACAACTGCAAAAGGCAGAAATTGCTAAAAAAAAAAAGCTTTATATATATAAATAGTTTCCACAGTTAATAAGAAAACCCATCAGAAGACCAGAAAGCTTGCAGCTACACGTAGTTGCTGGGGTGATACGAGAGGTGGCAAAAAAATAAATCGTCACATTTATTAATACAAAGTATTATCGCTTTACATTTTGTTTCAAACAATATACGTCATCGTTTTTAACTACGTCCAAAAAAAACATAATTATAATAAATACAATTCAATTTATTTTATATGATTTAAAAACTAATTGATTAAAACCGAATTTTTTAATCCCAGACTTTTTTAGTTTTTTAATTCGTTTTTGGTTTTTTTGCCGTCAGCTCTTATAAAAAGGTAGCGTTTCGCTTATCGTATAAATCATTTTGTTTATTTTGCTTTTTTGAAAAATAATTCGATAAAGCGTTAGAGGAAATATCGTTTTAATTTACGAACGTTTTAATAACTGTTACCATCCTGGCCTGGCTAGTGGTAGTTGCCAGTGGTATGGTTGCCAGTGGTATGGTTGCCAGTGGTATGGTTGCCAGTGGTATGATTGCTGGTAGTGTTGGATTAAGGTTTGGGCACGGACCATTTCGGCCACTAGGCCTCGCGCTAAGTCACGTGATTCACAAGCGCAATCTATTGTATATAAAATTCGCGATCCCGAGCATTTTAGCTCGGTGTTTTTTTTTTTATTTATATGCGTATATAAGAATTAAGGCAGAAAAACACTAGTTCAAACAATAAAGGTCAGATAAAATTGGGTTAATAGTCAGACTGATTTCTGTGACGATTCACTCTGTTGCCACCTCTCGTGTCACCCCAGCAACTACGTATAGCTGCAAGCTCCCCAGCAACTACGTATAGCTGCAAGCTCCCTGGTCTTCTGATGGGTCTTCTCATCAACTATAGAAATTATTATATATATAAAGCTCTTTCCTCTTAACAACCTCTGCCTTCTGCAGTTGTTAATTTTAAATGAATATCTTTGTTACAAAACCAAAAGCTCGTTTTATACCATATGAATACGGCGACCAATTGACTGATTTTTTAGCCTTCCGATTAATTAAATCGTTATATTATCAACAACTCTTTTTTTACGCTGGCGACGGCGTAAACTATTTCTTTCCTCGAATTTCTCACGGATTATATCAAAATGATCGACCGGTCGTAAAAAGGCTTATTTCCGCATTTCGCGAAAAATGGCTCCTGTTCAACGATCCCTCCTTTAGCAAAACTTTTCAGCTTCTGCTATTACACCTCAACCTCCCTTTTTTTTTTAATCAGCGAAAAAGCAACCTTCCCCAAAAGCTTTTTCTTCTAAAAAACAATTCTTTCCCCGAAGAAAAAAAAACAAAAAAAAAGGCAGAGCGCTAACCATTTCGCTTGCCACCTCCCAGCCTAGCGCTAAAAGCGTTCAGTTGAAACTTTTGCAAAATTAATTAAAAAAAACGCAAAAGCGTAAACGACAACTTCTGGAAGCTATGCGATTGCGACAGACCTTTTAATCAAAGCGTTTAATAAAATTTATCGAACGTGCTTTTGCCAATCGCGAATCTGCTGCTTCTTTCTCTTCTCGCAACGTTTTATTTTAACTAACAAACGCTGCAAACCAATCTTTACGCTTTTCGCGAACTTTTTTTAAATTTCTTTTTAACGGCCAAAACTTTAGCGCGCTTTTTAACGCTATAATTCCCATTTATCTGCTGACTTTCGACTAGCTCGTATAAAGCGCGTTCCGAACCTTGAATTTAAATTAAATAATAATAAAAATTACAAAACACGCTATTGAAAAACTAAAATTCTCGACAATTTCGAATTCTACCACGACTATTTCGCTAATAATCGATTTCGCAAAAATTATATATTCGATCAGACCGAAAGCGTAGCAAAAAAGTTCCTAACCCCGCGTATTTTGGACCGTTCCGACTTTATACCTTCCGAAAAATTAATAAAAAAGGTCGCCGATTTCCTGGCCGATTTTTCAAACGTTCAAAAGGCGGAAAACGAATTTAAAATGCTTGCAATAAATACGCACGACGACTTTTAGCGATTTTATCTGCGATTTTCCATTTTCGCAGCGAACGCTCAAATACGAACTGACAAACAGCTTCGAAACGCCTTTCGCGACAAAATACCAAAGCGTCTACGAGAAAAGCTGCATTTAAAATAAGCGCGTACAACGATCTTCAAAAATTGGCTCACCGCCGTCCGTCAAAAAAAACATCAATTAACTAAACGAATTTTATACGCGAATCGCTTTTCAACCAAATCTACCATTTATTAAAATAGTAAATCCTTAACCAAAACGTACTACGAATCAAATCGTACGTACGAGAATCGTTCAAATGCTCCACAGGCTCTCTTTCAGCCCCCTGTTTTTTTTTCTCTTCCACGCCAAAACGCTTCCCTTGGCGTTTTTTCCTTTCGATCGGACCAACGACAACGCTCGTCTTTTATTTTACATCAAAAAATTCGAGGCCAATTTGCACGATTTTTTACGAGCCGACCCTCGGTTTTATTCAAAAGCCTTTCCAGACTAATAAATATAAACGAAATCGAACCGGCCGAAAATTCGCCCTTTAATAATAATAATAAAAACGAAAACCTCTCTCTAAACGACTTCCAAAACGCACACGAAAAAATCGAAAGCTTTCCCGCCAGTCGAAAAAACGCCCAAGCCTAAACAAAGCCTTTTTTTTAGGCGTGTTGCGCGATATGCGTTATTTTAACGTTCGAAAGCTTTTTGATAGCGATTTACTAATAATTCCCGTTACATTTATTAAAAATAGCTTTTCGTACAAAATAAAAGCGCTCGCCGATTCTAAAGCGAACGGTTATACGTTAATCGATTCGGCGCTAATCAAATCTTTTTTTTTTTTTTTAAAACTTTTGATTTAATTTTTCCCGGCTTCTTTTTTTGTAAAAAAGTATAATAAAGCTCGTGGCCATTTAATTATATATTTTACGCTTTTCAATTTTATTATTAACAATCGAATACAATCGTTTACTTTTTTTTTAATTATCAACCTCGGAAATTATAATATGATTTTAAAAAAACTTGGCTGGCCGAATACCAAATTCTATTAAACTATAATAAACGCAAGCTTTATTAACCGAAGTCTTATCCTCCCACAGCCTTTTACGCTCGTTGTATTAAAATCTTTTATTTACACCTCCGAAAAATTTAATCTCGCTATTAAAACGACGCTATAAAACGTAATAAAAACTTTAACCAATTATGACAAATCTACGACGCTGTGCGAAACGCGAAAAAATCGAATTTCATTCGCGGTATTAATTTCGATAGCGACGCTAATAAAATAATACAAAAAATTACACCATTTTTCCAGGCTGCCGATTTCCCTTCTATTATTTTTTCTTTTTTTTTTCTTTCTTCGTCAAAACAGCTTCCTCGTTCTACGAAAAACAATTATATTAAAAACCGAAAAAAAGCCCTCGCCGCGATAGCCTTTTAGTTTAATATAATCGATAATTTAAACAAACCATTTTTTAAACCTTTTAAACGACCAGTTCGAAAACAAATCCTTTAACCTACTGCTTATTCAATTTCTATCTGCCAGATTATTACACACGCTTTTAAGCTGATTTCCAGAAAAAAAGCAGTTGAAATGTTTTCAATTTTCTTATACGAAATCGACAAAATACTAGACGACCTTACGTATAATACTTCCTTCAAAACCCAATCTTATAATTTTTTCGAACGTTTCAAAACCAATAAAATATCGATTTCGACCTTTTTAACCAGCTTAGCAAAACTAATTTCGAATAAACCTTTCTTCGAATCTTTTCCCCCGAAGTACAAAAACCTCGAATACGTGTTTTCTAAGGCCGCCAGTAACAAGCTAGCCCCTTACCGGCCCTACGACCATAAAATCGAGCTTATTGTAAATAAAAAAAAGCTGAAATACACTTTTTTATACAAAATATCGATTCCAAAGCTCGAAATTATCAAAACTTATTTGCAAAACAATTTTAATAAAGATTTTATCGAACCTTCTATCGCTTTTTTCGCTGCTCCAATGCTTTTCGCTAAAAAACCCGACGGTTCATTGCGTTTTTGTATCGACTATCGAACTTTTAATAATATTACTCGTAAAAATCGCTACCCCTTTCCTTTTATCGATAAAACTTTTGCTCGTTTCTCGAAAGCGCGAATTTTTACGAAGTTCGATATTCGTCAAATCTTTCACAAAATTCGAATAAATTCCGCTAATAAAAAACTAACGACGTTTCGTACGTATTACGGCGCTTATAAATGCAAAATGTTATCTTTTAGCTTTATTAATAAATCCGCAATTTACCAACGCTATATAAACGACGTTTTTTTCGATTATTTAAACGATTTTTGCATTATATACCTGAATAATATTTTTATTTATTCGTCCGACCTTTTGAAACACGCCATATACGTTCGCAAAATATTTTAAAAGCTCGTTAACGCTGAATTACAGGCCGATATTCGGAAATTTAAATTCAACGTTACACGGACCCGTTACCTAGGTTTTATTATTTCGATTAAAAGCCTAGAAGTAGATTTAAAAAAAGTTTCCGTAATCGCCCACTGGAAGCCTCCTACTACTGTAAAAGGTGTATAAAGCTTTTTTGGTTTTTGTAATTTTTACCGACGTTTTATTCGAAACTACGGTATAATTGCAAAATCTCTGATTCATTTGACCAAGGCTAACGTTCCTTTTAATTTCACTTCTAAATGTCAAAAGAATTTCGACCTTTTTATACTAACCTTTATTATTGCACCAATTCTATAATATTACAGGCAAAACCTTTCCTGCATATTAAAAACTAACGCTTCCGACGGCGTAATAGCTTTTATGCTTTCGCAATTCCATAGCGACGACTAGCTCCCAATCGCCTACTTCAGCAAAACCATAGCCTTCGCAAAATTAAACTACGTCGTATACGACAAAAAAATGCTCGTAATCGTAAAATCTCTAGG
Organism: Blumeriella jaapii; assembly: GCA_009599575.1. Classification (NCBI taxonomy): domain Eukaryota; kingdom Fungi; phylum Ascomycota; class Leotiomycetes; order Helotiales; family Drepanopezizaceae; genus Blumeriella; species Blumeriella jaapii. Next base: position 95,731 of record VWND01000029.1, on the reverse strand, counting down.
CAACTTTCGTGCTAAACTAGCTAATTTAATTTATTAAATTAAAATAATCATTAATTACAAAGCTTTAAAATATTTTATAACCTCCAAACCCTTAAACGCTCGATAAGCACGCTGAGCCGAATTTCTCGCCGACTACAACTTTTTCATTACGTACAAACCAAATAAACACAACCTTTTGGCTGACGCACTGACACGTCGTACGAACGAACTCGACCGCCAAAACTCTTTTAAACGCATCCAGCGCCTGCAAATACTTTTTCGAGCCGATTAAATCGATCACCGCTTTTTAATTAAAAAACTTCGACCGTCCACGGCCTTCGAAACAGCTGTTTTTATCGTTAAAATAACTGATTTTTCATCCGCATTCCGTATCGTCGACCAGCTTTTCCACGCTAATCGTATAGCTAGCAGCCTGATGGCCCTCCGAAAAAAAGCTGTACGAAACGCTACGAAAAAAAACAATAACAATATTTCGTATATATTTAAACGCGATCTACTGCTATATTACGGTCGCTTAATAATACCAGACGTCGATTATTTTCGTTTAGCTTTTATACGAAAAATACACGACCAGATTTCCACCGCTCATTCCAGCGCTCGCAAAACTACGCAATTACTTTCGAACTAATACTATTAACGAAATATAACAGCTTTCGTAAAACAATATTATCGCAACTGCCACGCTTATCGAAGAAATTCTGTTTCAAAAAATAAACGCCCCGGCTTTTTTCAGTTTTTTCCTGTTCCTGACCATCTTTAGGAATACGTTATAATAAATTTTTACAGCTTTAATAAAAACAAACACGATTACGATAACATATTCGTAATAATAAATCGCTTTTCCAAACAAGCTATTTCGATCTTCTGTCATAAAAATATCGACGCTCGAAGCCTCGTCAAACTATATATATTCCACGTATACAAGTATTTTGGCCTTTCAAAAAATATTATTAGCGATCGTGGCTTCTAATATTAGTTTATTTTTTGGTCTGAATTAAACAAAATACTCGGTACGCAATTAAAGCTTTCGACAGCCGCTTATTTTAAAACCGACGGTCAAACCGAAATTTACAACTAATATCTATAAAAACGCTTTCGACCCTTCGTAAACTTTTATTAAAACGATTAAAGCGAATTTCTTTTAATAATGGATTTCGCCCAAATAATCCTTCCTCACGAAAGTCTAAATGGCCTTTCACCTTTTAAAATTGTACACGATTATATTTCTTACACCAATTGAAACTGGAAGCTCGATACTTCCCCCTCCCCCAACCCTTTACACAAACTAAACGCAAACGAAGCTCGTGCGTACGCTCGCCGCCATTACGACGCTTGGAACCTCGCCAAATCGCACCTTTAATAAGTCCACGACAAAATAAAAAAAAGTACGAATAGATTTCGCCGCGCGAACGATTTTAACGTTAGCGACTACGTATAATTCGATATGCGCCCATTTCCGACCTTCCGGCTCTCCCGCAAGCTCGACAATCCTACAAACGACCCTTTCAAAATTGTAGCCAAAATTTTCGACAACGCTTTTAAGCTAAACCTTTCTAGTATTATAAACGTACATCCAGTTTTTCACGCTAGTCGACTGCGTAAAACAGCTAACGACGCGCTTCCAAATCAGGTTAACCCAGCCCCTGAATCTATTAATATAATTGATAAGCTTAAATACGAAATCGAAAAATTAATCGCCTGTCGAATGCAGCGAAAAACCCTTTAATACAAAGCTTTTTGGATAGGCTTAAATAAAAATCTTACATGGTACCCCGCGTCTGATTTTATATACGCTCCTCTGAAAGTGCGCGATTTTCATTTGGCGCATAAAAAGCTTCCCGGTCTTTCTGCAAAACTTATAGACTGGCTGAAAGCATATTCCGAAGGTTTGGACTCGTACGATCATTTGGATAATAACGTACTAATAAATAAAAGCTCGAAAGCGCGCTTTTTTCGGACGGAAAAATAGTATAACGATTCATTCTGTTGCCACCTTTCGTATCATCCCAGCAACTACGTATAGCTGCAAGCTTCCCAGCAACTACGTATAGCTGCAAGCTCCCTGATCTTCTGATGAATCTCCCTATCAACTATGGAAACTATCATATATATAAAGCTCTTTCTCCTTAGCAACCTCTGCCTTTTGCAGTTGTTAATTCTAAGTGAATATTTTTATTACAAAACCAAAGGCTCGTTTCATACCATATGAACACGGCGACCAGTTGACTGATCTCCCAGCCCTCCGACTGATTAGATCGTCACAATTTCTACCTTTTACATTTCTAGTAGAAGGCGTGTATAAATACAAAAGAAAAGGTGGAACCCTCGAGAAAAGTATTTTCCAGAAAACCAAGCGAATCCTATTTAATATGCTTTTCCAGCCTTTATCCCGACCTTTTTTCAATCCTTTTTAATATAATTTTAATAATTGATTTTTTAGCAATTATTCCTATAAAATGTTTTATTTAAATATTATCTTCAGCCTTTATAATATTATCCGGCCCCTACGGCCTATCCGCAGAAAATACTATTCGAAAATTAGTAAAAAGCAAAAGATCTTGGCGAATCATCTGACTTATATATATAATATTAATTTCTGATATTACTTCTTTTTCTAAACTTTTAGTTCCTAAAAGCGATTGATTTTTTTATGCGTATGCTTCCGTATATAACGTACGTTACGCCTTCGAAATAACGTACGGTTTTTTTCGCTTTCGGTCGTGAATTATAGCTATTCTGCTGTTTTGTTTTTTTTGTTTTCGGTAACGCTCGCATTTTAATTTAAAAAAACCTTTTTTCTTAAAATGGCCGCAATCTTTCTGCTCGACTTCTTTTTCTTTTTTTTTATTTTTATTTTCTTATCAGCTTTCTTTTATTTTAATTAACTGCTTCTCGCCGCGTTCGCCGCGAACTTTTAAAATACCCTTAACTTTTATTTGCTTTCGGTATGCACGCTTAATCTTACGCGAAAGCATTACAGCGGCCTTTTTACCCTTTTGCGTTTTCGAGCTTTTTAGCGTAAAATGCAACCGCTGCAAAGCTTCGCATATTTAATACTTTTTTATAAATCTCCTAAATTTTTATTCGAACTCGCTTTTAATTAGCTATAAATTCCTGCCGCACGCGCTATCGAAGCGCAAACTTTTTTTTCGCAAGCCTTAACGATTTTATAAATCGTTTCGATGCTGCTATCGCCGCTGCCGTATACATATCCTTCACAACATATACGGATTTTACTTTTTGTTCGCAACAATCACTAAATTTATTGCATTCGATTCGGGAAACTCGTTTTTTTTCGAATTTCGAAAAATCAGCTCGAAAATTCGTCGCGTTCGCCGTGCAGTTCGCGAAATAATTTTTTTTATTTTCTTTCGGTCGTTCGACGACCACGACCACGATTACGACGAATTATATATTCGTTTTATAAACGCAATCTTACCGTTTTAATTAAATTTATATTTTTTAAAAAAAAATAAGCGAATATTTTTAGCATTCGCTTTTTTTTTTTCGCTTTAAAATACGAAGCGCGAATATTTATTATTGCAACGTCGGCTATTATTAATCAGTTCGACGAAGCAGACCGATAGTTTTAAATACGTCGCAAAATGTAAATATAATTCGCGACCGCTGCCGATAGCGTCGTAAATTAGCAAAAAAAGCCCGAAATGTGACGATCTAATCAGTCGGAGGGCTGGGAGATCAGTCAACTGGTCGCCGTGTTCATATGGTATGAGAAACGAGCCTTTGGTTCTGTAACAAAAATATTCACTTAGAATCAATAATTGCAAAAGGCAGAAATTGCTAAAAGAAGAGAGCCTTATATATATAATAGTTTCTACAATTGATGGGAGACCCACCAAGAGACCAGAAAGCTTGCAATTATACGTAGTTGCTGGGGTGACGCGAGGGGCAAACGAGTGAGTCGTTATACTATCCTTCCGTCCGAAAAAAACGCGTCCTCGAGCTTTTATTTATTGATACGTCGCTATTCAAATAATCGTACGAATTTAAACCTTCGGAATACGCTTTTAGCCAGTTTATAAGTTTTGCAGAAGGACCGGAAAGCTTTTTATGCGTCAAATAAAAGTCGCGCATTTTTAAAAAAACATATATAAAATCAAACGCGGAATACTACGTGAGATTTTTATTTAAGCCTATTCAAAAAGCTTTGTACTAAAAGGTCTTTCGCTGTATTCGATAAGCGATTAATTTTTCGACTTCGTATTTAAGCTTATCAATTATATTAATAAATTCAAAGGCTGAGTTAATCTGATCTGAAAGCGCGTCGTCAGCTGCTTTACGCAGTCGATTAGCGTAAAAAACTGGGTGTACGTTTATAGTACTAAAAAGGTCTAGCTTAAAAGCGTTATCGAAAATTTTGGCTATAACTTTGAAAAGGCCGTTTATAAGATTGTCGAGCTTGCGGAAGGGCCGGGAGGTCGGAAATAAACGTATATCGAGCCATACGTAATCGCCGACGTCAAAATCGATCGCGCGGCGAGACTTATTCGCACTTCTTTTTATTTTGTTATAGGCTTGTTAAAAATGCGATTTGGCGAGGTTCCAGGCGTCGTAATAGCGGCGAGCGTACGCACGAGCTTCGTCTGCGTTTAGCTTATATAAAAGGTTGGGGGAGGGGAAAAAGGAAATATCGAGCTTCCAGTTCCAGTTGGTGTAGGGAGTATAACCGTGTACAATTTCAAAAGGTGAAAGGCCATCTAGACTCTCGTAAAAAAGGACCATTTGGGCGAAATTTATTATTGGAAGAAATTCGCTTCAATCGTTTTAATAAAAGCTTACGAAAGGTCGAAAGCGTTTTTGCAGATATTAGTTGTAAATTTCGGTCTGACCATCGGTTTTAGAATAAGCGGCTATCGAAAGCTTCAGTTGCGTACCGAATATTTTATTTAATTTAAACCAGAAAATAAATTAATACTAAAGGCCACGATCGCTAATAATACTTTTTAAAAGGCCGAAATACTTATACACGTGAAATATATACAATTTAACGAAGCTTCGAGCGTCGATATTTTTATAGCAAAAGATCGAAATAGCCTGCTTAGAAAAGCGATTTATTATTACGAACACGTTATCGTAACCGTATTTGTTTTTGTTAAAACTGCAAAAGTTTATTATAACATGCTTCTAAAAGTGGTCAAAAACAGAAAAAGACTGAAAAAAGCCGGAGCGTTTATTTTTTAAAATAAAACTTTTTCGATAAGCGTGGCAGTTGCGATAGTATTATTTTACGAAGGCTGTTATACCTCGCTAATAATATTAGTCCGAAAGCAATTGCGTAATCTTACGAGCGCTGAGATAAGCGGTAAAAATCTGGTCGTGCACTTTTCGTACAAAGGCCAAACGAAAATAATCGACGTCTGGTACTATCAGGCGACCGTAATATAACAGCAGATCGCGTTTAAATATATACGAAATATTATTATCGTCGTTCCCTTTCGTAGCGTCTCGTATAGCTTCTTTTCGAAAGACCATCAGGCTGCTAGCTATGCGATTAGCGTAGAAAAGCTGGTCAACGATACGAAATGCGAAAAAGAAATCAGCTATTTCAACGATAAAAACAGCTGTTTCGGAAGCCGTGGAAAATCGAAGTTTTTCAGTTAAAAGGCGGTAATCGATCTGATCGGCTCGAAAAAGGGTTTGCAGGCGCTAAATGCGTTTAAAAAAATTTTAGCGGTCGAGTTCGCTCGTACGACGTATTAATACGTCAGCCAGAAAATTGTATTTATTTGGTTTATACGTAATAAAAAAATTATAATCGGCAAAAAGCTCGGCCCAGCGTGCTTATCGAGCGTTTAAAAGTTTAAAAGTTATAAAATACTTTAAAATTTATAATTAGTAATTATTTTGATTTGATAAATTAAACCAACTAGTTTAGCACGAAAATTGCCCAAAGATTTTACGATTGCGAGCATTTTTTTGTCGTATACGACGTAGTTTAGCTCTGCGAAAGCTATGGTTTTGCTAAAATAAGCGACTGAAAGCCAGTCGTCGTTATGGAATTGCGAAAGCATAAAAGCTACTACGCCGTCGGAAGCGTCAGTTTTTAATATATAAAAAAGGTTTTGCTTATAATATTATAAAACTGGTGCAGTAATAAAGGCTAGTATAAAAAGGTCGAAACTCTTCTGACATTCAGAAATAAAATTAAAAAAAACGTTAGCTTTAGTCAAATAAACCAAAAGCTTTGCAATTATACCGTAGTTTCGAATAAAACGTCGGTAGAAATTACAAAAACCAAAAAAGCTTTGTACATCTTTTACAATAGTAAAAGACTTCTAATAAGCGACCACGGAAATCTTTTCTGGATTTACTTCTAGGTTTTCAATCGAAATAATAAAGCTTAAATAACGGGTCCGAGTAACGTTGAATTCAAACTTTCGAATATCGGCCTGTAATTCAACGTTAGCGAGCCTTTAGAGTATTTTGCGAACGTATATAACGTGTTTTAAAAAGTCGGACGAATAAATAAAAATGTTATCTAGGTATGCAATACAAAAATCGTTTAAATAATCGAAAAAAACGTCGTTCATATAACGTTGGTAAATTGCGGATTTATTAATAAGGCCAAAAGGTAGCATTTTGTATTTATAGGCGCCGTAACGCGTACGAAACGTTGTCAGTTTTTCATTAGCGAGGTTTATTCGAATTTTGTAAAAAGCTTAACGAATATCGAGCTTCGTAAAAATTCGTGCTTCCGAAAAACGAACAAAAGTTTTATCGATAAAAAGAAAAAAATAGCGATTCTTACGAATAACGTTATTAAAAATTCGATAATCGATATAAAAACGTAATAAACCGTCGGGTTTTTTGGCGAAAAGCATTAAAACAGCGAAAAAAGCGGTGAAAAGTTCGATAAAACTTTTGTCAAAATTATTTTGCAAATAGGTTTTGACAATCTCGAGCTTTAAAATCGACATTTTATACAAAAAAATATATTTCAGCTTTTTTTCATTTATAATAAGCTCGATTTTATAATCGTAGGGCCGGTAAAAAGCTAGCTCGTTATTGGCGGCCTTAGAAAACACGTATTCGAGGTTTTTGTATTCCGGGGGAAGAAATTCGAAAAAAGGTTTATTCGAAATTAGCTTTGCTAAGCTGGTTGAAAAAGTCGAAATCGATATTTCATTGGTTTTGAAACGTTCGAAAAAACTATAAGATTGGGTTTTAAAAAAAATATTATACGTAAAGTCGTTTAATATTCTGTCGATTTCGTACAAAAAGGTTGAAAACATTTCAACTGCTTTTTTTCTGAAAATCAGCTTAAAAACGTATGCAATAATTTGGCAAATGAAAATTGGATAAGCAGTAAATTAAAAAATTCGTTTTCGAACTGATCGTTTGAAAGGTTCAGAAGATGGCTTATTTAAATTATCGATTATATTAAACTAAAAGGCTATCGCGGCGAAAGCTTTTTTTCGGTTTTTAATATAATTGTTTTTCGTAAAACGAAAAAGCTGTTTTAACGAAAAGAAAAGAAAAAAAAAAGAAATAATAAAAAAAAGATCGTTAGCCTGGAAAAATAATGTAATTTTTTGTATTATTCTACTAGCGTCGCCATCGAAATTGGCACCGCGAGTAAAATTCGACCTTTTCGCGCTCCGTATAGCGTCGTAGATCTGCCACAATTAATCAAGATTTTTGTTACGTTTTACAGCGTCGTTTTAGTGGCGAAATTAAATCTTTCGGAAATGCAAATAAAAGATTTTAATATAACGAGCGTAAAAGACTGTGGGGGGGTAAAACTTCGGCCAATAAAGCTTGCGTTTATTACAGTTTAATAAAACTTGATGTTCGGCCAATCAAGCTTTTTTTAGAATCATACTATAATTTCCGAAATTAATAATTAAAAAAAAAGTAAACGATTATATTCGATTATTAATAATAAGATTGAAAAGCGTAAAATGTATAATTAAATAGCTACGAGTTTTATTATATTTTTTTACAGGAAAAAAAGCCGGAAAAGGTTAAATCAAAAGTTTTAAAAAAAAAAAAAAGAATTTGATCAGCGCCGAATCGATCAACGCATAACCGTTCGCTTCAAAATCGGCGAGCGCTTTCATTTTGTACGAAAGACCATTTTTAATAAATGTAACGGAGATTATTAATAAATCGCCACCAAAAAGCTTTCGAACGTCGAAGTAACGCATATCGCGCAATACGCTTAAAAAAAAGGTTTTGCTTAGGCCTGGGCGTTTCCTCGACTGGCGGAAGAGCCTTCGACTTTTTTATATGCGTTTTAAAGTCGTTTAGAAAAAGGTTTTCGTCTTTACTACTATTATTAAAAAGCGAATCTTCGGCCGGCTCGATCTCGTTTATATTTATTAGCTTGGGAGGGCTTTTGAATGGAACCGAAGGTCGGCTCGTAAAAAATCGTGCAAATTAGCCCTTTTGAATTTTTTAATATAAAATAAAAAACGAGCGTTATCGTTGGTCCGATCGAAAAGGAAAAACGCCAGGAAGAGCGTTCTGGCGTGGAAAAAAAGAAAAAACAAAAAGCTGAAAAGAAATCTGTGAAGCATTTGAACGACTTTCGTACATACGATTTGACTCGTAATACGCTTTGGTTAAGAACCTACCATCTTAATAAATAATAGATTTGATTGAAAAGCGATTCGCGTATAAAATTCGTTTAGCCAATTGACCTTGTTTTTCTTAACGAACGGCGATAAGCCAATTCTTAAAAGTCGTTATACGCGTCTATTTCAAATGCAGCTTTTCTCGTAAACGCTTTAGTATTTTATCGCGAAAAGCGTTTCGAAGCTGTTTATCGGTTTTTATTTGAACGTTCGCTGCGAAAGTGGAAAATCGCAGATAAAACCGCCAAAAGTCGTCGTGCGTACTTATTGCAAGCATCTTGAACTCGTCTTCCGCTTTTTGAACGTCTAAAAAATCGGCCAGGAAATCGGCGATCTTTTTTATTAATTCTTCGAAAAATATAAAATCGGAACGGTCCAAAATACGCGGAATCAGAAACTCTTTTGCTACGCTTTCGGTCTGATCGAATATATAATTTTTGCGAAATCGATTATTAGCGAAATAATCGTAGTAAAATTCGAAGTTATCGAAAACTCTAGTCTTCTAATGGCGTGCTTTGTAATTTTCACCATTATTTAACTTAAACTCAAAGTTCGGAACGCGCTTTATACGAGCTAGTCGAAAGTCAGCAGATAAATAGAAATCATAGCGTTCAAAAGGCGCGCTAAAATCTTGGCCGTTATAGAAAGATTCAAAAAGAATTCGCGAAAAGCGTAAAGATTGGTCTGCAGCGTTTGTTAATTAAAATAAAACGTTGCGAGAAAAAGGAAAAGCAGCAGATTCGCGACTGACAGAAGCACGTTCGATAAATTCTAACAAACGCTCTGATTAAAGGGTCTGTCGCAGTCGTATAGTCTTCAAAAGTTGTCGTTCACGCTTTTACGCTTTTTTCAGTTGATTTTGCAAAAGTCTTAACTAAACGCTTTCAGCGCTAAGCTGCAAGAAAAAGGTGGCAGGCGAAATGGTTGGCGCTCTGCCTTTTTTTTTGTTTTTTTTTCCTCGGGAAAAAAACTGTTTTTCAAAAGAAAAAGCTTCTGGGGGAGGTTGCTTTTTCGCTGATTAAAAAAAGAAAGGTTGAAATGTAGTAGCAGAAGCTGAAAAGCTTTGCTAAAAGGAGGATCGTTAAACAGAAGCTATTTTTCGCGAAATGCGGAAATAAGCCTTTTCACGACCGGTCGATCATTTTGATATAACTCGTAAGGAATTCGAAAAAAAAAAAAATTTACGCCGTCGCTAGCGTAAAAAAAAAATTGTTGATAATATAACGATTTAATTAATCGGAGGGCTGGGAAATTAGTTAATTGATCGCCGTATTTATATGGTATAAAAAACGAGCTTTTGATTTTGTAATAAAGATATTCACTTAGAATTAACAACTGCAGAAGGCAGAGATTGCTAAGGGGAGAAAGCTTTATATATATGATAATTTCCATAGTTGATGGGAGATCCACCAGAAGACCAGGGAGCTTGCAACTATACGTAGTTGCTGGGGTGACGCGAGGGGCAAACGAGTGAGTCGTCATACGAAGCGCGATAATACGCCGAAAAGCTTGCAAAAGATTTTTTTTTTTTTTTGCAAACCCGCGCTTTTATTATTTTTTTCGCCGCTTCGCCAAATAGCATCGAATTTTTTTTTTTTTTTATTAAATTAATTATTTAAAAAGACCGAGTTTTACGAAAAAATTTAAAAACTTTAATAAATCCCGAGAAATTAAAATCGATTATCGCTAAAAAACTATAATAACAAACGCGTTCGTTTATTAATAAAATCTTACGCGTTTTTTTAAATTCGTTTATTAAAAATTAATTAGCAAAAATTCGATAAAACTATCGCTTTTTAATTACGTCGGCGAAAAGCATTTTATTAAACAAGCTTAATACTTTCGTTTTTAAGCAAAAAATCGCGAAATTTATACCGGGCTTAAAAAAAAAACGCGATTAAAAATTTAACGTTTACGAAAACAAAACTGAACTTTTTATTTAATCGATTTAAAAATCAAAAACTTTTTTTACTATTTAAAAAAGCGTCGAAATCTTTCGCAAAATACTCGAAGCCACCGCCGTACGTATTTCGGAAAAATAATACAATTATATAATACAAAACGTTTCAGCTACGGTTCCGAAACTATTCGGCGACGTTTTTTATTGCTTAAAATATTGTCAGAGGGCACGGCCCACGGTCCCCCGACCTTGGGCCAAGACCTTACCTAATGGCTTCGGGACTTGGTTCTCGGCTAACAGCCGAAGCTTTACCGAAACTCCGAAGCAAGCGCGATTTAGCGGCTCTGAGATATAACCAAACGAACCTTTCGTATTCTATTAAATCCTTAAGATTTAGTATACTAATAAATGCACCGTTTGCTTTTTGGTTTGCAAATATTCCCGTAATAATCTGAATTTTTTTTTTTCAGAACCGGCTAGCAAGCATTTATTCGTACTTTCGTTCAATTTCGCATATTTAAAACTTTAAATTTCGATTTCGATAGAAAAACCGATTGGCTTTATAATTAATTTATAACGAAAAAAAAAACTCGATAAATTCTGAGCAAAAAAAAACGTTTTAATTCCAAATTCCGATTTAAGCAACGCAGTATTATTAAATACCGAAAACATTACAAACATAACTATTTAAAACGAAAAACAAAATTAATAAACGAACGACAGTTTTTTACTTTTTTTATTTTTCTTTTTTTTTTTACAATTTATTTTACAAGCTCTATCTATCAACAAAGCTATTAACGATCGATTTTAGCGATCGTTTTTTTTTTTCGCTCCGAAGCTTTTTCGCGCGTAAAAAGCCTAACTAAAAGCCGAGCGCGAAAAAAACAAAACGATAAAAGCAAGATTTGCAATTATAAAAGCTTAATAAATAAAGCTTTAACGATTTTTAGCCAAAGCTTCAGCGCCACCAGAAAAACTCGAATATTTTTAATATTTATCGCAATCCCATTTTTACTAAAAACTTATTAATTAATTACTAAAATTTTTTAGATTTATTATTATTTCCATTTCGTTTTCAACTTTTATAAAGCCTAAAAAAAAAAACCGATTATTTCGGAAGCAGAATTCGTAAACTTTTTTTTTATCAGCTATTTATCCTAACGATATAAAAATTCTTTTAAATCAAAGCTTTTACCGGTTTTTACTTTTTTTAAAAACGATATTAAATATTAGTTATTAAAAATAAAAAATTATTTTGTTAAAAAAAGCATTTTCCGTTCGGATCTGCAAGCTTTAACCGCTAAAAACTACTTTTCAGATTTTATTAAAAAAAGAATCGCATATATCCGCATTTATTTCAAAAACCTTTTAAAAATCGATAAGTTTATAAATTAAGTCCTATTAAAAGCTTGGCTTTACCAAAAGTACGCCCGGATCGAAAATTCGGTCGAGGCCGATAAAAAAATAAAAAAACGTTGCTATATATTTGCTAATTAATTAATAACCGATTTTACGAATTACTTCGAGACCGTTTTTTAAAAAATTTCGTGGCGATATAAAAAACAGGCCGTTTTATTACGATATCGAATAAAACTAATACGTTTAATTTTCAAAAGCGTTTACGATTTGACACAAGGTGTTTTATTAATTATTTACGCCCAAATAAAAAACTACGTTTTAAAAGCCGAAAAATATATCCGAAGCGAATCAAGCCTTTTTTTAAAAAAAAAGGTTTATTTCGACTTTGGGAGCAAAAGCAATTCGAAAAACAGCAGCGCTTTTATTAAAAATACTACCGAATCGCCATTTTTAAACTCTAACCTTTATTCCTTACGCATACTATTAATTATTACTTCGGACAATATTAAAAAAAAAAACCAGATATCCGGAAATCGATTTAAAAAAAAAAAAAAAAAAACGAGAAAAATAACGTCTGCTTTTTTTGCGAAAAAACCGGACATATAATATTAAAATGCTTAAAAAACGAAAACTTTATTTGTCGTTAAAAGCGACGGAATTTCTAAGCAAAAACTCCGTTATTAAAACCTTTTGAAAAAGCTCGGACAATTAAAAAATCGGAATCAGCGATAATTTATTAATTATATTTAATATACTTTTTTTAAATTCCGACGACTTATTTTATATTATTAATATCAATTTTAATTTTTACGTTATACCGATATATATTAAAAACGAAAAGCAAAATATCAAAAAACTCGACGCTATTATAAACTGCGGCGCTATTAAAAACTTTATTAATAACGCAATTTTACCGTTTATTTATTATTAAACACGAATCGATCTATGTTTTTTAATTAAAAACGTTTAAAAAACGGAAATTGGCTTCCGCTTGCAACGATAGCACAATCCAGATCTTATTAAATTGCTACGTAATAAAAACATTAATTATACAAAAATTCCGGAAAATAAATATATATTTCGCTAATTTTATTTTCGGGCGACCATGGCTATAATAATACAATTCAGTCGTAAACTGGAAATCGGAAAAACTTAATTTAAAAACCAAATTATTTTTATAATTAAAACACTTTTTACGATATTATTATTACGAAAAAATATATGCTTTTGATAAACGACGCCGCCGACGCGGCAAAAAACCTTTTTAACGATATACCGACTTATAATACTAAATTTCGGAACTTTTACAAATTTACGAACGAGCTATTATCTTTTATTATCGAAAATCTTAAAAAGCCGCGATTACCCGATAAATACGCCGAATTTAAAAACTTAGTTTTTAACAAATCTAAATTCTAAATCTTTTTTTCCGAACGCTCGGGCTTCGATTACGAAATCAACCTACGATTCGAATTTAAACTTTTTTACGAACCGTTATACAATCTGTCCGAAAACGAACAAAAGGTTTTAAAAAACTATTTAGCATAAATGCAAAAACAAAAATTTATAAAACTATCGAAATCGAAGGCCGCGGTATTTTTTTTTTATACGATTAAAAAAAACAACGCATTAAGATTTTGCGTAAATTATAAAAAACTAAACGCTATTATAATTTCAAACCGGTATTTAATTTTTTTAGTATTAAAAATCTTTAATCGACTAGAAAAAGCCAAAATCTTTACTAAATTAGATTTACGATAAAGGTTTAATTTAATTCGCATCGCGAAAAAATACAAATAAAAAACCGCTTTTCGTATTCGATTTAACTTTTTCGAATATTTGATAATGCCGTTCGAATTATATAATACACCGGCCACTTTTCAAGTTTATATCGATAAAATCTTAAAAAAATTCGTAAATATATTCGTTATAATTTATTTTAAATAATATACTAATTTATTTCGATAACGAATCCATTTATACCGAATACGTTACTAAAATCTTAAAAGCTTTTTTAAACGCCAAATTGTATTGCAAGCTGGAAAAGTGCGAATTCGATACGAATATAATCGAGTTTTTAAAATTTATAATTTTATTTTTCGGTATAAATATAAATAAAAAAAAAAATGGCTACGATTAACGAATAGCCAATCTCTATTATAGCCAAAAAAACTTTATCGTTTTTAAGATTTTGCAACTTTTACCGAAGATTTATTTACTATTATAATTTAATTATTATTAAAATAACCAAATTTTTTAAAAGCAAAAGCTTATTTTTTTAAAACGACGAAGCAATTAAATCCTTTTTCGAGCTATAAAAAACCTTTAGCAAAGCTCCACTCCTAATACATTTTAATTTAAGCTTAAAAATCTGGCTCGAATGCGACGTATTAATAATCGCATTCGCAGGTATTATATCCCAACGATAAAACGATTCCTATTTTTATCTAATCGCATTTTATTTTAAAAAATTTATTTCCGCGAAAGTAAATTATATTATTTTCGACCAAAAAAACTCTTGGCAATCGTAAAGTTAATAAAACATTAGCGATATTATTTAAAAAATGTATATTATAAAATTATTATTATTTTAAATTATAACAATTTAAAATATTTTATAATAATTCGCATTCTAACAAAACGATAAGCTAAATAAGTTATAATATTATTTATTATTAATTTCGAAATTATTTATAGAACCGGTTTTAAAAACCCGGCCGATGCATTTTTAAAAAAACCAAATTACGCTTAAAAACCCTCAGAACCTGTTAAACCTTTATTAAAGCCTTTTTATACCGAGGATCTGAACGAATTGTTATTGTTACAAAAACAGAAAAATCTATTTTATTTTATTAGCAGCATAGCGAAAAAAACTAATAAAAAAAAAAAATCGAAAGCGCGAAAGCAGAACTGAAAGAAATATAACAAAACCAAATTCAAAATACAAGCAACTTTTTTATTACAAACGACGGCGAATTTAAAACAAATAAGATTTTTTAACGCGATATCGCTTTCGAAATCGAAAAAGCATAATAATCTTACCAAAATCTTTTCGGTTCCGATTTTTTATTCGTAAACGGTGTGTAAATGTATAAGAAATTCAGATTTTACGTTTTATCGAATGCTAATTTTAAAAAAACGATTGCTGAAAAAATTCTATAATAATCCGACCGCGGACCATTTTGAACGTAACAAAATTATTTCAACTTTGAAACGCCTGTTTTACTAGTTTGGAATAACGGCTGATATCGAAAATTATATATTTTTTTATATTATTTGTAAAAAAAACAAATTATTCAGGTTAAAAACAAACGGAAAACTATGCTTTTTGCCCGTTTTCACACGTTTATAAAGCAATATTTTACTAAATTTAATCACAAATCTACCGAACGCTTTTAGCAAAAAAGATTTCGCTTATAATAAAACCGGGAAACCAGCCGTTTACGATATTATATTTATAATCGTTTGCCGCTTAATAAAACAATTTTATTTTACGGCAATTCGCAAAAATATAATAACGGTATAATTCGCTTATATTTTTTGCAAAACAGTATTTTTAAAGCATAGCATATCCGACGATATCGTTTCCGACCGTAAATTATTATTTACGTCGGGCTTTTAAAATATTTTTATCGTAATATTTTATATTAAGCGGAAACTATCTATTGCTTTTTATTTTTAAATTAACGAATAAACCGAAAAAGCGAACGCCGTATTAAAAACTTATTTACGTTTTTACGTAGATTTCAATTAAAACGATTGGCCAAATTTACTGCCGATAGCCGAATTCGTTATTAGCAACGCGATTTTCTTTTTCACCGGAATATTTTTTTTTTAAAACAAACGGTATTAAAGCGAAACCGTTTGGCTTGAAAAAATTACTAAATTACAAATCAGAATCAGCCGTATAAATAACGGAAAAATTAAAACAAATATATTAAACTTTAAAAAAAATATTATTTTACGCGCAAAACTTTTAAGCAAAATACTACGACAGAAAACACGCTTAAACACATTTTATTATCGAAGAAAAAATGTATTTAAATATAAAAAAACTTAAAAACAAAAAGATTTTGCAAAAAAAAACTAAACGCTAAAAAATTTAAATTTTTTTCGATATTAAACAAAATCGGCTTTTAAATATATAAACTTCGACTTTTAAACATTTGGAAACTTTATAACGTTTTCTACGTTAATTTGCTAAGTTTTTACCGCAAAGCGTTAAAAATCGACAAAAGCGAAAAAAAAGCGAAAGCATCGGATTCCGAATTTATAGAAAACGATTTCGGAAAATAAAAAGAAAAATAAAAGGTCGATCAGATTTTAAACTCCGCATTTAAAAGTCGGTGAAAAAAATTGCATTTTTTAATAAAATAAAAAAGATAATTTTCGGATTACGACTTTTGGCAAAAGGCCGAAAACCTGGAAAACGCATCAGATTTGGTTGCCAAATTTTTCAAACACAACTTTTTTAAACCTGGCGCAGAAAAAAACAAGCACTATTAATATACTATTAGTATTTACATTTAATATTATATTTTTTTTAATATTTAATTCAAAATTATTTTGATTATTCGTAAAGCATTATTTTTAAATTTAATTAATATTGGCAAAGAATTTTATTATTTCTAACCGAAAATTGTATCTCAACGTCAAACCTTAAAACACTGCTTTCAAGTCCAATTAATATTAGCAAAGGACTTTATTATTTCTGACCGAAAATTGTATTTTAACGTTAAACTTAAAGTATTGCTTTTAAATCCAATTAATATTAGCAAAGGATTTTATTATTCCTGACCGAAAGTTGTATCTTAACGTTAAATCCTAAAGCGTTTTTCGATATTACGTAATATTACCACAGGCAGAACTAGATTTAATACGAAGGACGGTATTTAAAAAAAGGGAGAATATCAGAGGGCACGGCCTACGGTCCTCCGATCTTAAGCCAAAACCTTATTTAATGGCTTCGGGACTTGGCTTTCGGCCAATAGCCGAAGCTTTACCGAAACCCCGAAGCAAACGCGACTTAGCGGCTCTAAGATATAACCAAACGAACTCTTCGTATTCCATTAGATTCCTAAGATTCAGTATACTAATAAATACACCGTTTGCTCCCTGGTCTGCAAATGTTCCCGTGACAAATATATAAAAAACAAAGTTTTTATTTAAATCAAAATTAAGCCGATTAATACGCGCTTTTTTCGATACGAAGCAAACTTAATTATAAGCAAGCAAATTTAAATTTTTTTTTTTTTATAATTAATTAAAAACTTTACTTTTTTCGGCGTCAGCGTTTAAGCCAAATTTATCGATAAAAAACCGGTTATACTTCGCTATAATTTTAAATGCCAAAGCTTTTGCAATTTATTAATTTGCATTCGATACGCTTATTACAATTATTATAATAACCGAATACAAAACTACGATAGCCCGATTAATTTTAATTGCAAAACAGCTTTTTAATACGCGAATTGTTATAAGTTATACGTTGCGGATTATTTACGCTGTTTTGCGGCTTTTCGCCGCGTAAATAATAAAATAATACGATTAATTAAAAAAAATTTAAAAAACTGTCCGGCGATTAGAAAAAAGCGGCCTATTCGATCGCGATTATTTTTATTATTAAAATATTTATTTTTTCAAATAATAATAACCCGGTTTTTAATAACGCGGGCCGAAAAAAAAAAACGCGAAAACGCCGTAACGGCATACGAATATAAAAAACACCGCGCTTTTAATTATTATTTTCGCCGCGGCTATAACGCTAAACGTAATTTTTTCGGGCCGTTTAATCCGAAATTCAATTTTAAAATAATCGCTGAATATTTAATATTTTGGCCGAAAAATATATTCGATTTTCGACGATACGGCTTTCGTAGCTTTTTCGCAAAATACGCTTTTTTTTTATTTCGTTAAAAAATAATTTATTCGTTTTTATCGGATTAATTACGAAATAAATCCTAAGCTTTCGCAAACGAATTAAAAAAAATAAATATCGATATTAATACTTTTATTTTTTAATAATAAAATATTTTTATAAGCAACGCGGAAAATTTCGCAATCGAAAGCTTAAAACAAATTTTAATATTTGCTAAGCAAAGTTTAAAAAAAATAATCGAAGCATATTACGCTTTTATATTTATACGATATAAAACGTATAAACGTAATTTGCGTATAAAAACTTTAAAACGCTTCGAAAATCAAAACACAAAACTATTCGTTATACGATTTGTATATACCGATCGATTTATAAAACGAAACCGAAAAAAAAATCTTCGAGCGAATACGTTTTAAAATATTAATTTATATTCGAAAAAGCGCAAAGCTTAATTTATAATAACGACGATTAATTAACAGCAGAAATCTGTTTTGGCTAAACGTAAATATATATTTTATTTTTAACGTATACAAACAGGGCCATATTTAATAAATATTAAACTACGTAATATATTTCGAATTATTTTTTAATTGCATAATAAACGGCGATTTTAATATCCGATATAATATTTTTAAATTCGGGTCGAATACAGCAAAAAATAAAAAATATTTCGCGAATTAGGCTGTTATTTCGGATATGGATTTTATCGGCGCCGTTAGCGAATCCATTTATAATAAAAAACACGTTTTGGATTTTACTTTTTCGAACGTATTTAATTCGATTATTACGATACGATACGATATATATAACGGTTTAAATTACGAAATTCAAATAACGATTTTTTTTAATAAAAAAAAAATATTCGTAATTCAAATATATTATAAAATATTCGATTTAAAACTCGGCAAATTCGTAAATTTAATACGCGTAAAAATCAGCCGATTCGCGGATTCCGTTATATTATCAACGCTAGAAAAACTAAACGAATACGCGGCTGCGCTGGCCCGGGTTTTTTAAAAAAGCATTACAACTGTCGGAAAGCTTTTTTAAAAAGGCTTATAAGCTATTTTATAATAAACCGACGAATATTAAAAAGCTAAAAACAAATATTTGCGAATACGCAAAATAATATACAACGGTAAAATCTTCGAAAAAACTAAGTAATTTTTCGTTATAATACGCAAAGCGAAAAAAAATTATTAACGAAAGTTTATTAACGAAATCGATAATAACGAAAAGTTATATAAAATAATAGGCTAATATCGAATAATTACGAATTTTAAAGCTTTTTTATTAATAATAAACGATATTATAATTAAAAATATTAAAAACAAAATTAATATTTTAAAAAACGAAATGCTTGGCCGCTTTTCAGCCACCGACGATTTCGATTAAGATTTTTTTATCGAATAAGCAAAATCGAACCATTTTTTTTAAATAAACTTCGTATCGTTCGAAAAAATAAAAAAATATTATATCGAAATTATTAATACTTTTTCGGATATTAACTGGATTATAATAAAATTTTTAAAAGCTTATTAGAAAAAAATCAAAACCGTTATATATAATTTGTTTAACCGCTGTTTCGCAACGAATTATTTTCCGATTTTTTAAAAGCTGGCCGAAATAATTATAATAATTAAAACCGGCAAACGGAATAAATTTTTTTTATATTTGTAACGCCCGATCGCTTTTTTTTTTGTATATTTAAAAACTTCGAAAAAATTATCGTTAGCAAAATCGCGTAAACAACGCTTACGACCGGCCTGCTTAATTTATAATATAAAAGCGCTTTTCCGAAACGCTTTGCTTTCGATTTAACAGCGTATTTTACGGCCGATATCGAAATTGCGCTTATTTCAAAAAAATATATTACGATTATTATTTTAAACGTGCAAAACGCGTTCGACGTCGTTTTAACCCGACGCTTATTTAAAAAAATAACCGAGCAAAAATAGCTTTTTTTATTTTTTTTATTAATTAAATCGTTTTTTACAAAACGACGAATGCAAATACGATTCGAAAAAAAAAATCACCGATTTCAGCTACGTTTATTACGACATTTTTTAAAAATCGCTATTTTTTTTTCGGTTTTGTATATATTATATTTAATAAAATTGCTTAATCAAAATTTTATTTTTCGTTTTAAATACGCAAATAATATATTAATTTATCGTATTTTATATAATTTAAACGATAATATCGAATTATTTACAAAAAACGTTCGCGATATTTTTCGAATAAAAAAACGAATATAAAATCGCTTTCGCGCCGGAAAAAATCGAAATAATATATATTATTACGCAAAATAATAATTACGCTTTTTCGATTATAATCGACGATAAAATTACGATTTTTTATATTATTACGACGAAAAAAAAGCGAGCAATCCGCGCTGCGTTAATTAAAAATCTGATTCGATCGAAAACTTATTTTCAAACGACACGTTAAAAAACGCGTAAATAAAACACGACAAGCGGCGTAATATATCAAAAGCTTCGGCCGAATTAATAATAGCTTTTCGGCCAACGCGCTGCGAAAAGCAATAATTACTTATATTTTCCTTTCGATATTATTTAAAACCGAAATCTGATACGCAAGCCGTACGAAACTTAAACGCCGAATCGGACGAAACAGTCAAATTAGCATCCGTTTCGGCGATTATATCGATTTAATACAAAAAACTATTATTTTAGCCGTACGAAAAGTATTTTTTATATAGCGCATTATTTTTTTTATTATAATAATACGAAACGCAAGCTTTTTTTTTTTTTTCGTAAACGCGGCTTTAAAAAAAGCTAAAACACGCTTTGCGATAAAATTGCAAATCGTAAACGAAACGCATTTTTTAGTTTAACGCATTTTTATTTTAGTAATTTCTCGAAGCAAATACGCGGGCATATATATAATCGCTAAAACGAAAATCTAGCGCTTCGGCGATATTTTTCTACAAATTCCACGATTTAAATTAATTTTTTCGCATTTTTCGCCCGGCAGCCGCACCGATTTTATTATAAATTTTTTAAAAAAAAAGCCGCGAAAAATTTTAAAAAATAATAAACAAAATTACTTTCCGAAAACGTTACGATTTTTTCGGACGGCTGCGAAAAGTATAAAAACGGCGCTTATTTTATAAGCTACGAATATATTATATATTGTAAAACGATGATACCTTGTATTAATGGAAATTGGTAGTTTTAGCTATGATTAAGGCATGGACCCCTCCGAGACCCCCTGCCACTGACTATTTTCAACAGATATAAAAGCAAAGCACCCCCTTAAATAATACTATAAACACGCAGTTCAATTTATACTTTTATTTATTTAATTTTTTTTTTTTTTTTTTTTTCTAAGGATTTCCTAAATTATTTTATTTACCGATATATAGCCGTATTAATCTGGTTTTCCTATCTACTTTTACATTTGATAATTTACGCAAAAATTTAAACTTCGGTATTTCGTTTTTATATATTCGCCGATGCATTTTTTAAATTCGCAGTTAAAATCGATTTCGATATTTCGCTATTACGGCTTAAAAGACTTTTTATATAATGTTATTCGCAGCTGTATTATATAAAAGACTTTTAATAGCTTTTTTTATTTTACGCACAGTTATTAAATTACAAAAATGCAACATATTTTAAAAACGTCTGAAATTACGGTTAAGCAATCCTGAACCGTGCGAAATTTAAAATTCGAAAATCGCTCTTTTGTTTAAAAATAACAAATCGAATATTAGTTCGTACGTTTCGACCGCTGCGCTCGGCCTTTCTAAACTAAATTTTTTTTGGTTAAACGCTTGGCGAAAACTCAACCTTTTAATTTTACGCTTTGTAATTATAATAATTACAATTTGCGGCTTTTTATTAAAAGTAATAAAAAGATAGCTGTACGTATATTAGCTTGAGCCACGAAATATCGAAACCGTGGATTATATATTAATATTATATTAATTCAATTAATTTATTAAAAAACAAATTTTTTAATATATTATTTAAATATCTGGACGCAATTTTATTTTATTTAATTTTTTTAAAAAATATTATAAAAGTAGGTAGGAAAACCAGACTGATACAGCCACATATCGGTGGGTAAAATAGTCTAGGGAATCCCTAAAAGAAACTGAAAAAAAGAAAAAAAGAATAGGTGAAGGTATAAATTGAACTGCGTATTTATAGTATTATCTAAAAGAGTGCTTTGCTTTTATACCTGTTAAAAGTAGTCAGTGGCAAAAGGTCTCGAAAAAGTCTATGCTTCGATTATAGCTAAAACTACCAATTTTTATTAATACAAAATATCACCGTTTTATATTCTGTTTTAAATAATATACGTAATCGTTTTTGATTACGATTAAAAAAAAATATAATTTTAATAAATGCAATTTAGTTTATTTTATATAATTTAAAAACTAATTAATTAACTGAATTTTTTAGCTCTACGCTCCTTTAGTCTTCTAACCCGTTCTTGGCCTTTTTGCTATTAGCTTTTGCGAAAAAATAGCGTTTCGCTTGTCGTTTAAATTATTTTGTTTATTTTGCTTTTTTAAAAAATAGTTTAATAAAATATTAATCGAAGTATCGTTTAGATCTACGAACGTTCTGATAGCTTTTTCGTCGATAATATTATTAAATATCGCCGCGACGAATGCTTTTTACGATTTTTTTTCGTAAATAATAAATTTCAGCTTTTAAATATAGTTTTACGCTTTGTAAAAAGCGCTAAAAAGTTTTATATTAAAATCGTAGAAATAATCGATTAATTCGTCGTAATTAAAACCGATTAACGTTTTTGCTTCGCGTAAAACTAATGGGTCGGATTACGGTTGTTTGCCGACGAATGCTTTTGAAAAAGCTCCGAAATTTGTAAAAAAAATTATTCTACGAAATGGTTCGGAAATAATCGTTTGTAATCGAAATCACCGAAAATGTTATAATTGTTTTCGCCGCAATACAAATAATATTAAATTGCTTATCGGATTATCGTTTTCGAAATAGTTTTTATATTTGCGCCGTATAATTATTCGAGTAAATTAGCATCGCGCCGTCGGTTTTTTAGATTTTAAATCTAACGAAAACTTTTTGCTTAATCGAAAAGCTGATAAAAGTTATTTTATTTTTTATTTCGTAGCCTTCGGTCTCGTAGTTTAATAAAATAGCCGAGGCCATTGTTTTAAACGCGCTAAAATACGAAAAAGCTAAGCTTTTCTAAATGGTTTTAATTAGCTTAGCGTCGTAATATAATTGCAAATAAGCTTCGATTATTTTCGAATTATATGCGAATATAAGCAAAACGTAATAATCGAAAGTAGCGTCGGTAAAATTTTCGATTTTTTCCTTTTTTTAAAAATCGACGATATCGAATTTTGTAATCGTAATACGATCGGAATCAGCGAAATCTAAAACGATCGAAACGTCAGAATATGCTACGAAACGGCAGTTTCCAAAATTCCGAATAATTAAAGCAGCGAAGTAAAAGCCGGAATGCATTTTAAAAGTTTATTAAATAAAATTGTAAAGCATATTAGCGAAAAAAGCTATAAGCGCTTTTTAAGTTTTAATTAATCGGAAATAATATTTATATATAACTATTTTTTTTTTTATAAAATACAAAAATAGCTTGTTTTTTCTGTTATAAAACTTTACGTAATTAACGAATTCGCAGCTTAGTTTAAATAAATTTTAAAACATATTTTCGATCGAAAAACTAATCGGCTTTTAAAAATACTCGTTGCTTTTATTTTTTTACGTTTTAATCGAGTTTTATAATCGCGCTAAAAGCTTTAAAATCTGTTTTGAAATTTACGTAGCCTAAATAAGCTTTCGCACGCGCTTAAATAATTTTCGCAGTTTTTCGTCGAAATATAAATTAATTATTAAAATTAATTTCGAATACGTCGTAATTCGAATTTTTAATAACAGCGAATCGATTAGCAAAGCCGATAACGTCGATTTTTTTTGTAATTAAATCGCAGTACGCCGCGTAATAACGCACGTGAAAATAGCAAAACTTGCCGTTTTTTTTAGCGTTAACGTTATTCGTAAAAACGAAATTAAAAAATCGGAATTTCTTAGCGAAAAAAAACTCGAATAAAAACGGATCACCGTTTTCAAAAATCTTTTTTATTTGCTTTAACGTATTATATTTGCAATTTTCCGAAAAAAGCTTAATTTAATTTTCGTTCGAAGCCAAAAAAAAAAAGCTAACGGATTTATTTAATTTTTATATAAAAATATCGAAATAAAACTTCTAAATTGTTTCGTCGTCGAAAACGAAAGTTTTAAGCAAAATAATTTAATTTTATGCTTTTTATATAATTTTTTTCGTAATAACTTCGATATTTTTTTCCAAGCTTTTTTTGTCGAATCGTATAATAATCGAAATTTTAAATATTTTTATTAAAATCTAAAATATTAGCGGTAATAATACGACGTTTTTAAACGCAGCAAGCGTTTTTAATATTTGCGTATTTAGCTTCGAAAAATCAGATTTAAAATCGTTTAAGTTTTTTTTTTTCGGAATACCGGTGTTTTTTAAATTTGATTTCGTAAAATCGTCGCGTTTTTTATTAATTAATTTAAAAGCTATAATTCGGCGTCGATTTCCGGCTGTTTTTATTCGCGGTGCCTTTTTTACTAGCGACGCGAATAGTTTTTTTTTTCGAACAAAAAAGATTTCGGAAATATCGGCGCGCTTTTTCACGTTTTTTATTTTTATTTTTTCCGAAATCGTTTTTATAAATATAATAAGTTTTTTGTATTCGAATAAACGATTATTTGCTATTACGCTTTTAATTTCGTTTTCGAATTCGTTTTGGTAATTAAAAATAAAAATCGTCGAATTATTTTAATTACTTTAAAAATATTAATTACTACCGCGTATATTTTTTCGAATTAAACGAAAATAATATTAGCTTTTTCGTTTTTTTCGTCGTCGTAAATTTAAAATATCGAAATAGCGTCGTTTTTTTTTTTCGGTATAAGAATGCCGTATTTAACGACGCTTAGTTTTTTATTTTAAAAAAAAATCAAACTTAAAATTTCGCAGCCGACTAGAACTTTTTTTGATAATTGTATAACGTCGTCGACTAGTTTGCAAACGGCTGTGAAAAGGCTTGTAAACCTGCGGACTTTTAAATTATTAGCTTTTAGGGCTTGCGCTTTGAAAATATAAGCGTTTAATATTCAGATTCTTTTTTTAATAAAAATAATAGTTTCGAAAAAGCGAGCGAAATGCCGAAATAAAATAACACCGGTAATTTTGCTAAAAATATATTTTTAAATATTTTTTTTTTATTAATTTAGCAAAAAGCGTAAAACTCGGTCTGTTATTTTTTTTTTATTATTTCGAGCTTTTTTTGCTTCGGCGAAAGCTTTTAAAACGTTATCGTAGTTTAGCAGGAATTTATCGTAATTAAAGCTTTTGCGAACGAATTCAGCTTTAACGAAGCTTTCGTAATCGAATAGAAATTCGTTAACGTTTCTAGTTATTATATCGAATTGTTTTATAAACGTTTTTACGAAAGCTGCTTATTAATCTAAAATAGCGGTATTATATGCTTGCTTAAATTCGAAAAAATTGCGTATAATAATTCCGTTCCAAAATAAATTAAAAATAAGCTTGTCAGATTTAGCAACGTTTTATTTAAAAAACGATATAATATCGATAAATATATTAATTAAAAAAGTGTGTTATATTTATTAAAAAATAATTAAAAAAAAATACGAGGATTATAAAATATTTATATTTAAAAGCCACGGAAATCCGCATGCTGTTTTTTTAATAAATTATAACTATTCAGGCAGGCATTCGTTCAAAACAACGAAAAAAATAAACAATACAGAAAATAGCAAATAATAAAATATATAAAAAATAATTTTCGTAAAATATGCGAATAATATAAATGTATTAAATATACGGCTTAAATATATACAAAGCTTTTGTTTTAATAAACAAAAGTATAATCAAACAAAAAAAAGTATAATAAATATCCCAAATAACATAGAAAAAAGGTTTTAAAAATAAACAGAATAATTAGGTTGTATATAAGCAAAGCAAAACAAGAATAGTAAAACAGTATATAATAAAAAAGAAAACAATAAATAGCAGAAATAATAAAACAATTAATAAATAATTTTATATGCATTTTTTTTTTTTTCGGTTATAAATGGAATCACGATTTAAATTATGTTTTCAGCCGCGGGGTTATCGTTCGGTTGTTTCCAGATTTTTCCAAAAGGTTTTTTTTTTTCAAAAGTATAATCGCTTTGGTCGGAATCGTCGTCGGATTCGCTGAAATCGAAATCGCTTTTTGATTTAGAATCTAAAAGGTAAATTTACTGATTTTTTTTGTAAAATCGTTTTAATCGGTTAGCGGCGAACGTTTTTTTTAATTTTGTTTTATCGAATTCCGTAAGCTTGTAATAACTTTTATTTAATTCGGCCTCGCATACTTCGTAAAATCCGAGCTATTTATAATTAAGCTTAATATCGGCCGATTTATTAATAGCGCGCTGAACGTCGTAAATTAAAATCAAATTTCTTTTTTTAATTAACGTCTTTTTTAAAACTTTGGTTTTATCTCAAACTTTTTTAGCTGTTTTCCTATATTTTTTTTTTTTTTAAATTATTTTTTTATATTTATATCGCGGTAATTTAGCTGTTTAAATCTTATCGCTAATAAATCAGCTTTCGTTTTTATTTTAATCACGTTATAAAACTTTTATACCGGCCATTTTGTTTTCAAAAGCAGTCGAGCGTTTTTACTGTATTAAATGAAAAATAGAATTATTTTAATAAAAGCGTATATATATATACGTATAATAAAAAGCATTTCCGAAAATTTCCGCGACCAACGCTTATAACCTTTTCGAATAATTTTTGAAAATCCGTCGAAAATATTTTTATAGCTTCGTTTAACGGATCTATTACTTTTCGAATTATAGGCTAAAATTTAAATACGCTAAATCTTATATTTTTTTATAAAAATTTCGATAACGCTTTTATTTTCGGATTTATTATCGACGTTTAATTTGTTAAATAAATCGTATCGATATACCACGTTTTTTTAAAAAAAAATCGTTATAATTTCGGAAATAGCGTTTCGGAAAAGTCTTTTTTTAAGCTATTTAAACAAATCGTCGATAACGAATATAAAGCACGTATGCTTACGATCGATAATCGGTACGCGTATAACGTCGAAATTAATTTTTTTTCAAATTTTAAAAAACTACGTCGGATATAATAAGTTTTTTTTTCGGCCAGGCTTTCGTTTTTAATAAAAAATGCAGCTTTTAATAAAAGCTTTGTAATTTTCGAAACACTTTTTTTATTAAAAATCGTTTTTGATTCGGTAATAAATAGCTTCAGCTTTTTTATAAAATACTTTTTCGTAAGCTTTTTTTATAATTTGAAACTTATCGGTTTTATTATTTATTATTAAACGTTTTTAATATATATTATTTTTTATTTTATATAATTTTCTATCGGCTAAAATATAATCGAAAGCTTGGTTTTTAAACGATTTAAATTAATAATTTGGCACGCTAAATAGTTTAAACAAAATGGTTAAATAATATACGATTAAATAAAAGTTTTCGGTTTCGTAATTATCGATCAAAAGTTTATTTTCGTCGCTAATCGGCTTATTCCGATCGTTTTCGATTAAATCCATTCGCGGTATTAGCCGAAATAATAACGCGAATGCTTTTTCGGCCCGAAAATTAATATTTTTTATTCGCGGTGCCAGCCGAAATAGCAACGCGAATAGTTTTGGCTTTGTGAAACTTAAAGCGCAAATAGCAAAGCAATCGATTTCGTTAGCAATTTATTCGTTAATATTTTATTCGCTTTGTTTAACGAAATCAAATAAATAAAAGCGTTTTCGTTTGAAAAAGCCGTTTGCCGTTATATTAATCGTTTTTTTAATATATTTGATTTCGAAGTTTATAAATCGCATTTAAATTATTTAATTAATAATAAGCGCTTTTGATAAATTACTGGCTTTTTTTCCGTTCAATTGATCGATAAAAACTTTTACGTTTGTTTTCAAAATAAAACATACGCCGTACAATTCGCTTTTCATTTTTTTTATTGCTTTGAAAACGCTTCGATATTTTCGTTTAATAGCATCGTAGCGTATTTTCGCGAAAAATCATAAACCGCTTTCGAATCGTAAAAAATGCCGTTTTTTGTTTTTTATCGATTTGTTGCAATACAGCTTTCTAGCCGAAAATACTAGCGTCGACAATTAAAATAATCTCTTTTGCGTCTAGGCTGTAGTCGATCCGCATAAATAATAAGGCCGATAAAAAATCGTTTTTAAAGATTTTTATAATTTTGCTTTACTTTTCTTTTTAAACGAAATCGATTTTTTTTTTATCGTAGCGTAAATAAATGCAATTTTCTAAAAAAAGTTTTTAATTTAATTGCGATAGTAAATCACAACGCCAATAAAAACTTTAGCTTCGGTAATATTTTTATATTTTTCCTATTTGCAAATTTTTTTAATTTTTTTTCGTTAAAAATAACGGCCAGCGCTATTAATTATATAATTAACGATATTTATTTCGGATATGCAAAATTTTAATCGAAAGCTAATAATAGCTTTGGCTTTTTCGAAGCAAATTATAATTTTGTCGATATTTTAAATATATTTTATTATATAGCGTCGAATTTTAAAAAAGATTTTTTTATTATTATAATATAATTTGGGGCTTTTAACTCCGACGTCGTTAACGTAAAAAAAAGCAATGTCAAAAATGCAAATTATAAAAACCTTATATACGATTTTTACGAATTAAGCGATTAAATTAATAGCTTTTATAAATACTTTGGTTATACGCAGCAAACCGATTAATATTTAAATCGCCGTTATATTTCGAAATCGTAGATTAAATATTAAATAATCGTAGCCGGAAAACAAATCGAAAAAAAAAGCGATCGTTAGTTTTACGAATTCGTTTGAAAATTAATCGACGTTAAATAGCACGTTAGTATTTCGTATCGTTATTTTATTTATTTCGACGACTGCGGTAATAAATTTGTAAATGCTTTTTTTTTTTTTTTGCAACGATAAACTATTTATTTTTATATAAGCCGTAATAAAATTCGAAGATTTTTTATTTAATTTGTTTTTTTAATATTTCGATTATTTTATTTTGGAAAGCTTTAAAAATTAAAAAAGTTTTTTTTTGCCAGGCTTCGTAAAACACGGTTTTAATATCGATATAAAGCGTAACGTCGAAACTAAATTAGTTTATTTCGGTAAAATCGAAAGCTATAGCTTTTTTCCGGTTGCGTAAAACTTCGTATAAAATTTTTTTTTTTTTTAGCAAAAATTGGGTTTTAATTGCTAAATTATCGAATCGTTTTTTTGTAAATCGGCTGCTAAATAATAAATTAAAAAATCGGCCGGTGATAAGTTTTTCGAGTTCGCCAATAACTAATTAAAATAATTTTATTATTTCGTTTTTTTCGAACCAATCGTTTATTTTTCCGGGAATATTTTCATCGGATTCGCCAAGATTTACAAATCGTATTTTATTAGCTTTGCGTTTGTAAAAAATACTAATATTAACACAAAAAGGTAGGATATATAAATCGGGTTTGTTTAATACGAAAACGAAATCTTCGGAATTTTTATTGCCGAATTAATAGCTAAAAATATTAATATTAGCTAATTTTATTCGCGATGCTATTTCGATTAATAACGTAAATGCTTTTAGCGGAGTATTTTCCAGGTTTTATTATAACCTAGCGTTTGTTTTAAAACTAAAGCCGGCTATTCGTTTTCCGATAAAACGTCGATTAAAAAAACCTTATCGCCGGCGACGGTGATTTGATTTTAAAAAAATCGGTTCCAGTTTCAGAAAAAAGCTTTTATTTGGCCGTTTTCGGTGTATTTAAAACTGACGAAGCTTTCCAGAATCCAAAGCATTTTAAAAATAATAAAATAAAAGCATTTTTTTATTATTAAAAAGTTTTTATAAATAATAATATTTTCAACGTCGATTTTTATATTTCGTACAATTTTATTAAACTTAATCGTGTTTTTATTAATAATAATATAAATTATTTTTTTATCGGTAATAATCGAAACGCTATTAGCTTCGGCTGTTTTTTGGTTTATGCAATTAACTTCGGCTTTATTATCGAATAAAGCGAGGGCGGTCGTACTTTTTTTAAGCATAATTTTTATTTTTAATGCTTTTATAATAATATAAAAACAGTTCCGTCGTTTTAACTTTTAAGTTTTTATAACGAAAGCCAAAAAGCTAATTTTTTCCGAAGATTTTTTTTTATCGGCTAAATTGACTGCGGTGTTATAAATTTCTTTTTAGTTTTTTTTTAATTTAAAATCGTTTTTTTTTCGGATAATTTCAACTTTTTCGTTTTTTTTTAGCGTAAAAATTTGTTTATTAATAATTTTGTCGAATTTTTTTTTTGTATTAAATAAATCGTTGAATTTTAATTTAATTTTTTATTTTATAATTTTTTTAATAACTTCGTCGACGGCTTCGAAGCTAATATATTTATCGATTTATTTTTCGCTTCGTATTAATAATAGGCGTTTAAAAGCTAGTATTTTTTAAATAATTTAAACCGGAGTATCGGTGTCGATATTTTTTATATCGTCGTTAATTTTTTTTATTATAAGCGTTTTTCTAATAGTTTTATCGGTTTTTTTTCGAATTTTAAAATCTTTTTTTTTTCGATTTTAACGTTTTTTTTTATATTAATTGATTTGGCGAATAAAACAGAAGCATTTTGCTTTTTTGTGATTCGCTGGCTTAATTATGCTATTATAATATTTGCAAATACGATACTTATATTAGCAATATATATATTTGTTTTTTATTTATATATTTAAATTTTATTTACGCTTGGAATAAAGGTTTTTTTTTAATTAGTACGCTTTTCGAAATATTTTCTTTTTTATTAATAAAAATCGTTTTCGTATTTTTTCTGTTTTTTAAACAATCGTTTTATTTTGTATTTTTTATTTTTAAGCGAATAATATTTAACCAGCTTTAATTTTTAATTTTGTTAAAAAAGCTTATTTTTGTTTTTATCGGTTCGAGGCAGATTGCTTCGTATTTATTAATATAGCAAATACTATTATTTACATAAAAGTTAAACGTTTTGCATTTTAAGCGAATATAAGGTTTTTCGCAATAAATTTCTTTATTGTTACAAAATTTATATTTAAAGCTATAAGATTTGTTTTAATAATTATTTTTATTATTTTAATAGCCGCGATTTTGATTTTCGCGTTGATTTTTTTTTTTTTTTTAATAATCGTTATTATAATTAGTGTTTCGCTGATTTTGATCGCTAGCACGGAGAGATTGCTATTAGGCAGCTATTATTTTTACGATAATTTAGCGAAGCTAATCGCTTCGCGCATTTTAAAAAAAGTAGTTGTTGTAAAAGCTATTTTGATCGTTTTTATTATTCGAATTAACGTAAAAAAGTTTTTTCTGCTGCTGCATAAAACCTTCGATCTTGCTTTAAAGTTTTTGAATTTTAATATCGGTAAATTTTAATACGAAAGTTTCGATATTTTTATCAAGCTTTTCTAAGCTAGTAAATTTTGTAAAACGATTAAATAATATAATAACTGATTGTTTTTTAGCGATTTCGGTAACTTTTAATAGCTAAGTATATTTTTGCATAAAAGCTTTTACGTTTTTTTTATAAATAAAAAAAGAAGATTTCTTTTGGTTTATAGCTTCGATAATACGTTCGCTTTGGTTTTGTTTAAAAACGAATTTTACAAATTTGAAATATTAATCGAAGATTTTAAAGTTTTGTTTATTAATTTTAAAATGCTTAATAATTTTATTACGAATGCTGGTTGAAAAGCTAAGTAAAAACAATTTTTTTTATTTAATTTCGTTTAAAACCTTTTTGTTAACGAAAACGTTAAAAACTTTCGTATAAGTACGATAATAAGCTTTAAGTTTTTTAGCTTAGCGAATTATTATAACAAACTGCTTAAAAAAAGCGATAATATCGCGAATTTGCTAGCGATCGTAATTTCGGAATTCCGATTTCAAAGTTTTAATTAGCTTACGCCAGTTTCGAGCCCTAATAGCTTTTTATTTATTTATCGATTTAATAATATCTTTAGTAATTAAATTATAATAGCGAAAAAGTTTATCGAATATTTCAGTTTTAAAAATTCCGAAATCTTTATAAATTCTTTTATATTTTTCGATAAAGTCGGTAATATTGGCGCTATTAAATAAAAATGCATCAGAAAAGCCAGAGAAAAGCATGCGGCCTCGCATAAAAAAACGAAAAGCGTCGTTGTTTATAGTATTAATGAAAATGTTAATAGGGTTTGAATTAAACGAATAAATGTTTTCTGAAATTGCAAATTATAAGTTTTTAATATAAGAAAAATCGTTTTTAATAGAAAAGCTATTAAAAAAGTCTTTGTGTTTTCTAAAAAAATTAAATGAAATAAAATTGCGTCCAGATATTTAAATAGCGTATTAAAAAATTTGTTTTTTAATAAATTAATTGGATTAATATAATATTGTTATATAATTCACGGTTTCGATATTCCGTAGCTCAGGCTAATACACGTACAGCCATCTTTTTACTATTTTTAATAAAAAGCCGCAAATTGTAATTATTACAATTACAAAGCGTAAAATCAAAAGGTTGAGTTTTCGCTAAGCGTTTAACCAAAAAAAATTTAATTCAAAAAGGCCGGGCGCAGCGATCGAAGCGTACGAACCAATATTCGATTTGTTATTTTTAAACAAAAGAGCGATTTTCGAATTTTAAACTTCGCACGGTTTAAAATTATCTAATCGTAATTTCAAACGTTTTTAAAATGTATTGCATTTTTGTAATTTAATAATTATGCGTAAAATAAAAAAAGCTATTAAAAGTCTTTTATATAATACAGCTGCGAACAATATTATATAAAAGGTTTTTTAAGCTATAATAGCGAAATATCGAAATCGACTTTAATTATGAATTTAAAAAATGCATCGGCGAATATATAAAAACGAAACACCGAAGTTTGAATTTCTGCGTAAATTATCAAATATAAAAATAGATAGGAAAACCAGATTAATATAATTATATATCGGTAAGTAAAATAATCTAGGGAATTCCTAGAAAAGACTAAAAAAAAAAAAAGAAAAATAGGTGAAGATATAAATTAAACTGCGTGCTTATAATACTATTTAAGGGGGTGCTTTGCTTTTATATTTGTTAAAAATAGTTAATAGCAGGGGGTTTCGGAGGGGTCTATGCCTCGATCATAGCTAAAACTACCAACTCCCATCAATACAAGGTATCACCGTTTTACAATATAAAAACCTTTTTAATAGCTCCTTTATTAAAAACGACTTTTCTTATATTAAAAATTTTTAATTTGCAATTTCAAAAAACATTTATTCGTTTAATTCAAATCCTACCAACACTTTCGCTAATATTATAAACAACGACGCTTTTCGTTTTCTTATACGAGGCCGCATATCCCTTCCTGGCTTTTCTGATGCATTTTTATTTAATAGCGCCAATATTACCGATTTTATCGAAAAATATAAAAAAACTTATAAAAATTTCGGAATTTTTAAAATTAAAATATTCGATAAACTTTTTCGCTACTGCGATCTAACTATTAAAAATATTATCAAATCGATAAATAAATAAAAAGTTATTAAAGCTCGAACTGGCGTAAGTTAGTTAAAATTTTGAAATCGGAATTCCGAGACCACGATCGCTAGCAAATTCGCGATACCATCGCTTTTTTTAAACAATTTGTTATAATAATTCGCCAAGCCAAAAAATTCAAAACTTATTATCGTATTTATACGAAAGTTTTTAACGTTTTCGTTAATAAAAAGGTTTTAAGCGAAGTTAAATAAAAAAGATTGTTTTTGCTTGGCTTTTTAATTAGCATTTGTAATAAAACCATTAAGCATTTTAAAATTAATAAACAAAATTTTAAAACTTTCGATTAGTATTTCAAATTTGTGAAATTCGTTTTTAAACAAAACCAAAGCGAACGTACTATCGAAGCTATAAATCAAAAAAAAAATTTTTTTTTTATTTACAAAAAAAACATGGAAATTTTAATACAAAAATATGCTCAGCTATTAAAAATTACCGAAATCGCTAAAAAACAATCAGTTATTATATTATTTAATCGTTTTGCAAAATTTATTAGCTTGAAAAAGCTTAACAAAAATATCGAAATTTTCGTATTAAAATTTACCGATATTAAAATTTAAAAATTTCAAAACAAAATCGAAAATCTTATGCAATAGCAAAAAAAACTCTTTTACGTTAACTCGGATAATAAAAACGATTAAAATAGCTTTTACAATAATTATTTCTTTTAAAATGCGCGAAGCGATCAGCTTCGCCAAGCCATCGTAAAAATAATAATTATTTAATAGCAATCTCCTCGTGCTAGCGATTAAAATCAGCGAAATATTAATTATAATAACGATTATTAAAAAAAAAAAAAAAACTAACGCGGAAACCAAAATCGCGATTATTAAAATAGTAAAAATAATTATTAAAACAGACTTCGTGGCCTTAAATATAAATTCTGTAATAATAAAGAAATTTATTACGAAAAATCTCATATTCGCTTTAAATACAAAGTATTTAATTTTTGTATAAATAATAGCGTTTGTTATATTAATAAATACGAAGCGATCTGCCTCGGCCCGACGGAAACAGAAATAAGCTTTTTTAACAAAGCTGAAAATCAAAGCTGATTAAACACTATTCGTTTAAAAATGAAAAATACGAAATAAAACGATTGTTTGAAAAACAAAAAAAATGCGAAAACGATTTTTATTAATAAAAAAGAAAATATTCTAAAAAGCGTATTAATTAAAAAAAAAACCTTTATTTCAAATATAAATAAAATTCAAATATATAAATGAAAAATAAATATATATATTGCTAATGCAATTATCGCATTTGCAGATATTATAGCTGCATAATTAAATTAGCGAATTATAAAAAAGCAAAATGCTTCTGTTTTATTCGCCAAACCAATTAATATAAAAAAAAACGTTAAAATCGAAAAAAAAAAGATTTTGAAATTCGAAAAAAAACCCGATAAAATTATTAAAAAAACGTTTATAATAAAAGAAATTAACGACGATATAAAAAATATCGATACCGATATTCCGGTTTAAATTATTTAAAAAGTACCAGCTTTTAAACGCTTATTATTAATACGAAGCGAAAAATAAATCGATAAATATATCAGCTTCGAAGCCGTCGACGAAATTATTAAAAAAATTATAAAATAAAAAATTAAATTAAAATTCAGCGATTTATTTAGTATAAAAAAGAAATTCGATAAAATTATTAATAAACAAATTCTTATATTAAAAAAAAACGAAATAATTAAAATTATCCGAAAAAAAAAACGATTTTAAACTGAAAAAAAACCAAAAGGAAATTTACAACACCGTAGTCAATTTAGCCGATAAAAAGAAATCCTCGGAAAAAATTAATTTTTTGGCCCTCGTTATAAAAACCCAAAAATCAAAATAACGAAATTATTTTTACACGGCTATAAAAATATTAAAAATAAAAATTATGCTTAAAAAAAGTACGACCGCTCTCGTTTTATTCGATAATAAAGCCGAAATTAATTATATAAATCAAAAAACAGCCGAAGCTAATAGTATCCCGATTATTACCGATAAACGAATAATTTACACCACCGTTAATAAAAATACAATTAGATTTAATAAAATTATACGAAATATTAAAATCGACGTTGAAAATATTATTATTTATAAAAACTTTTTAATAATAAAAAAATACTTTTATTTTATTATTTTTAAAATATTTTAAATCTTAGAAAGCTTCGTCAGTTTTAAATATATCGAAAACGAATAAATAAAAGCTTTTTTTTGAAATATAAACCGATTTTTTTAAAATTAAATTATCGTCGCCGGCGATAAAGTTTTTTTAATCGACGTTTTATCGGAAAACGAATAGCCGGCTTTGGCCCCAGAACAAACGCTAAATTATAATAAAACTTGGAAAATATTCGGTTAAAAACATTTACGTCGCTAATCGAAATAGCATCGCGAATAAAATTAGCTAATATTAATATTTTTAGCTATTAATTCGAAAATAAAAGTTCCGAAGATTTCGTTTTCGTATTAAACAAATCCGATTTATATATTTTATTTTTTTGTATTAATATTAGTATTTTTTACAAACGCAAAACTAATAAAATACGATTCGTAAATCTTAGCGAATCCGGTGAAAATATTTCCGAAAAAATAAACGATTAATTTGAAAAAAATAAAATAATAAAACTATTTTAATTAGTTATTAGCGAATTCGAAAAACTTATTATCGGCCGATTTTTCAGTTTATTATTTGACAGCCGATTTACAAAAAAACGATTTAATAATTTAATAATCGGAACCCAATTTTTGTTAAAAAAGAAAAAAGTTTTATACGAAATTCTACGCAACCGAAAAAAAGCTATAGCTTTCGATTTTACCGAAATAAGCTAATTTAGCTTTAACGTTACGCTTTATATCGATATTAAAACCGTATTTTACAAAACCTGGCAAAAAAAGACTTTTTCAGTTTTTAAAGCTTTTTAGAATAAAATAGTCGAAATGCTGAAAAAACGAATTAAGCAAAAAATCTTCGAATTCTGCCACGGCCTATATAAAAAGAAATAGTTTATCGTTGCGAAAAAAAAAAAAAAAATTTATAAATTTATTATTACGATCGTCGAAATAAACAAAATAACGATACAAAACGCTAACGTGCTATTTAACGTCGATTAATTTTCAAACGAATTTGCAAAACTAACGATCGCTTTTTTTTTCGATTTGTTTTCCGGCTACGATTATTTAATACTTGATTTACGATTTCGAGATATAATAGCAATTCAAATTTCAATCGGTTTGCTACGTATAACCAAAGTATTTATAAAAGCTATTAATTCAATCGTTTAATTCGTAGAAATCGTATATAAAATTCTTATAATTTGCATTTTTAATATTGCTTTTTTTTACGTTAACGACGTTAAAATAAAAAGCTTTAAATTATATTATAATAATAAAAAAATCCTTTTTAAAATTCGACGTTATATAATAAAATATATTTAAAATATCGACAAAATTATAATTTGCTTCGAAAAAGCCAAAGCTATTATTGGCCTTCGATTAAAATTTTGCATATCCGAAATAAATATCGTTAATTATATAATTAACAGCGCTAGCCGTTATTTTTAACGAAAGAAAATTAAAAAAATCTGCGAATAAAAAAGGTATAAAAATATTACCGAAGCTAAAATTTTTATTAGCGTTATAATTTACTATCGCAATTAAATTAAAAACTTTTTTTAAAAAGCTGTATTTATTTACGCCACGATAAAAAAAAAATCGATTTCGTTTAAAAAAAAAATAAAGCAAAATTATAGAAATTTTTAAAAACGACTTTTTATCGGCCTTATCGTTTATACGGATCGATTATAGCCTAAACGCAGAAAAAATCATTTTGACTATCGACGCTAATATTTTCGGTTAAAAAGCTGTATTACAACAAATCGATAAAAACAAAAAACGGTATTTTTTACGATTCGAAAGCGGCTTATAATTTTTCGCGAAAGCACGCTACGATATTATTAAACAAAAATATCGAAGCGCTTTTAAAATAATAAAAAAAATAAAAAGCGAATTGTACGGCGTATATTTTATTTTAAAAATAAACGCAAAAGTTTTTATCGATTAATTAAATAAAAAAGCTAATAATTTATTAAAAGCGTTCGTTATTAATTAAATAGCTTAAATGCGATTTATAAACTTCGAAATCAAATATATTAAAAAAGCAATTAATACAACGGCAAATGGCTTTTCTAAACGAAAACGTTTTTATTCGTTTAATTTCGCTAAATAAAGCGAATAAAATATCGACGAATAAATCGCTAACGAAATCGGCTGTTTTGCTATTTGCGTTTTGGGTTTTATAAAACCGAAATTATTCGCGTTGTTATTTCGGCTGGCACCGCGAATAAAAAATATTAATTTTCGGGCCGAAAAAGCATTCGCGTTATTATTTCGGCTAGCACCGCGAATAAATTTAATCGAAAACGATCGGAATAAATCGACTAGCGACAAAAGTAAATTTTTAATCGATAATTACGAAACCGAAGATTTTTATTTAATCGTATATTATTTAATTATTTTATTTAAATTATTTAGCGTATTAAATTATTAGTTTAAATTATTTAAAAACCAAGCTTTCGATTATATTTTAACCGACAAAAAGCTATATAAAATAAAAAATAATATATATTAAAAACGCTTAATAATAAATAATAAAACTAATAAGTTTTAAGTTATAAAAAAAAACTTACGAAAAAATATTTTATAAAAAAGCTAAAGCTATTTATTACCGAATTAAAAACGATTTCTGATAAAAAAAGTGTTTCGAAAATTGCAAAACTTTCGTTAAAAGCTGCATTTTTTGCTAAAAACAAAAGCCTGGCCGAAAAAAAAACTTATTATATCCGACGTAATTTTTTAAAATTTAAAAAAAAGTTAATTTCGATATTATACGCGTACCGACCACCGATCGTAAATATACGTGTTTTGTATTCGTTATCGACGACCTGTTTAAATAGCTTAAAAAAAGATTTTTCCGAAACGCTATTTTCGAAATTATAACGATTTTTTTTTTTAAAAAAACGTTGTATATCGATACGGTTTGTTTAGCAAATTAAACGTCGATAATAAATCCGAAAACAAAAACGTTATTAAAACTTTTACAAAAAAATACGGCATTCAGCGTATTTAAATTTTAGCTTATAATTCGAAAAGCAACGGATTCGTTAAACGAAATTATAAAAATATTTTCGACGGCTTTTTAAAAGCTATTCGAAAAGGCTATAAACGTTGGTCGCGGAAATTCTCGGAAATGCTTTTTATTATACGTATATGCATATACGCTTTTACTAAAATAATTTTATTTTTTATTTAATACGATAAAAACGCTCGACTGTTTTTAAAAATAAAATGGCTTATATAAAAATTTTATAACGTGGTTAAAATAAAAACGAAAGCGGACTTATTAGCAATAAAATCTAAATAGCTAAATTACCGCGATATAAATATAAAAAAAATAATTTTTAAAAAAAAAAAGTATAAAAAAACGGTTAAAAAAATCTGAAATAAAATTAAGATTTTAAAAAAAACGCTAATTAAAAAAAAAATCTGGTTTTAATTTACAACGTCCAGCGCGTTATTAATAAATCGGCCGATATTAAATTTAATTATAAATGGCTCGGGCCTTACGAAATATGCGAAGCCGAATTAAATAAAAGCTATTACAAATTTACGGAATTCGATAAAACAAAACTAAAAAAAACGTTCGCCGCCAACTGTGACGATCTAATCAGTCGAAGGGCTAGGAGATCAGTCAATTGGTCGCCGTGTTCATATGGTATGAGAAAACGAGCCTTTGGTTTTGTAACAAAAATATTCATTTAGAATTAACAATTACAAAAGGAAGAGGTTGCTAAGAGGAAAGAGCTTTATATATATAAATAGTCTTTATAATTGATAAAAAGATTTACCAGAAGACCAGGAAGCTTGCAACTATACGTAGTTGCTGGGATAACACGAAAGGTGGTAATAAAATAAATCGTTATATTATTCTTCCGTCCGAAAAAAGCGCGCTCTCGAGCTTTTATCTATTGGTACGTTATTATCCAAATGATCGTACGAATCCAAACCTTCGGAATACGCCTTCAGCCAGTCTATAAGTTTTGCAAAAGGACCGGAAAGCTTTTTATGCGCTAAATAAAAATCGCGCACTTTTAAGAAAGCATATATAAAGTCAAACGCGGGGTATTACGTGAGATTTTTATTTAAGCCTACCCAAGAAACTCTGTACTAAAAGGTTTTCCGCTGCATTCGATAAGCGATTAATTTTTCGATTTCGTATTTAAGCTTATCAATTATATTAATAAATTCAAGGGTTAAGTTAATCTGATCTGGAAGCGCGTCGTCAGCTGTTTTACGCAGTCGACTAGCGTGAAAAACCGGGTGTACGTTTATAATATTAGGGAGGTCTAGCTTGAAAGCGTTGTCGAAAATTTTGGCTACAACCTTGAACGTTACTATCCAAGTGATCGTACGAGTCCAAACCTTCGGAATACGCCTTCAGCCAGTCTATAAGTTTTGCAGGAGGACCGGGGAGCTTCTTATGCGCCAAGTGAAAGTCGCGCACCTTTAGGAAAGCATACATAAAGTCAGACGCGGGGTATCACGTGAGATTTTCATTTAAGCCTACCCAAAAAGCTTTGTACTAAAAGGTTTTCCGCTGCACTCGACAGGCGATCAATTTTTCGATTTCGTATTTAAGCTCACCAGTTATATTAATTGTTGCTAGATTAAGTGTCACGTGTTACTCATATGACTGGTTGCCAAGACAACTAGTTCCCGAGTACCGTGCACGCCCCATAAGGGCGCACACCATACCTGAATACTACTATAAGTCAACCAATCTTATCGTGTGCATTTATTGTTTCCTCTGCCTATTAACTAGTTAAAGATACTAGCAATAGGTTATGAGCCCCGGCAATAAGTTTGTTACATTTATTTTCGATATTCCGATTTCAGCGCATACGCGTAAGGAATAATCGAATCCTCGGCGCGAACAATCACGTCGGAAACCGTTAAAGTGGCAGGCAACGCTAAAGAGCGATCTGCTGCTGAAACTGCAGCTAATAGAAGAGTTTCATTTTCTAGAAAAGCTGCAATCAAGGCGAATACTGCTTTAATCTTATTTAAAAGGACGATAGCAAAGAAGTCAGATAAGGTAGCAGAGACTAATTCTGCCGGACTTTTATTTATTTCTGCTGTAACCTTTTTTAAGTTATTTTCTTTTTTACTTTTCGATCTGCGATTTTAACTGGATAGTTCGGTGCGAGCAAAGCCAAATATACCAGCAGAAGACTCCGATATTAACGAAAAGGAACAACTTTTTTTTTTATTTTATTAAAGAACGCTTTTAATTCCCCCGATCGCATTTAAAAAAGAGAAGAAAACTCACGTGGCAGATTTTTTATATTTTCGGAAATCGACGTTGATTATTTGAATATTCGAAGATTATAAATACCGAATTTTTCTTTTTAAAAATCATAAGACTTTGAATTAAATTACGATCAAGACCCTGAAAAAAAACTTTTCCGAGGACCTTTTTTCATTTAGAGAATTATTTTTTTTTTTACTAAAACCCTTTTTTTCGAATTTGCGCGTCCGCGCAAAATGGCTATAATTTTTATAAATCTTTTTGAAGTTATAAAGCTGAAAGGCGCTAATAATTATCAATTATAAAAGGACAAAATTATATTTATCGCAAATACAAACTATTTAGCCAAGTTTTTAAATTTAAAGTCGAGGTTATATATTTCGGCTGAAATGAACGAATAGGATAAAAACCATTTCGCTGTTGTATTTAAAAATATAATAGGATTGGAACTCCGGTGATTTTCAAATAAAATTTGTGATATTTGCGAATTGCAAGCTTGGCCCAGAAGGATATATTATTAAAAAGAAAACTGCTTTTAATATATAAGAGTTTTTATAATAATAATATAAGGGCTTTGGAATAGTTCTGGAATACAACGCAATTCAGAATTACGTTATTATTAATTACGACGATTACTTTTTATTCGAAAAATTTATTTAAGCTTTCCGATTTTTTGTTACGAAGCTGAAGGCTCTAGATATCGCTTTATTTATATAATAAAATTTAATTATATTTATTGCCGTATATTTAAAGAAGTACGTTATATGGGCCGAACGCTAACGATTTTTACTTCGAACTTTCAAATTAAAATCTGAGATTATTTTTGAAAGTTTAATTAAAGATATTATAAATAAAACTCGTACGAGCGAATTTATTAAAATTAACAGCGGTCAAGTTTTGTATAATAACAAATCTAATTCTGCCATTAATAAAAGTAAAGGCGGAGGAAATAATTAAAACAACAACGCCAACGCTAATAAAGAAAATAATAACAATAAGGCAAAAGAAGACAATTCCAAGCCACTTTACGTTATTGCATGCAAATATTGTAAGTAAAAGAAGCTTTGGCATAAGTATAACGATTGCTTTAAGATTAATAAAAAAAAGCGAGAGGCTTGGGAAAAGCGTACAGGAAAAAAGTATACTGCTTTTAAGAAGACGTTAAAAAAAAAGTTTTTTAACGACGACGACGAGAAAAAAGTGTTCGGTGGATTAGTTGTTTTTATTAAATTGCTTTTTAATAACGTTATTGCTTTTAAAAAACAATTTTTTTTTTTATATTTAAAAAGAAGAATCGCTGGTTTTATAATACAAAAGCTACAAATTATATTTGCAACGACTTTTCTAGATTTATTTTTTATAAGCCCAGAAACGATTTACTTCTAATAGCTATTGCAAATGGGCTAATTAAACCTTTAGATTTAAGCATTTGCATTATTCGTACGCTTAAAACAAGCGGTTTTGTACGAATGCTGGAATTGTATAATACGGTTTATATGCTTTTTTGCCCTGTTTCGCTTTTTTCAAGCTTTAAGCTTAATAAGCTTGGAGGCTACCTGAAGTCGAACATTTTTTATATAATCAACGATAATAAAATTTACGCTGTTAATAAAAAATTGTTTATTATAAAAGAGCTTTTAATTAGTAGTTCAGCCTACGTCGCAATACACGTTTTATTTGCTGCTATTGAAAAAGCTTTAATTAATATCGAACTTTGGCATAAACGTTTTTGTTATTTTAGGCTATAAGCAATACGAGACATTCAAAACAGTGTTATTAGTATAAAATTCAAAGAGATTAAAATAAGCAGAACACGTGTATATTAACCTTGCGAATTTGGCCGATTTATTAAAAAGACGAATAAGCGTTCGGCTCGTTCCAAATCTATTAAAGCTTTTGATAAATTATACGTTGATATAATATATTTTATTTCAAACGGTATTTACGGCTACAAATATGTCTCGATTTTTATTTGCTTTGCATTTATAATTCGTTGGGATTATATATATTTTAAGAAAAATAAGGTTTTTCAGGCTAATAAGAAAATAATCCGTTTTGCTAAGATTTAATATAATCGTACAATTAAAAAGTGGCGTTATAATAAAGGCAAGGAATACAGTTTTACGCAAATGCGAAAGCTAGCTGAACACTTTGGAATGGTTCTGGAAGAATTTACTTTTTATATTTTAGAGCAAAACGGTCGATCAGAACGTTCGATTCGCATTTTAATAAAAAAGTTTCGAATTGCTATAATTAATTAGAAAATTCCGGAGTTTTTATAGCCAGAAACTTTATTAGCTGTAATTTATATTATTAATTTTACGGCTAATATTCAATTGGATGGTAAAACCTTTTATTAAGCCTTTTGAAATGACATTTAGCCAAGGGTGGAATACAAGCCTTCGGTTAAATACTTTCGAATTTTAGATTGTAAAATCTACGTTTTTATCGAATCTGAACGACGCGTTTAGAATCGCAAGCTTGCTTTCAGAGCCGAAATAGGAATTTTTATTGGATTTGAAGGAAATAACATCTGGAGAATTTACGTTTCTGCTAGGGCTGAAAACAAAGTTATCAAATTCTTTTATATAAGATTTAATAAAAATGGTTTTATTACCGATTTTATTTTTTAGTTCGAATCTGATCAGTTTAAAACACTTTTAGCTAGAAGTGATTTGGATAAAAACTTTATATTAAATGATTATAATAATAATTAAATTATTAGCGGTAAACTAAAAGAAAAAAATAATAATAACGAACTTTTTGAATCATATAAAAAAGATTAGCAAAACGATAATAATTTAAATAATGCAATTGTCGCATCTGAAGTAAGCGAAATCGTTGTATTATTACCAGCTTTTATCACCAAAAAAACTAAAGCTAGAAAGGTTTGGCCTATTATTTTTTTATTTGAACGAGTTAATATACGCTCCGATAAACTATTTGAAAACGTCGCATTTAATTTTAATACGTTTTTATATAATTACGCTTTCGCCGCTGGCTTTAATAAGTTTTTTTTTATAAACGACCCTTATATACTTAAAAAAGCTTTTGCTAAGACTGACGGAAATTAATAGCGCTTTGCAATAATCAAAAAGTATAAATTATTTTTATATAAAAAAACTTGGACTATTATAAAAAAGGCAAACGTTTTTAAAAGTTGTCGCATTTTAAATTTCAGATTATTATTTAAATTTAAAAAAAATAAAAACGGTAAAATTAACAGATATAAGATTCGGTTCGTCGTTTAAAGATTTTTTTAAAAATACGGTCGAGATTATAACTAAACTTACGCTAGTGTTTGCAAATCGGCTGTTTGGAAGATCGCTATTAGTATTATTATTATAATGGATTACGAATTTAAATAATACGATATGAAAATTGCATTTTTAAATAATAATATAAACAACGATATTTACGTTAAATTCTCTTTTGGCTGAATCGAGTCAGAAATTAGATTTATTTATAATTATTGTTTTAAATTGCTTAAGGCTTTGTACGGTTTTAAGCAATTCCCACGATTTTGGCAAACCAAGCTTCGTACGAAGCTAGCTAAGCTTGATTTTTATTTTATAAAAACCGATAATTGCGTTTATATTAATAAAACTATTAAGATTTGCATCGTTATTTACGTCGACGATTTTTTAGTACTGGCCAAAAAAAGTTTTGTTTTCGATAAATTCAAAGAAAATTTGCATATTTTTTTCGATATGCAATCGCAAAGAAAAGCAAAATACTTTTTAAATATTCGTATTATCAGAAATAAAATAGCATATATTATTTTTTT
Source organism: Blumeriella jaapii (assembly GCA_009599575.1). Lineage (NCBI taxonomy): Eukaryota > Fungi > Ascomycota > Leotiomycetes > Helotiales > Drepanopezizaceae > Blumeriella > Blumeriella jaapii. The sequence continues at coordinate 51,149 of VWND01000029.1, read as the reverse complement.
TTTTTAAAATGCTTATATTAATAAGGTTTTAGACAGATTCGGTATATTTAATTGCAAAAGCGTAATTACGCTTTTCGCGTCGGATTCCGAGGTTTATATAATTAAATTCGAAAGCGAGGCTATATTTCACGATATTAAGCTATATTAATCGATTTGCGGCTTTTTACAGTATTTTGCTATTCAAATACGCTGAGATATTATATATTACTGCTTTGTTTTAGTTAAATTTTTTATAAATCCGTTTTTATAATATATCGCCGCCGCTAAACGCGTAATGCAATATTTATAAGAAATAAAAATGTTTTGTCTGGTATTTGAAAAACAAGTTACGGATAAAGCCAAAATAAAATTATATAACTTTTGCGATTTTGATTGGGCTGGAGCCCGAATAAATAAGGTATTATATAGTGGTGCTGCGTTTTTTTTTTATAAAAGCTGTTTTTACAGTTATTTCAAAGCGCCAAACCATCGTTGCCTTTTTTTCTACTAAAGCTAAATACGTTGTTATATGCAAGTTCGCTTAGGAGGCCGCTTGGATCCGTTAAGTTTTATAAAAAATAAGTTATAATCGTTTAGATGCTTAGTATATCGAAATGAATTGCGACAGCCAGAAAGCTTTTTTATTAGCTGAAAACTCCGAATATTATCAACGCACGAAATATATTAATATCAAATACTATTACGTTCGTTCCGAAGTTGCTGCTAATAGGCTAGATTTGTATTACGTTTAAAATAAGGATAATGCAGCTGACGGCTTTATAAAGCCATTTTCGGAGATTAACCACGTTGCATAATATAAGCTGCTAGGCTTATAATTATTCGATTTAAAGGTTTAATGCAAAGTTGATGAAAAAAGGGGTGTATCATATGTATAAATATGGGAGGTTTTTACAGCGCTTTTTAAAAACGCTGAGTTTATTTTCAAAATATACAAAAATAGGTGACGCACAGAATATATATGACGTTATAGCTAGTTTTTTTTTATTGACAGGCGCATTGCAGTCAGCTTTAAAGCTGCTATTGCACGCTGTCAGAAGGGTGTGTTGCTAGATTAAATGTTACGTGTTACTTATATGACTGGTTGCCAAAACAACTAGTTCCCGAGTACCGTGTACGCTTTATAAGGGCGCATATCATATCTGAATACTACTACAAGTCAACCAACCCTATCGTGTGCATTTATTGCTCCCTCTGCCTACTAACTAGTCAAAGATACTAGCAATATTAATAAATTCAAAAGCTAGATTAATCTGATTTGAAAGCGCGTCGTTAACTGTTTTACGCAGTCGACCAGCGTAAAAAACCGGATATACGTTTATAATATTAAAAAGGTCTAGCTTAAAAGCGTTGTCGAAAATTTTGGCTATAATTTTAAAAAGGCCGTTTGTAGGATTGTCGAGCTTGCGAAAAGGCCGAAAGGTCGGAAATAGACGCATATCGAATTATACGTAATCGCCAACGTTAAAATCGATCGCGCGGCGAGATTTATTCGCATTTTTTTTTATTTTATCGTAAGCTTATTAAAAATGCGATTTGGCGAAGTTTCAAGCGTTATAATAGCGGCGAGCGTACGCACGAGTTTCGTTTGCGTTTAGCTTATATAAAAAATTGGAAAAAAAAGAAATATCGAGCTTCCAGTTCCAATTAATATAAAAAGTATAATCGTATATAATTTCAAAAAATAAAAGGCTATCTAAACTTTCGTAAAAAAAAACTATTTGAACGAAATTTATTATTGGAAAAAATTCGCTTTAATCGTTTTAATAAAAATTTACGAAAGGTCGAAAGCGTTTTTACAGATATTAATTGTAAATTTCGGTTTGACCGTCGGTTTCGAAATAAGCGGCTGTCGAAAGCTTCAATTGCGTACCGAATATTTTATTTAATTCAAACCAAAAAGTAAATTAATACTAAAAGCTACGATCGCTAATAATACTTTTTAAAAAGCCAAAATACTTATATATATAAAATATATACAATTTAGCGAAGTTTCGAACGTTGATATTTTTATAACAAAAAATCGAAATAATTTGCTTGGAAAAGCGATTTATTATTACGAACACGTTATCGTAATCGTATTTATTTTTATTAAAGCTGCAAAAGTCTATTATAATATACTTCCAAAAGTGGTCAAAAACAAAAAAAAACTGAAAAAAGCCGGAGCGCTTATTTTTTAAAACAAAACTTTTTCGATAAGCGTAGCAGTTGCGATAATATTATTTTACGAAAGCTGTTATACTTCGCTAATAATATTGGTCCGAAAGCAATTGCGTAGTTTTGCGAGCGCTAAAATAAACGATAGAAATTTGATCGTGTATTTTTCGTATAAAAGCCAAACGAAAATAATCGACGTTTGATATTATTAAACGACCGTAATATAACAGCAGATCGCGTTTAAATATATACGAAAACGGAAAATTATTAGCGTCGTTTTCTTTTGTAGCGTTTCGTATAGCTTTTTTTCGGAAGGCTATTAAGCTGCTAACTGTACGATTAGCGTGGAAAAACTAATTAACGATACGGAATACGAAAAAGAAATCAGCTATTTTAACGATAAAAACAGCTATTTCGAAGGCCGTGGAAAATCGAAGTTTTTTAATTAAAAATCGATAATCGATCTGATTTGCTCGAAAAAAGGTTTGCAGGCGCTGGATGCGTTTAAAAAAGTTTTGGCGGTCGAATTCGGTCGTACGACGTATTAATACGTTAATTAAAAAATTATGTTTATTTGGTTTATACGTAATAAGAAAGTTGTAGTCGACGAAAAGCTCGGCCCAGCGTGCTTATCGAGCGTTTAAAAATTTAAAAATTATAAAATATTTTAAAACTTTATAATTAATAATTATTTTAATCTAATAAATTAAATTAATTAATTTAACACGAAAATTGCTTAGAGATTTTACGATTGCGAGCATTTTTTTATCGTATACGACGTAATTTAACTTTGCGAAAGCTATGGTTTTGCTAAAATAAACGATTAAAAGCCAATCGTCGCTATAAAATTGCGAAAGCATAAAAGCTATTACGCCGTCGGAAACGTTAGTTTTTAATATATAAAAAAGATTTTGCCTATAATATTATAAAACTGATATAATAATAAAAGCTAGTATAAAAAGGTCGAAATTCTTTTGACATTTAAAAATAAAATTAAAAAAAACGTTAGCTTTAATTAAATAAACTAAAAGCTTTGCAATTATATCGTAGTTTCGAATAAAACGTCGGTAAAAATTACAAAAACCAAAAAAGCTTTATACACTTTTTATAATAATAAAAGGTTTTTAATAAGCGATTACGAAAACTTTTTTTAAGTTTACTTCTAGGCTTTTAATCGAAATAATAAAACCTAAATAACGGATCCGAATAACGTTAAATTTAAATTTTCGAATATCGGCCTGTAATTCAGCGTTAACGAGCTTTTGAAGCATTTTGCGAACGTATATAACGTGTTTTAAAAGATCGGACGAATAAATAAAAATATTATTTAAATATATAATATAAAAATCGTTTAAATAATCGAAAAAAACGTCGTTTATATAACGTTGATAAATTGCGAATTTATTAATAAAGCCAAAAAGTAATATTTTGCATTTATAAACGCCGTAACGCGTACGAAACGTCGTTAGTTTTTTATTAACGGAGTCCATTCGAATTCTGTAAAAAACTTAACGAATATCGAGCTTCGTAAAAATTCGCGCTTCCGAAAAACGAGCAAAAGTTTTATCGATAAAAAAAAAAAAATAGCGATTCTTACGAATAATATTATTAAAAATTCGATAATCGATACAAAAACGCAATAAATCGTTGGGTTTTTTAGCGAAAAGCATTGGAGCAGCGAAAAAAGCAATGAAAAGTTCGATAAAACTTTTGTTAAAATTATTTTACAAATAAATTTTAATAATCTCGAGCTTTGGAATCGACATTTTATATAAAAAAGTGTATTTCAGTTTTTTTTTATTTATAATAAGCTCGATCTTATGGTCGTAGGGCCGGTAAAAGGCTAGCTCGTTATTAGCGGCTTTAAAAAACACGTATTCGAGGTTTTTGTATTTCGGAAAAAAAAATTCGAAAAAAGGTTTATTCGAAATTAGCTTTATTAAGCTGGTTAAAAAAGTCGAAATCGATATTTCGTTGGTTTTGAAACGTTCGAAAAAACTGTGAAATTAGGTTTTAAAAAAAATATTATACGTGAAATCGTTTAGTATTTTGTCGATCTCGTATAGAAAAGTTGAAAACATTTTAATTATTTTTTTTCTGGAAATCAGCTTGAAAACGTATACAATGATTTAGCAAATAGAAATTAGGTAAGCAATAGGTTAAGAAATTCGTTTTCGAATTAATCGTTTAAAAGGTTCAGAAAATGGCTTGTCTAAACTATCGATTATATTAAACTAAAAAGCTATCGCGGCGAAGGCTTTTTTTCGGTTTTTAATATAACTGTTTTTCGTAGAACGAGGAAGCTATTCTGACGAAGGAAAAAGAAAAAAAAATAAAAAATAATAAAAAAGGAATCGTTAGCCTGGAAAGGTGGTGGTGTGATTTTTTGTATTATTCTATTGGCGTCGCTATCGAAATTGGCACCGCGAATAAAATTCGACCTTTTCGCGCTTCGCACAACGTCGTAAATCTGCCACAATTGGTCAAAGTTTTTATTACGTTTTACAGCGTCGTTTTAATAGCGAGATTAAATTTTTCGAAAATGCAAATAAAAGATTTTAATACAACGAGCGTAAAAGGCTATGAGGGGATAAAACTTCGGCCAATAAAGCTTACGTTTATTACAGTTTAATAAAACTTAATATTCGGCCAGCCAAGCTTTTTTTAAAATTATATTATAATTTCCGAAATTAATAATTAAAAAAAAAGTAAACGATTGTATTCGATTATTAATAATAAAATTAAAAAGCGTAAAATATATAATTAAATGGCTACGAACTTTATTATATTTTTTTACAGAAAAAAAAGCCGGAAGAAATTAAATCAAAGGTTTTAAAAAAAAAAAAAAGGATTTGATCAGCGCCGAATCGATTAACGCGTAACCGTTCGCTTCAAAATCGGCGAGCGCTTTTATTTTGTACGAAAAGCTATTTTTAATAAGCGTAACGAGAATTGTTAATAAATCGCTATTAAAAAGCTTTCGAACGTTAAAATAACGTATATCGCGTAATACGTTTAAAAAAAAAGCTTTGCTTAGGCCTGGGCGTTTCTTCGACTGGCGGAAAAGCTTTTAATTTCTTCGTGTGCATTTTAAAAATCGTTTGAAAAAAGGTTTTCGTTTTTACTATTATTATTAAAAGGCGAATCTTCGGCCGGTTCGATTTCGTTTATATTTATCAGCTTAAAAGGGCTTTTGGATAAAACCGAGGATCGGCCCGTAAAAGGTCGTGCAAATTGGCTTTTTTGAATTTTTTAATATAAAATAAAAAACGAGCGTTATCGTTGGTCCGATCGAAAAGAAAAAACGCTAGAAGGGGCGTTTTGGCGTGGAAAAGAAGGAAAAACAGGGGGCTGAGAAAAAGCTTATAAAGCATTTGAACGATTTTCGTACGTACGATTTGATTCGTAATACGCTTTGATTAAAAACTTATTATTTTAATAAATAATAAATTTAGTTAAAAAACGATTCGCGTATAAAATTCGTTTAGTTAATTGATTTTGTTTTTTTTAACGGACGGCGATAAGCCAATTTTTAAAAGTCGTTGTACGCGCTTATTTCAAATGCAGCTTTTCTCGTAAACGCTTTGGTATTTTGTCGCGAAAAGCGTTTCGAAATTGTTTATCAATTCGTATTTAAACGTTCGCTGCGAAAATAAAAAATCGCAAATAAAATCGCTAAAAATCGTCGTACGTATTTATTGCAAGCATTTTAAATTCGTCTTCGGTTTTTTAAACGTTTAAAAAATCGGCTAAAAAATCGGCGACTTTTTTAATTAATTTTTCGAGAAAAATAAAATCGGAACGGTTTAAAATACGCGGAGTCAGGAACTTTTTTGCCACGCTTTCGATTTAATCGAATATATAATTTTTACGAAATCGATCGCTACGAAATAATCGTGGTAAAATTCGAAATTGTCGAGAATTTTAGTTTTTTAATAGCGTATTTTATAATTTTTATTATTATTTAATTTAAACTTAAGATTCGGAACGCGCTTTATACGAACTAGTCGAAAATCAGCAGATAAATGGGAATTATAACGTTCAAAAGGCGCGCTAAGGTTTTGGCCGTTAGAAAAAGATTTAAAAAAAGTTCGCGAAAAATATAGAAATTGATTTGCAACGTTTGTTGGTTGAAATAAAATATTACGAGAAAAAGCAGCAGATTCGCGATTGGTAAAAGCACGTTCGATAGATTTTATCAAACGCTTTGATTAAAGGATTTGTCGCAGTCGTATAATTTTCAAAAGTTATCGTTTACGCTTTTGCGTTTTCTTTAATTGATTTTGCAAAAGTTTTAATTAAACGCTTTTAGCGCTAGGCTGCAAGAAGATGGCAGGCGAAATGGTTAGCGCTCTGCCTTTTTTTTTGTTTTTTTTTTTTTCGGAAAAAAAACTGTTTTTCAGAAAAAAAAGCTTTTGGGAAAGGCTGCTTTTTCGCTGATTGAAAAAAAAGAGGTTAAAGTGTAATAACAGGAGCTGAAAAGCTCTGCTAAAAAGGGGATCGTTGAACAAAAGCCATTTTTCGCGAAATGCGGAAATAAATCTTTTTACGACCGGTCGATCATTTTGGTATGATTTGTAAAAAATTCGAAAGAAAAAATAATTTACGCCGTCGCTAGCGTAAAAAAAAAGTTGTTAATAATATAACGATTTAATTAATCGAAGGGTTGAAAGATCAGTCAACTGGTCGCCGTGTTTATATAATATAAAAAAACGAGCCTTTGATTTTGTAACAAAAATATTTATTTAAAATTAATAATTGCAAAAGGCAGAGGTTGCTAAAAGGAAAAAGCCTTATATATATAAATAGTTTCTATAGTTGATGGAGAGATCCACCAGGAGACCAGGGAGCTTGCAATTATACGTAGTTGCTGGGGTGACACGAAAGGTGGCAACAAAGTGAATCGTCACACCAACCGGTTAAAACGATTGTACAAAAAAAACCAGCAAATTTATTTTTTAAACTCTGATTTAAATAGCGATTCCGATTTCAGCGAATCCGACGACGATTCCGATTAAAGCGATTATATTTTTAAAAAAAAAAATCTTTTGAAAAAATTTCAAAACAGCCGAACGATAATTCCGCTGTTAAAATTATAATTTAAATCGTGATTCCATTTATAACCGAAAAAAAAAAATTACTTATAAAATTGTTTATTAATTGTTTTATTATTTTCGTTGTTTATTGTTTTTTTTTTATTATATATTATTTTATTGTTTTTATTTTGCTTTGCTTGTATACAACTTAATTATTTTGTTTTATATATACTGTTTATTTTTAAAACCTTTTTTTATATTATTTAAAACATTTATTATATTTTTTTTTTATTTGATTATATTTTTGTTTATTAAAACAAAAGCTTTATATATATTTGGGCCGCATATTTAATATATTTATATTGCTCGTATATTTTACGAAAATTATTTTTTATGCATTTTATTATTTGCTATTTTTTGTATTATTTACTTTTTTCGTTGTTCTAAACGAATGCCTGTTTAAATAATAATAATTTATTAAAAAAATAATATGCGGATTTCCGTAACTTTTAAATACAAATATTTTATAATTTTCGTATTTTTTTCCAGCTATTTTTTAATAAATATAATATATTTTTTTAATTAATAAACCTATCGATATTATATCGTTTTTTAAGCAAAGCGTTGTTAAACCTAATATTATAAGCGAGAGAATTTTGGTGGTCACCAACGTTGGTAACCAGTCTTGGCAGACCCTGGTGACCAACTTTCTTTGGTCACCAGGTCGGTTTTTTCGCAAAAATTATTCGATTTGGAAAATAAAATTATATTCGTATTCGGCTTACTAATTAATAATCTTTTGTACGCAAAAGCTTATAAATACGATTAATAAATTAAAAAGTTGTAATAACCCCCCCCTTTAACCCTAATCTTGGCAGATCCTGGTAACCAACTTCTTTGGTCACCAGATCGGTTTTTTCGCAAAAATTATTCGATTTGGAAAATAAAATTATATTCGTATTCGGCTTACTAATTAATAATTTTTTTGTACGCAAAAGCTTATAAATACGATTAAAAAATTAAAAAGTTGTAATAACCCCCCCTTCTAACCCTAATCTTGGCAGACCTTGGTAACCGACTTTCTTTAGTCACCAGATCGGTTTTTTTTTTTTTCGCAAAAATTATTCGATTTGAAAAATAAAATTATATTTGTATTCAACTTATTAATTATTAATCTTTTATGCGCAAAAGCTTATAAATACGATTAATAAATTAAAAAGTTGTAATAACCCCCCCCTTTAACCCTAATTTTGACAGATCCTGGTAACCGATTTTTTTTGGTCACCAGATCGGTTTTTTCGCAAAAATTATTCGATTTTAAAAATAAATTTATATTTATATTCAACTTATTAATTATTAATTTTTTATGCGCAAAAGCTTATAAATACGATTAATAAATTTAAAAGTTGTAATAACCCCCTCTTCTAACCCTAATCTTGGCAAACCCTGATACCCGACTTTTTTTGGTCACTAAATCGGTTTTTTCGCAAGAATTTTTCGATTTTAAAAATAAAATTAAATTCGTATTTAGCTTACAAATTATTAATATTTTATACGCAAAAGCTTATAAATATTATTAATTAATAATAACGTTATTTAAGTCTCTACGAATTAACGCACGGACCAAGAATAACTTGGCTCCAAAGCCTAATTCTACAGCCTGCGGTATTCGTATTTACTAGTAAAACACCAGCCCATTTCTTAATAAAATCGTTCAATTCTTTTTATATTTGGGTTATTAATATTAAAACTTATTTAATTCGTTTTATTTTGTACAATTCGATTTATTACTAATCGCAATGCAAACGTTCTACGAATTGAAGCACGGACCAAGATGTTACGATCCTCCCCTGGCTAGTGGTGGTTGCCAGTGGTATGGTTGCCAATGGTATGGTTGCCAGTGGTATGATTGCCGGTGGTGTTGGAATAAGGTTCGGGCACGGACCACCTCGGCCACTAGGCCTCGCGCTAAGTCACGTGACCCACAAGCGCAACCCACTGTACATAAAGTTCGCGACCCCGAGCATTCTAGCTCGGTGTTTTTTTTTTAATTTACATGCGTATCTTTTAATTCATATTACCATCCTTCTGATTATCCTTAAGCTAGCTATAACATAAAAAAAGATTAAACAACTTTCGCTAAAAAGCTTTGTATCTACAATTAAAAATTCGATCTGCTTTTGTAATTCGAACTTTTTTCAGGCCGCCCGTACCGACGTTTATTTATCGGTGCTTTGATTAAAACTTCCTTTTACTAATTTTGTTTTCAGAAAAAACTGGAATCTTTCTTTTTTATTAATTCGATTTGCCTTTGCAATTCGAATCGCCTTTTTTTAATACACCCTATGCTTTTTTTATAAATCGACGCGGCACCCGAAAACGAACGCAACTCGTACGATTCGGCTTCGAATTAGCATTTCCACCTTTTGCTTCTGCCTTTAGCGCTTCCGAATTTCCATTCGTTCCAGGCTTTTTCGACGATTTTAGCAGCGAGTTTTTATTCCACGACTTTTTTATTAAACTATAATTATCTGCTAAATCTTTTCGCTTTATTATCGAATTTAAAATCGAATTATACAACGCTGACATTCCAATACTTCCAAACCGACGAATGCTTCCACGACTGCTTAGCATATTTGCTAACGCTAAAAAATTTACTGCGGCCCAGCAGCTTCAGATCGTTTAAATAATCGCTTAAACCATCGCCGCCGCTTATTTTTCAGTCTTCGCTAATATCGCCCGCGACGCTTTTTTTCCATTCCGAGCTTCGCGCGCTTTTACGGCGAATTTCCAATTAATTCCCGAATATTATTTTTCCGTTTTCGACCTAGCCATTTTCCGAATCGAATTATTTAAAATCAAATACTTTCGCTACGCTTTTAACGACTATTAAAAAAAAGTTAAATATAACGCATAAAAAATAAATATAAAATTATTTATTAAAAAGTATTTAAAAAATTTTATATAAAATATAAACCAAGCCAAAATATATTTTAAATATATTATTAGAAAAGCAAAAACTATTATTTTAAAGCATTTGAATTCCGAATTTTATAATTAAGCCTAATCGGCCCGAAACGTTTTTCGTATTTTTAATCAGCGCTTTTTTAATTATAACCGCGTTTAATCTGTCAAATTGCAATATAATAAGCTTTATATAAACAACAGTTAAATTTATAATAATTTTCGTTTTTTGTTTATCCGCTACGCAGTTATTAATAAAATTGCTAAAAACCGTTGATTTAAAAATATATGCGAAAAAATCACTTTTATTTTTAAATACGATTTTCGAATAGAAAAATATAAAATAAATAATAATTATACTGCTTTGAACGAATTCTTAGCCGTTGCGAATAAAAAATTACGTAATATCCGAATTGAAAAAATGGCTTTTGCCCGTCGTATAAGCCATTTTTTTTTTGCTATAGCTTTTGCTAATCAGGATTTTAAGCGTATTCTCGGTATTTTCAAAACTTTATAACGTTTTACTTTTCCAGCCTTTTTTATTCGCACAGTTTTTTTTTTTTTTTTTTAGCAAAAATTCTTACGAATATATAGCTGCTATTCCTGCCACCCCCGATTTTCCCCGTTTAGCTGCGCGTTTTTTTAGCGTTTATTATAACTGCGATAAGCCCGGCCATTTCGCGGACGTTTGCTTCGACGTTAAATTTAGTCGCAAAATCGCCGAAATAATTATCGACGAAAAGCAAAACGACTTATTAAAAAACTTTTAAATCGTAATAAAAACTTTTATTATAGCAAAAAATTCGATTTATAAAAAAATTTAAAATTTAATCAGCGCTTTTTAATAAAAAAGCGACAGTTTTTAATTTTTATAAAATTAATACGTAATAAATCATATATTAAAACATTTGCATATATCGATAGCAAAGCTAATATTTTCGGTGCGATCAAAACTTTTTTAACGTATTAACTTTTTTAACGTTTCGAAATAAATTTTATTCGGTTGTATAAGCTTATTATATCCACCGATTATAATAGCGAGCCGAAAAAGCTTATTTCTTCTGCTATTTTTTTTTTTTTTTTACGATTGACCGACGTCGTATAAATTTTTCTTTTCTGGTTATAAACTTAGGCTTTATCGACGTTTTTATTAGTCGCAAATTTTTACAGCACTACGATTTAAAGCAAACGTATAGCCAAAAAAAAAACAAAATAAAATAGCCATTCGATATACTTATTATTTTTTATTTTAATAAGCAATTGTTCGTCGATTTCAATTAGCGAACAAAATTTAAAATGCTTAATCGCATATATTAAAAAAATACAAATAAACGAAACAGCGCAATAAAAGCTTTGCATATTTCTGTCAACATTTCTACGACGATTAAAAAAGCTTATTTAAGCTTTGAAATTAATAAACCTTTTACGTTTATACGAAATTTTAAAAGCAATTTGTATAAAATAAAAAATTTTTTTATTGGCAGCCCTGAACCGATCAAACCGATTTTTTCAACCGTGCCAATTACCCCTTTTATTTCCAATTGTAATATCAGCTGTATTTCCGCTTTTGCATTCAGCGTTTTACAAATACGCTACGAAAAGCGAATGCGGGCCGCGAAAAAAAAAAAATTACTATTATTCAGCGATTATACGTTTATTGTTTTTATATATAATATAAACAAAAAACGTTTCCGCCGTGCAAAAATCGCCGAATCTGAAAAAGTTATATAACTCGCGGCAATAAAAAGCATTTCCGTTTCCGACGCTTTGCAAATCAAATATAACGACAACGTAATTTTTATAAAAAAGCTTTTTCCAGTTTAATATTCGAAATTCGAAAAACTTTTTTATAAATAAAAAAGCGATAAGCTCGCTTTCCGCCGTCCCGGTATAAATTACAAAATATATTTTACTACGGAAAATACGCTTTTTATAAAACTATTTAAACGCTTTACGAATAAACAATTTACAAAAGTCAAAAGCTATATCTTCGATAATTTATATAAAAGTTTTATTAAACTTTTTAATACTTTTTTCGCCGCTCCGATTTTATTTATTAAAAAATCAAACGGCTTTATACGCTTATATATCGATTACCGCAAGCTTAATAATCTTACGAAAAAAAATTTTTACTTTTTGCTTTTGATTAACGAAATACTAACGCGAATTATTAAAACCAAAATGTTTACGAAAATTAATATTTAATAAGCATTTAATCGAGTCCGAATATCCGAAAAATCTAAAAAACTAACCAGTTTTCGCATCCGATACGGTATATATAAATATAAAATCTTTTCGTTCGGTTTTACTAATAGGCCCGTTATATTTTAACGTTTTATTAATAATATTTTTATAAAACATTTAAATAATTTTTGCTCGGCGTATTTTAACGATATTTTTATTTACTTCGCGAATAATTTGAAATATAAAATCTACGTTAAAAAAATCTTATCGATCCTAAAAAAACACGGCTTAAAAGCTAATATTAAAAAATGCGAATTTAATATTACGAAAATCAAATTTTTAAATTTCGTTATTAATATTTAAAATATTAAAATAAACCCTGAAAAAATCGCTATTATTAAAAATTAGTAATATGCAGCGAATATGCGAGGCGTATAAAGCTTTTTAAGCTTTTGTAATTTCTACAAACGTTTTATAGCCGGCTACAGCCGCATTTGCCGCTTTTTTATTGTTTTTATAAGTAAAAACGTTTTTTTCGTATTCGAAAAAAAGCAGAAAAACGCATAGAAAACATTGCGCAAAGCTTTGCTGAATGCTTTTATTCTATGCTATTACGACTTTTATAAGCAAACGCGTTTGGAAACCGACTTTTTTAATAAAATAATAGCTGGCGTATTATCGCAATTGCAAAAAAATAATTTTTATTATCCGGTCGGTTTTTTTTTCAAAATTATAATCGACGCCGAGTTTAATTATCCGATTTACGATAAAAAGCTTTTCGCCATCTTTCGCTTTTTTAAAAATTATAAGCCGAAGTTATTAAGCGCTTAAAAAAACGTATATATATATACCGATCATCGCGCTTTAAAATATTTTATAATAATTAAAAACCTTTCGGCCCGATAAGCCCGATAGGCCGAGTTTTTCGCCGATTTTTATTTTATAATTATATACCGGTCGAAAATTATTAATACGCTCGCTGATATTTTTTTTCGCAAAAACTAAAATATTTTTTTATTAAAAGCGCGATAACGAGCAGCTCGGAAACAGCAGATGCTTCCCGACGATAAATTAAATTTTTAGATTTTAAAGAAAATGGCTGCTAAAAATATAATTACGCTGGCGCTTATAAAAATAATTTCCGATAAGCACGACAACGACAGCATTTTTTTCGAAAAAAACAGCGAAAGCGAAAAAAATAAAATGCTTATAAAAAAATCCGCAGATTTAACTTTCGTAATCGCATACGATATGCATAATTATACAATTATAAACGATTTGTTACAAGCTAATAAAAACTCTTTTTTTTTCGAAGCGCAGCGAGCGCAGATTCGTAATTATAACTTTAATTACTAATTACGACAAAACAAATTGTTTTTCCAAAGCAGATTAATAATGCTTTTGAAACCTTCCGAACTGCGAACCTTTTTGATCCGATATATTTACGAACAGCTTTGCGTAATATACGTTGAAATAAAAAAAATAAAACTTTTGGTCGGTCGCAAATATTATTAAAAAGCTATAAAAGCAGATATATAATAATACGTTTCGAATTATCGTTATATACGAATAAAAGCTAGGCGCGATAAAACCCCGGGCTTTTTAAAGCTTTTGCTTATACTTAGCAAATTTTATTAATATTTAACGATAAATTTTACGAAGCTTTTATTAAACGAAAATAGTTACGATATCGCTTTCGTAATAATAAATCGCCTGTTTAAAAAGCTTTTGTTAATTTTTTGCTATAAAATTATCACAGCGAAAAAACTAGCAGTTTTGTTTTTGGTTTATTAGGTGCGCTATTTCGGCATGCCGGATTTAATTGTTTCGGACCGAAAAGCTTAATTTGTTTCGGTTTTTTAGCAAGAATTTTACCGCATATTAAAAACCAAAATTAAATTAATTATTACGTATAATTTTAATATCGATAAACAAACCGAAATAATAAACTAATATATTAAGCAACGTTTCCGCCCTTTTTGCTTTTATTACCAAAACAATTAAAAACGCTTTTTACTTTTAATAAATATTATATAATTGATTTTGCCGCACGAATTTTTCGGCAACGTTTTTTTTTTTTAAATTTTAAATAAATACGAAGCTCGCATATTCTAGAATATAAATAATTTTCGTTTTTTTCGCTCGGCCATCGAAAAGCTTAACCGCGACGAAGTTTTGCATCTGGCCTTCCGAATTAAAAAAATTATAAAATACGCGCAATCGTTTATTACGCAATAACAAGCCAAAATAAAACGCTTCGCTAATTTGCACAAACGACCAATAGATTAAAAAGTAAGCGACGAAATATTAGTAAATATTAAAAATTAAAAGTTCGACCGACCTTTTCGAAAGCTTTTAAATAAATGGTACGGCCTAATTAAAATCGTCGATAAAATAAAAAAAAATTAAAAGCTTGACCTTTCCGCAAACTAATTAATTTATTTAATTTTTCATTTATATTCGCTTCGAAAGCATATCAGCAACCTTTTACCTGGCCAACGCCGTTCCGAACCAGCTTTTATTTAATTATTTCTTAAACAAACGAAATAAAAAATCGAAAAAATAATAGATTCGAAATTGCATAAAAAAATATTATAATACCAAATTAATTAAAAAAGCGCTAATAAAAATCTCGAATAATATTTTTGTTTTGACGTTATAACGGCCCCTTATATTTTTTAAATATTTCACCGATCGCATCCCACCGCCAAAAGTTTTTTACGAACGCTTTTCGCATAATTGCAAGCTTATAACGAAAGCAGGAAAAATTACGCTAAGTTGGAAAACGATAAACTTATAACCGCAACTGCGCGAACGCAGTTTTTCGAAAAGGAAGAATAGTATTACGATCCTCCCCTGGCTAATAGTAGTTGCCAGTAGTATAATTGCTAATAGTATAATTGCCAATGGTATAATTGCCGGTGGTGTTGGAATAAGGTTCGGGCACGGACCACCTCGGCCACTAGGCCTCGCGCTAAGTCACGTGACCCACAAGCGCAACCCATTGTACATAAAGTTCGCGACCCCGAGCATTTTAGCTCGGTGTTTTTCTTTCAATTTACATGCGTACCTTTTGGTCCACATCACCACCCTTCTGATCACCCTCAAGCTAGCTGTGACACAAGAATAACTTGGCTCCAAAGCCTAATTCTACAGCCTGCGGTATTCGTATTTACTAATAAAACACCAGCCCATTTCTTAATAAAATCGTTCAATTCTTTTTATATTTGGGTTATTAATATTAAAACTTATTTAATTCTTTTAATTTTGTACAATTCGATCTATTACTAATCGCAATGCAAACGTTCTACGAATTAAAGCACGGACCAAAAATAACTTGGCTCCAAAGCCTAATTTTACAGCCTGCGGTATTCGTATTTACTAGTAAAACACCAGCCCATTTCTTAATAAAATCGTTTAATTCTTTTTATATTTAGGTTATTAATATTAAAAGTTATTTAATTTTTTTTATTTTGTACAATTCGATCTATTACTAATCGCAATGCAAACGTTCTACGAATTAAAGCACGGACCAAGAATAACTTGGCTCCAAAGCCTAATTCTACAGCCTGCGGTATTCGTATTTACTAGTAAAACACCAGCCCATTTCTTAATAGAATCGTTTAATTCTTTTTATATTTGGGTTATTAATATTAAAACTTATTTAATTCGTTTTATTTTGTACAATTCGATCTATTACTAATCGCAATGCAAACGTTCTACGAATTAAAGCACGGACCAAAAATAATTTAGCTTCAAAGCCTAATTCTACAGCCTGCGGTATTCGTATTTACTAGTAAAACACCAGCCCATTTCTTAATAAAATCGTTTAATTCTTTTTATATTTAGGTTATTAATATTAAAAGTTATTTAATTTTTTTTATTTTGTACAATTCGATCTATTACTAATCGCAATGCAAACGTTCTACGAATTAAAGCACGGACCAAGAATAACTTGGCTCCAAAGCCTAATTCTACAGCCTGCGGTATTCGTATTTACTAGTAAAACACCAGCCCATTTCTTAATAGAATCGTTTAATTCTTTTTATATTTGGGTTATTAATATTAAAACTTATTTAATTCGTTTTATTTTGTACAATTCGATCTATTACTAATCGCAATGCAAACGTTCTACGAATTAAAGCACGGACCAAAAATAATTTAGCTTCAAAGCCTAATTCTACAGCCTGCGGTATTCGTATTTACTAGTAAAACACCAGCCCATTTCTTAATAAAATCGTTCAATTTTTTTTATATTTGGGTTATTAATATTAAAACTTATTTAATTCTTTTTATTTTGTACAATTCGATTTATTATTAATCGCAATGCAAGCGTTTTACGAGTTAAAGCACGGACCAAGAATAACTTGGCTTCAAAGCCTAATTCTACAGCCTGCGGTATTCGTATTTATTAGTAAAACACCAGCCCATTTCTTAATAGAATCGTTCAATTCTTTTTATATCTGGGTTATTAATATTAAAACTTATTTAATTCGTTTTATTTTATACAATTCGATTTATTATTAATCGCAATGCAAGCGTTCTACGAACTGACGCACGGGCCATAAAAAGCTTGGCTCCAAAGCCTAATTCTACAGCCTGCGGTATTCGTATTTACTAGTAAAACACCAGCCCATTTCTTAATAAAATCGATTAATTCTTTTTATATTTTTGTTTTATTAATATTAAAACTTATTTAATTCTTTTTATTTTATACAATTCGATTTATTACTAATCGCAATGCAAACGTTCTACGAATTGAAGCACGGACCAAAAATAATTTAGCTTCAAAGCCTAATTCTACAGCCTGCGGTATTCGTATTTACTAGTAAAACACCAGCCCATTTTAATTAATAAAATCGTTCAATTTTTTTTATATTTGGGTTATTAATATTAAAACTTATTTAATTCTTTTTATTTTGTACAATTCGATTTATTATTAATCGCAATGCAAGCGTTTTACGAGTTAAAGCACGGACCAAGAATAACTTGGCTTCAAAGCCTAATTCTACAGCCTGCGGTATTCGTATTTACTAGTAAAACACCAGCCCATTTCTTAATAAAATCGTTCAATTCTTTTTATATCTGGGTTATTAATATTAAAACTTATTTAATTCGTTTTATTTTATACAATTCGATTTATTGTTAATCGCAATGCAAGCGTTCTACGAACTGACGCACGGGCCATAAAAAGCTTGGCTCCAAAGCCTAATTCTACAGCCTGCGGTATTCGTATTTACTAGTAAAACACCAGCCCATTTTTTAATAAAATCGTTCAATTTATTTTATATTTGGGTTATTAATATTAAAACTTATTTAATTCTTTTTATTTTATACAATTCGATTTATTACTAATCGCAATGCAAACGTTCTACGAATTAAAGCACGGACCAAAAATAACTTGGCTCCAAAGCTTAATTCTACAGCCTGCGGTATTCGTATTTACTAGTAAAACACCAGCCCATTTTTTAATAAAATCGTTTAATTCTTTTTATATTTGGGTTATTAATATTAAAACTTATTTAATTCTTTTTATTTTATAAAATTCGATTTATTATTAATCGCAATGCAAGCGTTTTACGAACTGACGCACGGACCAAAAATAGCTTGGCTCCAAAGCCTAATGCTACAGCCTGCGGTATTCGTATTTACTAGTAAAATACCAGCCCATTTCTTAATAAAATCGTATAATTCTTTTTATATTTGGGTTATTAATATTAAAACTTATTTAATTTTTTTATTTTATACAATTCGATTTATTATTAATCGCAATGCAAACGTTCAGAAAATCGTGCACGGTCGCAAAATTTAACTTTCGCTTAAATTCATATTCGCTTAATCCCATATACGCATAAAATAAACTTTAAAAAATTATATACTTTATATAATTTAGTCGATCGTATGCTTTCGGGACAAAAGTCCTAAAGCATCTATAATATAATAGTTGATAGTTTTTGTAAGTTTAATTCCTTCGTTATCCTATTGAAAACTCGTAAAGCCACGGGAAAAGGATTGCTAGGCGTTTTGCCTTAATGCTTCGCCATTCTATTTATAAAACCTAGTTGCATGCAAATTCTATAGCTCCGGCCCGTAAATTGTCCCACGGGGTTTTGTATATATAATAAATAAGTATAAGTCGGTGTATCAGCCTGCCCTCTGCTGTAAGTGTCTTTTTTGTAATTTAATTTAATTAATTAAAGTTTTCGAATAATTTATTTAATTAAAATTTTCGAATAATTTATTTAATTAAAGTTTTCGAATAATTTATTTAATTAAAATTATCGTTGCTATAGGCTACGCGAAAACTTTAATTAATTAAAGTTTTGAAAATTTTTCAAAACCACACACACCACCCAAATTATCAAAACTCCTAAAACCCCCCCCCAAAACCCCCAAAACTACCAAAACCTCCAAAACCTCCAAAACCCCCAAAACTACCAAAACCACCAAAACTTCCAAAACTCTCAAAACTCCCAAAACTTTAAAAACTTCAAAAACTTTAAAAACTTCAAAAACTTCAAAAACTTCAAAAACTTCAAAAACTTCAAAAAAACCCCTAAAAAAACTTATTCTTATTTTCTTCGAATTTCTTCGATTATACGATTTTTTTTTAAAAAATTCGATATATCAAACATTCAAGTATCTTCCACCCTTTTGATAAACAGCGCTAATATTTATTATTTTAATAACTTTCGTATGTGACGATTCACTCTGTTGCCACCTTTCGTATCACCCCAGCAACTACGTATAGCTGCAAGCTCCTTGGTCTCCTGGTGGGTCTTCTTATCAACTGTAAAGATTATTTATATATATAAGGCTTTTTTTTTTTAGCAACTTCTGCTTTTTACAGTTATTAATTTTAAATAAATATCTTTATTACAAAACCAAAGGCTCGTTTTTTATATTATATAAATACGGCGATCAGTTAATTAATCTTCCAGCCTTTCGATTAATTAAATCGTTATATTATTAACAATTTTTTTTCTACGTTAGCGACGGCGTAAACTATTTTTTTTTTCGAATTTCTTACGGGTCATACCAAAATAATCGACCGGTCGTGAAAAAACTTATTTTCGCATTTTGCGAAAAATAGCTTTTGTTTAACGATTCTTCTTTTAGCAGAGCTTTTCAGCTTCTGCTATTATATTTTAATTTTCCTTTTTTTAATCAGCGAAAAAGCAGCTTCCCCCAGAAGCTTTTTCTTTTAAAAAACAGTCCTCCTTCCGAAGAAAAAAAAACAAAAGAAAAGGCAGAGCGCTAATTACTTCGCCTGCCATTTTTTTGCAGCCTAGCGCTAAAAGCGTTTAATTGAAATTTCTGCAAAATCAACTGAAAAAAGCGCAAAAGCGTAAACGATAACTTTTGGAAATTATACGGCTGCGACAGACTTTTTAATCAGAGCGTTTGATAAAATCTATCGAACGTGTTTCCGCTAATCGCGAATCTGCCGCTTTTTCCCTTTTTCGCAACGTTTTATTTTAACTAATAAACGTTGCAAACCAATTTCTACGCTTTTCGCGAATTCTTTTTAGATCTTTTTTTAACGGCCAAGATTTTAGCGCGCCTTTTAAACGCTATGGTTTTTATTTATTTATTGATTTTCGACTAGCTCGTATAAAACGCGTTTCGAATCTTAAATTTAAATTAAATAATAATAAAAATTATAAAATACGCTATTAGAAAATTAAAGTTTTCGACAACTTCGAATTTTATTACGATTATTTCGCTAGCGATCGATTTCGCAAAAATTATATATTCGATTAAACCGAAGGCGTAGCAAAAGAGTTTTTTACTTCGCGTATTTTAAACCGCTCCGATTTTACACTTTCCGAAAAATTAGTAAAAAAGGTCGCCGATTTTCTGGCCGATTTTTTAAACGTTTAAAAGGCCGAAAACGAGTTTAAAATGCTTGTAATAAATACGCACGACGATTTTTAGCGATTTTATTTGCGATTTTCCACTTTCGCAGCGAACGCTTAAATACGAATTAACAAACAGCTTCGAAACGTTTTTCGCGATAAAATACTAAAGTATTTACAAAAAAAGCTGCATTTGAAATGGACGCGTACAACGACTTTTAAAAATTGGCTTATCGCCGTTCGATAAAAAAAATAAAATCAGTTGGCTAAACGAATTTTATACGCGAATCGCTTTTTCATTAAGTTTATTATTTATTAAAATGGTAGGTTTTTAACCAAAGCGTATTACGAGTTAAATCGTACGTACGAGAATCGTCCAAATACTTTATAAGCTTTTTTTCAGCCTTCTGCTGCTTTTTTTTTTTTCTACGCTAGAACGCCCCTTTTGGCGTTTTTTTCGATCGGACCAACGACAACGCTTATCTTTTATTTTATATCAAAAAGTTCGAAGCCAATTTGCACGATTTTTTACGGGCCGATCTTCGGTTCTATTTAAAAGCTTTTTCAGGCTAATAAATGTAAACGAAATCGAACCGGCCGAAAATTCGCCCTTTAATAATAATAGTAAAAACGAAAACCTTTTTCCAAACGATTTTCAAAACGCATACGAAAAAATCGAAGATTTTTCCGCCAATCGAAAAAACGCTCAGGCCTAAGCAAAGCCTTTTTCTTAAGCGTATTGCGCGATATGCGTTATTTTAACGTTCGAAAGCTTTTTAATAGCGATTTATTAATAATTCCCGTTATATTTATTAAAAATAACCTTTCGTACAAAGTGAAAGCGCTCGCCGATTTTGGAGCGAACGGTTATGCGTTAATCGATTCGGCGCTGATTAAGTTTTTTTTTTTTTTTTAAAACCTTTAATTTAACTTTTCCCGGCTTTTTTTTTTATAAAAAGATATAATAAAGCTCGTAGCCATTTAATTATATATTTTACGCTTTTTAATTTTATTATTAATAATCAAATACAATCGTTTATTTTTTTTTTAATTATTAACTTCGGAAATTATAATATGATTCTAGGAAAAGCTTGATTGGCCGAATATTAAATTTTACTAAATTGTAATAAACGCAAGTTTTATTGGCCGAAATTTTACTTTTCCACAGCTTTTTACGTTGTATTAAAATCTTTTATTTGTATTTCCGAAAAATTCAATTTCGCCATCAAAACGACGCTGTAAAACGTAACAAAAACTTTGATTAATTGTGACAGATTTACGACGCTATGCGGAGCGCGAAAAGATCGAATTTTATTCGCGGTGCTAATTTCGATAGCGACGCCAATGGGATAATATAAGAAATTACACCATTTTCTTAGGCTGACGATCCCTTTTTTATTTTTTTTTTTTTTTTTTTTTTTTTTTTTTTTTTTTTTCGTTAAAACAGCTTTTTTGTTTTACGAAAAATAATTATATTAAAAACCGAAGAAAAGCTTTCGCCGCGATAGCCTTTCAGCTTAATATAATCAATAGTTTAAACAAGCCATTTTTTGAACTTTTTAAACAATCAGTTCGAAAACGAGTCTTTTAACCTACTGCTTACCCAGTTTCCATCTGCTAAATTATTGTATACGCTTTTAAGCTGATTTTCAGAAAAAAAACAATTGAAATGTTTTCGATCTTTTTATATAAGATCGACAGAATACTAGACGATTTTACGTATAACACTTTTTTCAAAATCTAATTTTATAATTTTTTCGAACGTTTCAAAATCAACGAAATATCGATTTCGACTTTTTCAACCAGCTTAGCAAAGCTAACTTCGAATAAACTTTTTTTCGAATTTTTTTTTCCGAAGTATAAAAATCTCGAACACGTGTTTTTTAAGGCCGCTAATAACGAGCTAGCCTTTTACCGGCCTTACGATTATAAAATCGAGCTTATTATAAATAAAAAAAAGTTAAAATACATTTTTTTATATAAAATATCGATTTTAAAGCTCGAAATTATCAAAACTTATTTGCAAAATAATTTTAATAAAAACTTTATCGAATTTTTTATCGCTTTTTTCGCTGTTCTAATGTTTTTCGCCAAAAAACCCGACGGTTTACTACGTTTTTGTATCGATTATCGAGCTTTTAATAATATTATTCGTAAAAATCGCTATTTTTTTTTTTTATTAATAAAACTTTTGCTCGTTTTTCGAAAGCACGAATTTTTACGAAGCTCGATATTCGTCAAGCTTTTCACAAAATTCGAATAAATTCCGCTAATAAAAAACTAACGACGTTTCGTACGCGTTACGGCGTTTATAAATGCAAAATGCTACCTTTTGGCTTTATTAATAAACCCGCAATTTATCAACGCTATATAAACGACGTTTTTTTAATTATTTAAACAATTTTTATATTATATATTTAAATAATATTTTTATTTATTCGTTCGACCTTTTGAAATACGTTATATACGTTCGCAAAATGCTTTAAAAGCTCGCTGACGCTAAATTACAGGCCGATATTCGGAAATCTAAATTTAACGTTACTCGGACCTGTTACCTAGGCTTTATTATTTTTATTAAAAGTTTAAAAATAAATCTAAAAAAAGTTTCCGTAATCGTTTACTAAAAGCCTTTTATTATTATAAAAAGTGTATAAAGCTTTTTTGGTTTTTGTAACTTTTACCGACGTTTTATTCGAAATTACGGTATAATTGTAAAGTTTTTGGTTTATTTAACTAAAGCTAACGTTTTTTTTTAATTTCATTTTTAAATATCAGAAAAGTTTCGATTTTTTTATACTAGCTTTTACTATTGCATTAGTTTTATAATATTATAAGCAAAACCTTTTTTGCATATTAGAAATTAACGCTTTCGACGGCGTAATGGCTTTTATGCTTTTTCAATTCCATAATAACGATTAGCTTCCAGTCGTTTATTTTAGCAAAACTATAGCTTTCGCAAAGCTAAATTACGTCGTATACGACAAAAAAATATTCGCAATCGTAAAATTTCTAGGCAATTTTCGTATTAAACTAGCTGATTCAGTTTATTAAATTAAAATTATTACTAATTATAAAGTTTTAAAATATTTTATAATTTCTAAACTTTTAAACGCTCGATAAACACGCTGGGCCGAGCTTCTCGCCGATTACAATTTTTTTATTACGTATAAACCAAGTAAACATAACTTTTTGGCTGACGCATTAATACGTCGTACGAGCGAATTCTGTGACGACACGTATGCTGGAGAACAGGTAGGCGAAGGGCTTAGAATATCAAGGTGCAGAACCTGGAAGAGGTTCTGCTGGAAGAAGCTATATACATATGGGTTTAAGGTTCGGCAAGGGCCGGAAGGCCGAAGGGCCGAGGGGCCAAGGGGCCAAGGGCCAAGGCCGGGAAGCCGAAGGGCCGAGCCGAACGGGCCACGTCGTCACACTACCCCCCCGTCCGAAAAAGAACGGAGTTATAGTATTAAAACGTAGTGAACGTTCGCCCTCGAGCGCAAAAAATCAACCCAATTGCATGTAATACAGCCCTCGCATACGTCCTCTGCAAGCCATCTTGCATATAAGTCGCCATTTTCACTCCTTAACTAACCCTATCGACAACAAAATCCATTTGCTCGGCTTGGTTCAATATCAGGCCTTCCACGTTACGCGATACGTCGATAATTTCCTGTAAAAAGGGGGTGTAATCGCGCTCCGGCGCTGGCGCTGGCGGTGGAGGAGGGGGCTTTGCGGCCAATTTGTCGTATATTAATACCGAAAGTCGAGTTAATCTGGCTTGATAGTCGGCCAAAGTAGAAACAGGAGTAAGAGGGGTGGCAGGAGCCTTATGTCGACTAGTAATAGCTTTAACCAAATTCCGCGTACACGTATCGAGGCTGCGCGTATACTGGTGTTTCGCGTTTATGAGGTTTTGTAGCCAAAAGGCTAGTCGAATAACGGCAGGCTCCATCAGAACAGCTGTATCGAAAGAAAACGTCGAATTACCGAAAGGGAAGGCACGTCGGTTATTCGAAGAAATCGGTCGGATAGCTGATTCGGGTCGGAACGCTTAATAAAAAGGTCCGAATTTGCCGGTTTGTGAACAGTATCTCGGTGTTCAGCGGAAATAGTGCAGGGGGGGGGGGTAAATCGCCGGAAAAATCGTCGGCCTTCTCGCGGAGTCTTCACCGCAGCGTGCTCGGGCGAGGAAAATTGGCTGAATAGGCTCGAAGGAGTTTTGATCGATAAGAGCTTCAAAGGTGGTGTAACGTTTGCTGCAAAGGCTGGCTACAGCGAAAAAGGCGGTGTGGCGGCGTCGCAGTAGAAAGATTACAAACGCCGAAGTAGTCTGAAAGATAAAAGTGTAGCTTCGAGGCTGAAAAGGGTTTGACCTTGATATAATGTGACGACACGTATGCTGGAGAACAGGTAGGCGAAGGGCTTAGAATATCAAGGTGCAGAACCTGGAAAAGGTTCTGCTGGAAGAAGCTATATACATATGGGTTTAAGGTTCGGCAAGGGCCGGAAGGCCGAAGGGCCGAGGGGCCAAGGGGCCAAGGGCCAAGGCCGGGAAGCCGAAGGGCCGAGCCGAACGGGCCACGTCGTCACAAATTCGACCGCTAAAACTTTTTTAAACGCATTTAGCGCCTGCAAACTCTTTTTCGAGCCGATCAGATTAATTATCGCCTTTTGACTAAAAAACTTCGATTTCTTATAGCTTTCGAAACAGCTGTTTTTATCGTTGAAATAACTGATTTCTTTTTCGCATTCCGTGTCGTTAACCAGCTTTTCTACGCTAATCGCATAGCTAACAGTTTAATAGTTTTTCGAAAAAAAGCTGTACGAAACGCTACGAAAGAAAACGACGCTAATAACACTCCGTATATACTTAAACGCGATCTGCTATTATATTACGGTCGTTTAATAATACCAAACGTCGATTATTTTCGTTTGGCTTTTATACGAAAAATATACGACCAGATTTCTACCGTTCATTTTAACGTTCGCAAAACTACGCAATTATTTTCGGACTAATATTATTGGCAAAATATAATAGCATTTATAAAACAATACTATCGCAACTGCCACGTTTATCGAAAAAGTTCTGTTTTAAAAAATAAGCGCCCCGGCTTTTTTCAGTTTTTTTTTGTTTTTGACCATTTTTGAAAGCATATTATAATAAACTTTTGCAATTTTAATAAAAACAAATATAATTACGATAACGTATTCGTAATAATAAATCGCTTTTTTAAGCAAATTATTTCGATTTTTTGCTATAAAAATATCGACGTTCGAAATTTCGCCAAATTATATATATTCCACGTATATAAGTATTTTGGCCTTTCGAAAAGTATTATTAGCGATCGTAGCTTTTAATATTAATTTACTTTCTGATTTGAATTAAATAAAATACTTAGTACGCAATTAAAACTTTCGACAGCCGCTTATTTTAAAACCGACGGTTAAACCGAAATTTATAATTAATATTTGTAAAAACGCTTTAAACTTTTCGTAAATTTTTATTAAAACGATTAGAACGAATTTTTTCTAATAATAAATTTCGCTCAAATAGTTTTTTTTTACGAAAATCTAAATAACCTTTTACTTTTTAAAATTATATACGATTATATTTTTTATATTAATTAAAATTGGAAATTCGATATTTTTTTTTTTTTTAACCTTTTATACAAGCTAAACGCAAACGAAGCTCGTGCGTACGTTCGCCGTTATTACGACGCTTAAAACTTCGCCAAATCGCATTTTTAATAAGCTTACGATAAAATAAAAAAAAATGCGAATAAGTTTCGCCGCGCGATCGATTTTAACGTTAGCGATTACGTATGGCTCGATATACGTTTATTTCCGATTTTCCGGCCCTTTCGCAAATTCGACAATCCTATAAACGGCTTTTTCAAAATTATAGCCAAAATTTTCGACAACGCTTTTAAACTAAACCTTCCTAGTATTATAAACGTACATCCAGTTTTTCACGCTAGTCGACTGCGTAAAATAGCTAACGACGCGCTTTCAGAACAGGTTAATTCAGCCTTTAAATTTATTAATATAATTAATAAATTTAAATACGAAATCGAAAAATTAATCGCCTGTCGAATGCAGCGAAAGATTTTTTAATACAAAGCTTTTTAAATAAGCTTAAATAAAAATTTTACGTAGTATCCCGCGTCTGATTTTATATATGTTCTTTTGAAAATGCGCGATTTTCATTTGGCGCATAAAAAGCTTTCCGGTTTTTTTGCAAAACTTGTAGACTGGCTGAAGGCGTATTCCGAAGGTTTGGATTCGTACGATTATTTGAATAGCGACGTATTAATAGATAAAAGCTCGAGGGCGCGCTTTTTTCGGACGGGGAGATAGTGTAACGATTTACTTTGTTGCTATTTCTCGTGTCATCCCAGCAACTATTCTGTTGCCACCTTTCGTGTCACTCCAGCAACTACGTATAGCTGCAAGCTCCCTGATCTTCTGGTGGGTCTCCCCATCAATTGTGGAGACTATTCATATATATAAGGCTTTTTTCTCTTAGCAACTTCTGCCTTTTGCAGTTGTTGATTCTAAGTGAATATCTTTGTTACAGAACCAAAGGCTCGTTTTTCATACCATATGAACACGGCGACCAGTTGACTGATCTCCCAGCCTTTCGATTGATTAGATCGTCATATCGTACTACTAACGATTTAAATCCTAAACAAGCGTTTCAAGATTTACCTGATTTTTAATTTTTATTTTATTATATAGATTTTGAATTATTGTTTTGTTTGTTTTGTAATTCATTTATTACTGGATTTGAACAATATATACGTAAAAACCATTTCTATTTAATTTTAAAAAACGATCGAAATAAATTAATTAAACAAGGCTTAATTATTTATTAATCGTTAAAAATCGAATTTTTGAAAAACAATTTAAAATTAATACGACTTTTTATTAGAATTCGATTTAAAACCTTTTCCAGAATTCGAAATATCGCAAAACAATTTTAAATGCGATTTTTGTTTTTTAATTCTAGCAAATCGTATAAATATTAAAAAATATATTAAAAAAATTCATACAAATAAAATCGAAATTATTATTGCAAATAATATTAGTAAATATTATTTAATTGTAACTACTTAATTATTTGAAAAAAATAAATGGTATTTCGAAGTTAAACAAATTAATAATTCAGTAAACGAAATCGAAAATAATATTTATTTTAATAAGATTTCAGAAGATTTACCATCTGATTTGTTAATAGCTTAAAATTTATTAATCGAAGAATTAAATTTGAAAGAATTTTTATTTTACGAAAATTTAAATTCGTTTAAAATAAATTTTAGCGATAATTTAATTAATTTTCAAGCAAAAACTCGATATGCTAAATTTATTCAAAATTATAAGCCGCAAGAATTATACGATTTATGTGAATTATATAATTAAGATAAAAACGACGAATTGATTAAATTTATAATCGATAATATTCAAGAAATTCTTTATTTAAGTTTAGATAAAATTACTTAAATAAATAAAAGTTATTTAAATATTTTAAATAGTTTTGAGCCTAATAAAATAGGTAATAAAGAATTTAAAATATTACTTATATCGAAATCTCGCGTCGGTTATTTTGCTTTTTTTTTAATAATTTTATTACTTTTTTCTTTCGTAATTATAATTTAAAATTATATAAAACTAGTAAATCGATTTTTAAAATCGATACAAAACTAAAAGAAAAAATTAACGATTTATTATTACAAGCGATTGATTATATAAACGATTCAAAAATTGAAGTTTCATCGAAAAATTTTACAAAAACTATTAATCGAAATATAAATAAAGCTTATAATAATCGAATTTTAATCGACGATTTATCGAGTGATAATTCTGAAATTGAATTCGATAATTTTATAAGCAATGAATTTATATTATCGGATGATAGCAATTCAAGTAATATTAGTAATAATAGCAATACTTCGAATAATTCTTGGTTTTTTGAAAGATTATCAAACGTAGATACAAAGCAAAATTTTTATATTTCATTTTTAAAAAAATATAAAAATTCTGAAACTGATCGTAATCCTTTATTAATCGAATTTTAAAAATTATTAAATAATATTATTTTTGAAATTTTAATTTAAAAACAAGATTTAAATATATTCGAAAGTTTTATTAACGCTTATTTTGCAATTAAAAGTTTAAGATTTAATTTTACTTTACGAAATATTCTAGATTTATCTAGCTATTATTTTAAATTTATATATTGCTCGCAATTAATATTTTTAAATAAAACTATAAATATTTTTGTTTGTAATTCTCAAAATAATTTAAATGATATTTTAACTAAATTAATAAATAATTTTTTTAAAAATAATTCGAATACTGCATTAAGCGAATTGCTATTACACCGATCGTTTTGTTTTATTATAAATAAAAATCTTTTAAGCAATAGCAATATTATAATTTATAGTTTGACTGAAAATACAATTAGTTATAAAAACGTTGTTTTAAGTATTAATAATTTGCGATTTGTATTTAAAAAATTAATTTTAAAAACCGAACAAATATTAAAAAACGATTTTCTTTTTAATATTTCAAAAAGCGAATATAATCATATTACGTTAAATAATTTTGCAAAATACGAAAATCGTAATAATACGACGCCTTTTTTATCTTTTAAAAATTTACATTCTAATAAAAAAGCAAACGATAAATAGTTATTTAATAAAATTATTAAATCGTCAGAATTACGAGCTCGTTTTTATAATTTTTCGAATTAAAAATTACAAATTAAACCCTAAGCAATTAAAGCTTATTTAAAATTAAATTTCAATTTAAAAAAGTTATTTTTGATTGATTTTTATTTAGATTGTGGTTTACTTATTCGAGGAACCGAACTTACTTCACTTAGAAGTTGTAATTCGCGTAAAAATAAAAGAGAATTATTTTTTTGATATTGGAAGTGGTTTATTTATTATAAATATTAGTAAATTTAAATCGTAATATTCTAATAAAAAAGCTAGCTTCGAATATAAGATATATTTCTTTAAAAGTTAGTATTTTAGTATTATATTATATGGTTTTAATAGAACCATTTATTAGAATATTAAATATTAGTATTTCGGCGAATAATAATTAATATAAAACAATTAGTGTTTATTTTTTTTATATAAACAAAAGATTTTTAAAATCGGCCGATATTTCTAATTATTTAAAATCATTTTGTTTAGTAAAAATTGGTTAATCTTTAACTATTCAAAAATATCGTTAAATTATTGTAGCTATTATTAAATATTTTATGAAAGAAAATCTTGATATTAATTTTATTATATTAATTAATTTTAATAATAGTTTTACGAATAATAAGTTTTAAGCGAATTAAATAAATTATTCGTTAATAATTAAAAAATTAAATTATGGCCGTAATTCGAATACTTTCGAAAATACGCGAGGCGATTTGCAATCAAAGTATTTATAATTTTGCTTTCGTTATTTTGATTTTTTCGGCTTAAATAATAAAGAAATTAGTAATAATTTATTTTTAAATCATTTCGATATTATTAATAAAATTAAAATTAATAAAAACAAAACTGAATCTTTGACTTTTGCATTACGTTATCAAAAGCTTTTATTAAATAATAATTCAAAAGCTAAAAAATATAATAAATAAGCGTTTTTCGAATATAATTTAATTAATAAAAAAATTAAGTTTACAAATTTGAATTATTTATTTATTATGCCTATCGGAAATAATACGTTATTATTATTATTACGCGAATTTTTAAATAATTCTGAAATCGATTTTATTATTCCTGAATAAGAAATTTTATTAAAAAGTATTTTATTAAAAATGCTTTATATATTAGAAATATTACCTACTAATAATAGTAAATTATTAATTTATTTATTATGCGCTGCTTTATTTAACGCCAAAATTACTATTATTATCGTATCGTTAATTAATTTAAAAAGCGATTTATTTAAACGTGCAAATGAATTTGGAATTCCTGTTAGTAATTACGAAGATAATTTTGAATTTAAAACTATAACTTTTATTTTTATTAAAACTTTGAAAAACGATATATTTATTAATTTATTAATAAATAAAATTGATAAAGGAAAAATTGATAGAATTATATTAAACGAATGTTATTTGCTAATAACTGCGGCTAATTATCGTTTTATAATATATTAATTTAAAAAAATTCTTAATTTGAAAATTCAAATAGTATTTTTAACTGGTACATTATCCGTAAATTAAAAAAATCAATTGATTAATAAATTAAATTTACAAACTTTTGCTAAAATACGGGCCGATTGTTTACGTAATAATATATTATATCGAGTTTTAAGTTTTAAATCTAAAAGTATGCAAAATAAATTTAAAGAAATCGAAGAATATTATTTTAAATTAAAATCGAATTTTAAATCATATTTAAATAAAATAATAATATTTTGTTTTACAATTGCGCTTGTCGATAAATTATCTGAATTTTTAAATTGCGCGAAATATACGTCTGAATTATTAAAAAATAAAAAAAAATCGGTTTTAAAAAGTTTTACTATCGATTATACAACTTTTTATAATATTTTAGTTTGTATTAGCGGTTTGCAAAAAGGCTTTGATTATTTTTGTGGGAATACCCATAGGGGTCACGTGGGATCAGGTGATGCGGGATCACAATTGTAGGTGCGCAGCGCTAGCGCCCGCTAGCGCTCGCATATCTATCCTATATTTTCACACCAGCTAGACCTAGTAGAATATATATAATTTTCAACCCGATTTAACGACTAGTCGTATCTGTATCATCATTTGTGATATCAACACTGATCAGTGGTTAAATTCACTTCTAACCACAGATTCGCAAGGTTTAATAAAAAAGGCAAATTCAAAAGATTTTGTTATGCAAAACGACTTTCTTTTCCGATCTGCGCTAAAAGCTACTAATCTCCCTTTGTTATGCAAAACGACCAAAAAAAAGAAAAAGTAGCTAAAGTCAGGTTTGATAATTTTTATCTAATTGTGTTCCATTAACACCGCTGTTCGGCGAGTCCTACGATTTCGAAAAGAGATTTTAAAAACCAAGCAGCAATACAAGCAAACGCGCCACCCCCCCCAACCTGCTGCAGTTTATATCCTGCGACAACCACCAAATAAGAACGCCATCAACCCAATTACCGCCATTAATTACGAAGTACCGGACCCCAAATACAAATCGCTCCACCACTAAAAACAAATATTTAAAATAATTCCGATACCTGCATATATTAAATACGGTGTCGAGAATTAAGATAAAAAGATGGATTCAGCAACGTTTTCCGAAAAAGCTTTAAATAAACATATTGCGTTTTGCTGCGAAGTTTACAAAACAAATAACAGATTAAACTTATTTTACGAGCTATTATAAATTATTCGGAAAAATTTTTGAAAATTGGATTTTCGATACGTTTGCAAAGCTTAATTCCCGAGCTTAAAAAGAATTCCGCGAGATTTGTTTAATCGCAAGCCTTTTTATAAAATTTGTAGCAGAAATCTTATACGCGGCAATAGTTTAAACTCGATTAAAATTAAATAAAATCGAATAAACTTTTGTTTTGTAAAAAAAAAGAATTCGGTTGCGTATTAAATACGACGAAATATTCCGAGAATATGATCGCAAGGTCAAAAAACCAAATAGGCCATTATTTGACAAAGCAGAAAAAAGATTCCGATACTTTTGCACAGCCGGTAAGATTTTAATATAATCCCAGAAACCAGAATCCTAAAAATACCGGTCGCAATAACCTATATAGCTCGTACGATTTATAACGCAATATCGAAATTAAAAAATTCTTTTAATACTAGCCCGAATACCAACGAAAATACCGCATGTACGTTCGACCAAAGCAGTTCTACCTAAAGCTGCAATTTCCGGCCCCATTTTATACGCAAGTTCCCGACTATTTTCGTCAAATTGAAAATATTTCCAAGATTTATAATAATAAAAAAAAAAAAGTATAAAAATGCGGAATACGAGGTTTTGAACGATAAATTAAATATTTTTTATAAAAATTGTTTAAGACTTAGAATTTAGCAAAAAAACGAAATTGGCTACGCAATTGTTTTTTTACTTATACTAAAGGACGACGCCTACGACTTTTATATAACTAAGTTGTACGGCCAGAATTACGAGTTTTGGATTATAATTGCTTTAATAAAAAAGCAGTTCGAAGTTTCCGAATCCGCTCAGAAATATTTCGAAAAATAACGATTCATAAGTTTATTTCGTATAGTTTTTATGCCTGAAAACGCTATTTAAAACCAAATCCGAATGTTTTTTAATTATAATTAAAAAGCTAATAATAATTTAGCGCAATTTGATTTCCGAATATTATACCGATAAGGCATTTCGCGACGTATTAATAAATGCGGTTAAAAATATGCCAAAATGCGCGTATGCGCAGTATAATTCAGCAGAGTTTTTTATTGTTTTTTTAATATAATTAAAAAGTTTCATATCGGTTATTTTAAAATTAAACCCAGCTTCCGAAGCTTATTTATATCAAACCGGCATTTTTCAGAATAAAAACGAAAACACCGGTAGTATATAGGAAGATTTATCGGACGCATATTATACCGATCGCGAGTATAAAAGCAATAAAGAAAACAAAGGTCGAGAAGGCTTATACCGAAGAAAATACAAAGCTTTTTTCCGTAGCAATCCGAAAAGAACCGGTCCAAACCGTGAAAAGCTTTGCTATATATGCAAAAAGCCAAACTATTGGTTCACTTAATATACGCCCAGAAAAGCGAAAAGCAGTTTACAAAGCCTGGAAGCACGAATCTTACTATTTTACAGGCGTTAATTATATTTTTACCGAATATCGCTAATTTTTAATTAAAATTAAAAGCGAAAGCGTGTCGGAGGCCAGCGAAAAGCGTAAGAATTAATAATCAACGGCCGCAATTCAGTTCACGACTGAATTAAAAGCAATTGACGGCTAACAATTAATAAATAATCTACGTAATTACGCTACGTACTACGCGTATACGAATAAAAACTCATATTTATTCTTTCCGACTATTGTTTTTTTCGACTAATTTATATTCGAACGCTATTTTTTTTTACAAATTTCAAGATTTTATCCCAAATACAAAAGCAGCGAAGGTTTTTACTGCAAAAAAGCGACAAGCCGAAGCTTTGCAAAAGTTGCTTTCTATTTTTTTATATATAAATCGATTTGAAAACAAAGTTAAAATCAAGTTTAGCGATAACACAACGAAAATTATCGGTTTCATGAATATAACGATATCGTTAAAATTAATTACTTTTTATTTAATCAACGTGGATACGCTATTTTTGATTTTTCTCCAGGATTTCGATCGCTTAAAAGTTTATTATAATAATTTATCCGATGTTTTTATTTAAGGCCAAAGAAAGATTTCAGTTATTCGCAAATAGGGCCATCCGTTTTTAATATTATATACGAAGGAGGCTATTTTGGCCCATTTAACAATTACAGAACTACGTTAAATACACCGCCGATTCGGATATTTTTCCGCGGCGCGCTTTGCAAAAATGCTTGATTTATCCGGCTACGAAAACGTTTTTTTTAAAAAACTTTGAAAACAATTGAAAAGTTTTGTCACCAATGCCAAATGCACGGCGCAAGCTTTGACAAATACAAATTTATTTTAAAAAACGATTAAAAATTCAATTATTTTATTATTATTAATATGATATATTTAAATAAAAAAGCCTAGTATTATACGTTGTCGATTTTGCAATTTTGTTTAATTCGGCAGCGTTTTTTAAAAAATATAATCGCATTTGAAACTTTTAATTAATTGCGAAAATGCTGAATAAATACGTATTTAAAACTTTCCGATATTATTATATACGATCCAAGTATTAATTTTAACGCAAAAGAGTTTAAAGAATTGGCAAAAGCAATATCAATTACTATTAAGCAGATGCCCACCGAAGCATATAATAATATAGGAAAAGTTAAGCGTTATTATTATACGCTGCGACGTATTTATAAAATTATTACAGCTGAATTTAAAAAAACCGGTACTTTTAAAAAACAACGTTTGCAAATAATTCTAAAAGTTATTAACGATATAGCCGGTTCAGCAGGTTTTGTTTTAATTTTATTCGTATTCGGCGCTTATTTTCGCATTTACGAAAATAACCCTTTTTTTGCAAATATTGCAAAGCGAAAGGAAGCTGTACGTAAAAGAATGGCGGAAATCCGCCGATTATAAGCAATTCGCCAAATGCAAAATGTATTTCATACGCGCAATGGCCCGAATATATTCGAAACGCTAAACCTGCCTTTCCAATCGCAAATTCGTATATGGCGCGAGGGGATAAGCAACGAAAAAACTTAATAAAAAGGCTTTTACATTCTTTTCGTAATTGAAAGACAAACGTACACCGTTCAAATCAAGGAAAAAGCAGTCCAGTTGAAAATAACGGTTGTAAAGCTATATAATCAGAAATCTTCGAAAAACGACGAACCGGAATCTGATGAAAAAGAATTTTAAAATCCTTTTCCGAGCGTACAAAATCAAAAAAACCTTTCAAAACCAGCAGAACCACGTCGTATAGGCCGAATAAAAAAAGCTTTACGCAGATACGACGATATATGCTTTAAGCAGCTGATTACTAAGATCTTTTGCGAAGAACTCAGTACGTTTCTGACGCATAAGGAGAAGTCAGACCGGGAGCTTTTAGCCAGATTACGCGCTTCTGAGGTGATTACAACGGAAAGCGAAGCGTTTAAAAAAAAATCTCAACGTCGTAAAAATCGAAGGTTTATTAGCTACAGAAGTATTCGAGTTTATATAGTACGATTTAGTTTAATATAATGGCGTGCGAATTTTCGGATTACGTTTAATAAATAAAGTAAAAGCGAAAAAAAAAGACTTTTATTTCGTTCGAAAAATTAAGGCTTGTAATACAAGCTTTTTTGGACTAAGGTAAAAAAGTTATATTAACGCAATTATTTATAATTCAGCGTTCGAGCCAAAGATTAATTATTGCTTTGGCCTTTTCGCTGCTGCAAAAAAAAATACATTTGTATTTACGAAATATTATTTAGGTTTATATATAAAATAAGCAATCGTTAAATCGGCTAATTTTGGCAAAATTATTAAAGGAGATGGCCTATTTGTATTTCGAAGGCACGATTATGCGAATTAAAAAAGCGTTGTATGGAATTCCGGAAGCAAAAATATTTTAATAAATAATATATTATATTTATTATAAAAAAAAAAGCTGTCTGCCGTTACGTTAATTTACGATTCCTGCCTGCTGATTACTACTGGAAAAAACGCTTTTGGACTGATTAAAATGCAAACGGACGATATAAATTTTTTTAATAACGAACGTTTTGTTGCAAAAAAAAAAGCTAAGCTGGAAAAGGCCAAATTAGCGGCAAAACCAATAGATAAGTTTACAATTTTACATAATCTAGCTTTTAACGGATGCGTTCTGATTTTAAAAAGCGATTATATATAATTTTTACACAAAAAAAGAACCAGAGCAAAAATCTGAAGCTTGTTTTAAATAATCCAGATATTCAAATGTAAGAATACGCTAGCCAAAAAGCTCTAAAAGCTTATATTGCGTTAATTTGCTAATTAAAAGCTATATTCGCGTTGTTTACAGCTGCGCAATTTAAAAGCTTAGGCCAAAAGGAAATTGTCGAATTGAATAAACGAATCAAATAAATAATGGACAATCAAAACCGAAAATTAATTTATATACTTTTCGAT
The DNA here is from genome assembly GCA_009599575.1 of Blumeriella jaapii. Lineage (NCBI taxonomy): Eukaryota > Fungi > Ascomycota > Leotiomycetes > Helotiales > Drepanopezizaceae > Blumeriella > Blumeriella jaapii. Next base: position 15,213 of record VWND01000029.1, on the reverse strand, counting down.
TTGTATCGTATAAAATTGTACGTTTTTGTAAACGGCTCGTTTGCTAATAACGAAGATTTAAATAGCCAGATTGATTACGTTATCGCTATTAGTAATAAGGATATTTTATTCGAAAACGACGATTTTTTTATATAAAACAACGTTATATATTTCAGCTCTATCAAAAGCCGACGTATTATAAAAAGCGTATTAGCTAGCGAAATTCTGAAAATAATAGCCGAAGCCGATTTAGCAATTGCGATTGCGATTATTTTGAAATAAATCACTTAGCAGCTTAATTTACTAAAGATTCTATTAATCGTTTGCACGGACTTTTATTTATTATACGAATGCTTAGTAAAACTTGGAACGATAAAAAAAAAAAGGCTTATAATCGATGTTATAGCGTTGCGCCAATTATACGAAAGGCGAAAAATAGCAGAAATTCGCTGGATTAACGGCAAGGATAACCTGGCGGACGCTATAACGAAAGCAGTTTTAAACAGAGCTTTTACGACGTTTATCGAAAAAAACAAGCTGACGATTAGAATAAAAGGCTGGATAGATAGGAAAGAAAAGGGCTAACTTGCAATTGCGTTTAAACACGTTGCAAGCAAGAAGACGCATTCTACTACAAAAAAGAAGACTGCCAGTATGGGAATACCCATAAGGGTCACGTGGGATCAGGTGATGCGGGATCACAGTTGTAGGTGCGCAGCGCTAGCGCCCGCTAGCGCTCGCACATCTATCCCATATTTTCACACCAGCTAGACCTAGTAGAATGCATACAGTTTCAACCCGATTTAACGACTAGTCGTATCTGTATCACCATCTGTGATACCAACAATTCTAATATACGTGCTATTATTTATTATAAATTAGCTTTCGAATTTAACGGTTTTTTACAAGATTCTAGTCGGGCCGGCCGCGATAAAAACGAAACTATATCGATGTTTTTTTATAATTCAGGTTTTGAAAAAGAAATCGAAAACGATTCGTTAAATAAAAGATTAATTAAAAGTTATTTACGCGAAGTAGTTTATCGTAAACGATTAATTTTTTTATATTTAAATAATATTATTTTAAATCAGTGTTCTAAAACTAGTGCAAATTGCGATTTTTGTATAAATCGTAATAATATTTACGAAAAACAAGCGCAAATTATTAATACAATTACAAAAAAAGTCGAAAACGTAAGAAATAATTTAATTTGGGTTTTATCGCAAAGTTTTGAAAATAATAATTTTTGCACGTATTATTATTTTATTTATACGCAAAATATTAGTAATTATTATACTCGCGATTGTATTAAATTTGCGAATCTTGATTTATTTTCACAAAATATAAAAAAAGAATTTATTCGAAATAATTTTTATTTATACGAAAATAATTGTTGTTTTATTTGTTTATTACCTACTGTTATTTGTTATCGATTACGTCAATCTTTCGAATTTGAAAATAAATATATATTAATAAATTTTGTTTATCAAATAATAAGTTTATTATTTAAACGAAATAAATTATGGCCTAAAAACCAAAATTCCGATTATTATCAAAATCTATTTAATAATAAATTTATTTCGAATATAAATAGTTTTATAAAAAGCTTTACTAAACAGGTTTATATTACGGAATTAAATACTAAATCTATTTTAAGTCTTAAATATATATTTATTAACTTAACAAATAAAATATCTTAAATTAAATTTTTATTTTCTTTACAAATTAAATTATTAATATTTTATCTGTCTGAAATTTATTAAAACATTTGATATAAAAAAATTGAATAGAAATAGAAATAAAAATAAAAATAGAAATATAAATAGAAATATAAATAGAAATATAAATAGAAATATAAATAGAAATATAAATAGAAATAGAAATAGAAATAGAAATATTAGATTAAATTTCTATTTTCTTTACAAATTAAATTATTAATATTTTATCTGTCTGAAACTTATTAAAACATTCGATATAAAAATAATTAAATAGAAATAGAAATAGAAATAGAAATAGAAAGAAATAGAAATAGAAATAGAAATATAAATAGAAATATAAATAGAAATATAATTAAAAAATATAAATAGAAATAAAAATAGAAATAAAAAATAGAAATAAAAATAGAAATATAAATAGAAATATAAATAGAAATATAAATAGAAATATAAATAGAAATATAAATAGAAATATAAATAGAAATATAAATAGAAATATAAATAGAAATATAAATAGAAATATAAATAGAAATAGAAACTTAAATATAAATATAAATATAAACGTAAATATATTTGAAATTATTAATTAAATTTGAAAACGCAAATATTAATATTGTTTTTAACTTTTTACATAAGAATACAAATAAAAATTAAGCTTTTACATATTAATATAACAATGCAATTAATTACTTCAAACTTCCCTTATTAAAATACAATATAATATTAATAATATAAATATATTATTAGATCTTTCGGCTATATAATAAAATATATAAAAAAAAAAATATATTTAATAAATTTGAAAACGCAAAAAAAAAACAATTTATAATTACTTTTATTATAATAAATAATCATTTTTATAATAATTTAAATTAAAGCTGGGTTTGTTAAATTATTAAATTAATTTAATTATCAAATTTTCTTATTTTTATTATAAAATTCATTTTTACAGTAAGTTTGGTTTTTTAAAAATAAAGGGCCATAACTACAAATATATTTAATAAATATTTAAACAAAAAATTATACATATTAAAATTAAATTAACAAATATGAGAAAAATATATTAATATATTTATCGGCGATATAATACAAAATTATATTAAAAACTACGAAGTAAATTCGAAAACGCAATTAAAAATTTTTCATACCTTTTTATATAATAATATAAATAAAACTCGAAGTTAAGTATATGATTAGAATAACAAAAGTAGTTATTATAATTTTTTTAATATTTATTAATATATGAATTTCAAAGTAAATATTAATGTGAAAATATAAAATTAATATATGTAAATCTTTTTAGAAATATTTTTTTTTTTAAAAAGACTTTTATATAGAAATTTGAAATACTAAATAAAATAAAATAAAAATATATTAATATAATATCGGATATAAAAGAAATATAATATAAAACAATATGAAATAGTAAATAAAATAGTAAATAAAATAAAGAAAAATTTATTAATATAATATAGGATATATAATAAAAATAATATATTAATCTATTTAATATTTTTTTTTTAGAAAAAAAAATAACTTTTATTAGAAATGTAAAATAATAAATAAATTGAAAAATTTATATATTTTATAATATCTGATATATATTATAAATACATATAAGAAATTGTAAATTAAATTCGAAAACGAAAACAATTACTTTTTGCTTTTTTATAATAATTTAATTTAAATTAAATTTATATATATTATTGAAATTATTAAATTTTTAAATATAATTTTTATAAGATATATAATAATATTAGTTTTTATTTCTAATTATAGTTTATTATCGAGGGTAATTAATATAATTATATTAAATAATTATTAAAAAAAAATATATTAAAAAAAAAATTATTAAATTTTTCGGCTACAAAATTTGAAACATATTAGAAATTTTCGATTAAACTTGAAAACGCCAAAAAAAATTATAATTATTTGAAAATTATTAAAGTTTATATATATATTATTATAATAACAAAATTATAACTAACAGATTTTTTAATTTTTATTATAATATTAATCGTAACGTAAAGTTTGATTTGAAAATAAAGGTTATAGTTAGATTTCATTGTAATTTTTGCAACCAAACCATACCAACTGCCCGTTAGCTTAGTTGGTGAGCTTATGATAATAAGCTATAATCAGAAGAATAAGAACCTTAAAAGCTTGCGGGCGAGCTTGTAAGCTAATAATATTGTAAAGAGGAGGGAATTAAAAAGGGTATTACACATTATTCTTCACTTTTTTTTTATTTTTAAAATTTTTTTTTTTTTTCAAATTTTTCGAACTTTTTTCAAAATTTTCGATTTTTTTCAAAATTTTCGATTTTTTTCAAAATTTCGATTTTTTTTCTACAAAAAAAATAAATATTTAATAAAATCTTTTAAAATTATTTAATTAACGTATCGATAAAATTGAATATATACATGTTCTAGTACCGGAGATTATTTAATAAATTTTTTAATTTTATATTAAGCAAATGGAAATTATATAAATAAAAATTATTAAAAGTAGCGATAAAAGCAATTCAATTTATACAATTTTCAAAATTAAATAAAATTCGCAAAATTCATATTATTTTAAAAAACAATATATAAATTGTAAAAATTGTATTTCATTTTATAAAGTCAATTAGTAATTGATAGTATATAAAACAAGAATATTTTATATTTTATAAATTTATTAATCGATAATTTACAAAAACAGGAAATCGCGTAATATTTAATAAAAGAAAATTTATAAATTAGATATATAATTAAAAAAAAATATATTATATAATAAATAAAAAAATAAAACAATAGTTTAGCCACAGAGGATAGCGTATAATATATAAAAATAAAATAATTTATAAAATAAGCATAAACAAAATATTTTGTGACGATCTAATCAGTCGGAGGGCTGGGAGATCAGTCAACTGGTCGCCGTATTCATATGGTATAAAACGAGCCTTTGGTTTTGTAACAAAAATATTTACTTAGAATCAACAATTGCAAAAAGCAGAAGTTGCTAAAAAAAAAAAGTCTTATATATATAAATAATTTTTATAATTGATAAAAAAACCTATTAAAAAATCAGAAAGCTTGCAGTTATACGTAATTGCTAAAAAGTTTGCAGCTATACGTAATTGCTGGAATAATACGAAAAGTGGCAACAAAGTAAATCGTTATATTACTTTTCCGTCCGAAAAAAGCGCGCCTTCGAGCTTTTATCTATTAGTACGTCGCTATCCAAATAATCGTACGAATTCAAACCTTCGAAATACGCTTTCAGCCAGTTTACAAGTTTTGCAAAAGAACCGGAAAGCTTTTTATACGCTAAATGAAAGTCGCGTATTTTTAAGAAAGCATATATAAAATTAGACGCGAAGTATTACGTAAGATTTTTATTTAAGCCTATTCAAAAAGCTTTGTATTAAAAGGTTTTTCGCTGCATTCGACAAGCGATTAATTTTTCGATTTCGTATTCAAACTTATTAATTATATTAATAAATTCAAAAGCTAAATTAATCTGATCTGAAAACGCGTCGTCAATTGCTTTACGCAATCGATTAATATAAAAAACTAAATGTACGTTTATAATATTAAAAAGGTTTAATTTGAAAGCGTTATCGAAAATTTTGGCTACAATTTTAAAAAGGCCGTTTGTAGAATTGTCGAGCTTGCGAAAAGGCCGGGAAATCGGAAATAAACGCATATCGAATTATACGTAATCGCTAACGTTAAAATCGATCGCGCGGCGAGACTTATTCGCATTTTTTTTTATTTTGTCGTAGGTTTGTTAAAAATGCGATTTGGCGAGGTTCCAAGCGTCGTAATAGCGGCGAGCGTACGCACGAGCTTCGTCTGCGTTTAGCTTATATAAAAAGTTGAAAAAAAGGGAAATATCGAGCTTCCAGTTCCAATTGGTATAAAAAATATAATCGTATATAATTTTAAAAAATAAAAAGCTATTTAAACTTTCGTAAAAGAGTACTATTTGAGCGAAATCTATTATTAAAAGAAATTCGTTTTAATCGTTTTGATAGAAATTCATAAAGGGTCGAAAGCGTTTTTGCAAATATTGGTTGTAAATTTCGGTCTGACCGTCGGTTTCAAAATAAGCGGCTATCGAAAGCTTTAATTGCGTATCGAATATTTTGTTTAATTTAAACCAGAAAATAAATTAATATTAAAAATTACGATCGTTAATAATACTTTTTAAAAGGTCAAAATACTTGTATACGTGGAATATATACAATTTGGCGAAGCTTCGAGCGTCGATATTTTTATAGCAAAAAATCGAAATAATCTGTTTAGAAAAGCGATTTATTATTATAAATACGTTATCGTAATCGTATTTATTTTTATTAAAATTGCAAAAATCTATTATAACGTGTTTTCAAAAATGGTTAAAAACAAAAAAAAGCTGAAAAAAATCGGGGCGTTTATTTTTTAAAATAAAACTCCTTCGATAAGCGTGGCAATTGCGATAGTATTATTTTACGAAAGCTGTTATACCTCGCTAATAATATTGGTCCGAAAGCAATTGCGTAGTTTTGCGAACGCTAAAATAAACGGTGGAAATTTAATCGTGCATTTTTCGTATAAAAGCCAAACGAAAATAATCGACGTCTGGTATTATTAAGCGGCCGTAATATAACAGCAAATCGCGTTTAAGTATATACGAAATATTATTAACGTCGTTTTCTTTCGTAGCGTTTCGTACAGCTTTCTTTCGAAAGGCTATTAAGCTATTAATTATGCGATTAGCGTGGAAAATTTAATTAACGATACGGAATACGAGAAAAAAATCAGCTATTTTAACGATAAAAACAGCTGTTTCGGAGGCCGTAGAAAATCGAAATTTTTTAATCAAAAAGCGATAATCGATCTAATCGGCTCGAAAAAAGATTTGCAGGCGTTAAATGCGTTTAAAAAAGTTTTAGCGATCGAATTCGTTCGTACGACGTGTTAATGCGTCAGTCAAAAAATTATATTTATTTGGTTTGTACGTAATAAAAAAGTTGTAATCGGCGAAAAGCTCGGCCCAACGTATTTGTCGAGCGTTTAAAAATTTAAAAATTATAAAATATTCCAAAGCTTTATAATTAATAATAATTTTAATCTAATAAATTGAACCAGCTAATTTAATACGAAAATTGCTTAGAAATTTTACAATTGCGAGCATTTTTTTATCGTATACGACGTAGTTTAGCTTTGCGAAAGCTATGGTTTTGCTAAAGTAAACGATTAGAAGCTAATCGTCGTTATAAAATTAAAAAAGCACAAAAGCTATTACGCCGTCGGAAGCGTCAGTTTTTAATATATAAAAAAATTTTTACTTATAATATTATAAAACTAGTATAATAGTAAAAGTTAGTGTAAAAAGGTCGAAATTCTCCTGATATTTAAAAATAAAATTAAAAAAAACGTTAGCTTTAATTAAATAAACCAAAGGTTTTATAATTATATCGTAGTTTCGAATAAAACGTCGATAGAAGTTACAAAAACCAAAAAAGCTTTATATATTTTTTACAATAATAAAAGGCTTCCAATAGGCGATTACGAAGACTTTTTCTGGATCTATTTTTAAGCTTTTAGTCGAAATGATAAAGCTTAAATAACGGGTCCGAATAACGTTGAATTTAAACTTCCGAATATCGGCCTGTAATTTAGCGTCAGCGAGTTTTTGAAATATTTTGCGAACGTATATAGCGTATTTTAAAAAATCGAACGAATAAATAAAAATATTATTTAAATATGCAATACAAAAATCGTTTAAATAATCGAAAAAAACGTCGTTTATATAGCGTTAATAAATTGCGGATTTATTAATAAAGCTAAAAAATAGTATTTTGCATTTATAAGCGCCGTAACGCGTACGAAACGTCGTTAATTTTTTATTAACGAAGTCCATTCGAATTTTATAAAAAGCTTAACGAATATCGAGCTTCGTAAAAATCCGCGCTTCCGAAAAACGAGCAAAAATTTTATCGATAAAAAGGAAAAGATAGCGATTTTTACGAATAACGTTATTAAAAGCTCGATAATCGATATAAAAACGTAATAAACCGTCGGGTTTTTTAACGAAAAGCATTAAAACAGCGAAAAAAACGATAGAAAATTCGATAAAGCTTTTATTAAAATTGTTTTGCAAATAGGTTTTAATAATCTCGAGTTTTAAAATCGATATTTTATATAAAAAAGTATATTTTAGCTTTTTTTTACTTATAATAAATTCGATTTTATAGTCGTAGGGCCGGTGAGAAACTAGCTCGTTATTAGCGGCCTTAGAAAACACGTGTTCGAAGTTTTTGTATTCCGAAGAAAAAAATTCGAAAAAAGGTTTATTCGAAGTTAGCTCTATTAAATTGGTTAAAAGGGTCGAAATCGATATTTCGTTGGTTTTGAAACGTTCGAAAAAATTATAAGATTGGATCTTAAAAGAAGTATTATACGTAAAATCGTTTAGTATTTTATCGATTTCGTATAAAAAAGTTGAAAACATTTCAACTGTTTTTTTTCTAAAAATCAGTTTAAAAGCGTATGCAATAATTTAACAAATAAAAATTAAATAAACAGTAGGTTAAGGAATTCGTTTTCGAACTGGTTTAAAAAATTCAAAAAATAGCTTATTTAAATTATCGATTATATTAAACTAAAAGGCTATTGCGGCGAAAGCTTTTTTTCGGTTTTTAATATAACTGTTTTTCGTAAAACGAAAAAAAGCTGTTTTTACGAAAAAAAAAAAAAAAAAAAAAAAAAAAAAAAAGAAATAATAGAAAAAAGATCGTCAGCCTAAAAAAAAAATAATATAATTTCTTATATTATCCTATTAGCGTCGCTATCGAAATTGACACCGCGAATAAAATTCGACCTTTTCGCGCTTCGCATAGCGTCGTAAGTCTGTTACAATTAGTTAAGGTTTTTATTACGTTTTACAACGTCGTTTTAATAGCGAGATTGAATTTTTCGAAGGTGCAAATAAGAGATTTTAATACAACGAACGTAAAAAGCTGTAGGGAAGTAAAACTTCGGCTAATAAAGCTTATAGTATAAATATTAAAAAAAAAATTAAAATATTAAAAAAATAAAATAATTAGTATAAAATAAGATATATATTTTTAAAAATTAATATTTAAATAAAAAAGATTTTTTTAATAAAAAAACAAAGCGGTAGCGTTTAAGTTATGAAAAATAATATAATTAAAAATTAAAACTTATATTAAAATAAAAGCAGATGGTGTATATATTATAAGAAAAAATATTATTAGAAAAATGATTTAAATTATAATAAACAGAAGGTGGTATTTAAATTATAAAGATTTATAATATAAATAAGTAAAACAAAAAGACAAAAATTATATAATAGAAAAAGTAAAAGAAATTTTAAAAATTATAAAAATTAAATATATATAATAAAATAAATAAAAAGTAAAACTTATATTTCGGAAAAATTAATTTTTTAAATATATAATTAAATAAGAAAAAAAAGACTTATAAGTTCTAAGGAAATAATATATAAATCAAAATATAATATTATAATAAAATAGGCAAAAATAGCGTATAAATTATAATTACATAATATATAAATTAAATAATATATAAAATTAAATAATATATAAATTAAATAATATATAAATTAAATAATATATAAATTAAATAATATATAAATTAAATATTTATCATATTTAATAAATAAATAAATAAATAGCGTATAAAATAAAAGGAAGATAAATATAAATAGAAAAAAAAAAAACTTATATTACAAAAAACAAGGTGGCGTTTAATTTATAATAAATAAATATATAAATAAATATATATCAGAAAAAAAAGGTATAAATAATAATTATAAAAGAAAATTAATATATAATATAATATAAATTATAAAAAAATTAAAATAAAAATCTAAAGAAATACATTTATAATACAAAAGACAAAAAAAAAATAGCCTAAAATTTAAAAACAATAATATAAAAATCGAAAAAAAAAAAAAAAAATAATAAAAAAGACAAAAAATCAGCTTAAAATTCATAAAAAAAGAATATAAATTAAAAATTTAAAGTATATAATAATTTAAACTGGATATAGCGTATATATTATAAGAAATAATAATATAAATAAATAAAGTTTAATTTAAATTAAAAGAAAAAACGGGGGTGGCGTTCAAACTATAAATTTTTTATTTATAAATAAATAAAAAAATAAAAAAAAATTTCAAAAATAAAAAAAAAGCAAAAGATATGAAAACATATTAAAATAAAATATACATAATAAAACCAGCAGAAAAATAGCGTATAAATTATAATAAAAAGATTTATTAAAAGATTTGCAACGGATAGCGTTTATTATAAAATAAAAATAAAATAAAAATAAAATAGAAATAAAATAGAAATAAAATAGAAATAAAATAGAAATAAAATAGAAATAAAATAGAAGTAAAATAGAAATAAAATAGAAATAAAATAGAAATAAAATAGAAATAAAATAGAAATAAAATAGAAAATAAAATAGAAATAAAATAGAAATAAAATAGAAATAAAATAGAAATAAAATAGAAATAAAATAGAAATAAAATAGAAATAAAATAGAAATAAAATAGAAATAAAATAGAAATAAAATAGAAATAAAATAGAAATAAAATAGAAATAAAATAGAAATAAAATAGAAATAAAATAGAAATAAAATAGAAATAAAAGTAAAGTAAAAGTAAACTAAAGTAAAAGTAAGATAGAAGTGAAATAAAAATAACCAAAAGTAAAATAAAAGTTAATCAAAAACTAAAAAGAATTAAAGCGTTTGTATTATAAGAAAGTAATATATAAATAAATCAAAAATTGTATAATAAAATAAGCAATAAAAATTGTTTAAATTGTAAAGAATAAAAAAAAAAATAGAAATAAAATACAAGTAAAATAAAATTGAAATAAAAATAAAATAAAAGTAATATAAAAGTAAAATAAAAGTAAAATAATAGTAAAACATTTGCATTATAAAAAAGTAATATATAATTAAATCAAAAATTATATAATATAATAAGTAATAGAAATCGTATAAGCTGTAAAGAATTAGAATAGAAATAAAATAAAAGTAAAATAAAAGTAAAATAAAAGTAAAATAAAAGTAAAATAAAAGTAAAATAAAAGTTAAATAAAAGTAAAATAAAAGTAAAATAAAAGTAAAATAAAAGTAAAATAAAAGTAAAATAAAATTAAAAAATAGAAATATAATAAAAGTAAAAAGCGTTTGTATTGTAAAAAAATAAAATATAATTGAATTAAAAATTATATAATAATATAAGCAATAGAAATCGTTTATATTGTAATAAATTAAAACAAAATTAAAATAGAAATAAAATAAATAATAAAATAAGCTACGAAAATCGTATATATTATAAAAGAATAATATATGAATAAAATAGAAATAAAAAAAAATAAAGAAGAAATGAAATGAAATAAAAATAAAATAGAAATAAAATAAAAGTAAAATAAAAGTAAAATGGAAACAAAACAAAAGTAAACTGAAAATAAAATAAAAACAAAAAAATAAATTAGACAAATATAAAACAGAAATAAAATGAATAAAATAAAAAATAAAAAAAAAAAAAATAGGGAGCGTATCTACTAAAAAAATTAATATATAAATAAATGTCCTAAAAAAATATAATAAAACAAGTAATAAAAAATGTATAAATTGATTTGTTTCTATAAATAAATATAATATATTATAAAACAAGCAAAAAGGAGCGTACAAGTTATAAAAAAAGTATTAATTATAATAATCAAAAGATAGCGTATAAAAGAAAAACTTAGTATTAAATAATTATTAAATTAAATAGAAAAGAATATTATTAAATAAATAAATAAAAAGCTTATATATTATAAGGAAATAATATATAAGAAAAATAAATCAAAAAAAAAAAAACTAATAATAAATAAAATTAAAATTGTTAATTGAAAGAAAAAAATAAAAAAATAAAAAAATAAAAATAAAAATTATATTAAAAAATAGGCAGAAGATAGCGTTGATAATTTAAAGAAAAAAATTATAAATAAAATATATATATATAATAATAAAATATGCAAAAAAAAGCGTTCCATAATATCAAAATAATAATATTTAAATAAAATATATTACAAAAATAAATAATAAGAAGCGTATAAATTATTCGAAAATAAATATATAATTAAAAAATGAAATAAAATAAAAATGAAATATTTTATAAATTAGAAAGAAATAATTTGTAATAGATAAATGAACTTAAAGATATAATATATTAGATTATATAAAAGACAGCGTTTTTATTATAACAAAATAAAATAAATAAAATTAATAAAAAAATTAAATAAGAACGTATAAATTTAAAAGAAGGTTAGGGTTTATTAAGATTTTAATAAAATAAATCATACAATTAAATATGCAAAAAATAATATTCAAATTATAAAAAATTATATTTTAATAAAATATATAGCAAATATACAATGAAAAAGATGTAAATTGAAAGAATAATAATATAGAAATAAATATAACATAAAATTAGAAATTAAAAAGCGGATAAAAAGGATAAGGGAAAAAGATATAACGAAAAAAAAAAAAAAGGAAATAATATATTAAGGGCTTTTTTAAAATAAAGCAAGCAAAGGAAAAAAAAGAGAGGAAAAAAGAGAGGAAAAAATAGAGGAAAAAAGAGAGGAAAAAAAGATATTAAAAAAAAGAGGAAAAAAGAGAGGAAAAAATAGATTAAAAAATATATAAAAAAAATATATTAAAAAATATATTAAAAAAAATAAAAAAAAATATATTATAAAAAAAATATATTAAAAAATATATTAAAAAATATATTAAAAAATATATTATAAAATGCATTCAAAATTATATTAAAAAATTTATTAAAATTTGATTAACAAAATATATTAAAAATGCAAAAATATATTAACAAAATATATTAACAAAATATATTAACAAAATTTATTAACAAAATATATTAACAAAATATATTAGCAAAATATATTAACAAAATATATTAACAGAATATATTAATAGAATATTATGAAAAATAAGAAAATATAAGAAAATATAATAAAATATAATAGAATATAATAGAATATAATAGAATATAATGGAATATAATAGAATATAATAGAATATAATAAAAATATAATAGAATATAATAGAATATAATAGAATATAATAGAATATAACATAATATAATAGAATATAATAGAAAAAGTTATGAAAAGCGTATTAATTTAGAATAAATAAGAAATAAATAAAATATATATAGATAGAATAAGCAATGGAAATCGTATAAATTATAAAGAATTAATATATATATAATAAAAAAAAAAAAAGAAAAAAAAGCATATGATAAAATAAGCATAATATAGCGTATAAATTATAGAAAAATAATATATAAACAGAATAAATAAAATATAAAAATAAAAAAAAGCAAAAAAAAAATCGTAACAAATATGAAAAAGTAATATAAAAATAAAATATGTAACAAAATAAATAATAAAAGGCGTAAAAAGTATGAAAAAGTTACATAGAAATAAAATATATAATAGATTAAGTAATAGAAAGCGTAAGTTTAATAAAAAAAGTTATAAATAAATAAAATATAAATGAAATAAGTAATAGAAAGCGTAAAAAGTTATGAAAAAAGTAATATAAAATAAAATTTATAATAAAATAAGTAACAGAAAGCGTAAATGTTAAGAAAAAGTTATATATAAATAAAATATATAATAAAATAAGTAATAGAAAGCGTAAATGGTAAAAAGAAAATATAAGAAAAAATATAAAAGGGCATAGGAAGCGTAAATATTATGAAAAAGTTATATGTAAATAAAATATATAATGAAATAAGTAATAGAAAGCGTAAATGGTAAAAAGAAAATATAAGAAAAAATATAAAAGGGCATAGGAAGCGTAAATATTATGAAAAAAATATATGTAAATAAAATATATAATGAAAAGAAGTAATAGAAAGCGTAAAAAGTTATGAGAAAGTAATATATATAAAAAATATATAATAAAATATATAATAAAATATATAATAAAATATATAATAAAATAAGTAATAAAATATATAATAAAATAAGTAATAAAATAAGTAATAAAATAAGTAATAAAATAAGTAATAAAAAGCGTAAATAGTAAAAAGAAAATATAAAAGAAAATATAAAAGAAAATATAAAAGAAAATATAAAAGAAAATATAAAAGAAAATATAAAAGAAAATATAAAAGAAAATATAAAAGAAAATATATAAAAGAAAATATATAAAAAAAAATATAAAAAAAAATATAAAAGAAAATAAAAAGAAAATATAAAAGAAAATAAAATTGAAAGCGTAAATGTTATAAAAAAGTTATATATAAATAAAATATAAAATAAAATAAGTATTAAAAAGCGTAAATGTTTTAAAAAAATTATATATAAATATAAAAGAAAATATAAAAGAAAATATAAAAGAAAATATAAAAGAAAATAAAATTGAAAGCGTAAATGTTATAAAAAAGTTATATATAAATAAAATATAAAATAAAATAAGTATTAAAAAGCGTAAATGTTTTAAAAAAATTATATATAAATAAAATATAAAATAAAATAAGCAATGGAAAGTGTAAAAAGTAATATAAAATAAAAATATATAATAAAAAAAGGAATAGAAAGCGTAAAAATTATAAAAAAGTAATATGTAAATAAAATATATAATAAAATAAAAAATAATAATCGTAAAAAAATATGAAAAAGTAATATAAAAAAAAAATATATAATAAAATAAGCAATAGGAAGCGTAAAATTATAAAGAAATAAAATAAATAAATTAAAATAGATAAATTAAATAAATAAATTAAAATGGATAAATTAAAATAGATAAATTAAAATATGTAAATTAAAATAGATAGATTAAAATAAATAAATTAAGGTAAATAAATTAAAGTAAATAAATTAAAGTAAATAAATTAAAATAAATAAATTAAAGTAAATAAATTAAAGTAAATAAATTAAAATAAATAAATTAAAATAAATAAATTAAAATAAATAAATTATATAATAGAATAAGCATGAATAGCGTATAAGTTATAAGGGAATAATATAAGAATTAAAGATTTGGAATAATATAAAATAATTAAAATTAAATTTAAGATTAAATTTAGAAATATATTTAAAATAAAATAGAAAATTAAAATGGAAGTTAAGTTTAAATTAAAGTTTGAGTTAAGTTTAAGTTATAATTAAGATTATAAGTTAGATTATAATTTAAGTTATAGTTTAAGTTATAGTTTAAGTTATAGTTTAAGTTATAGTTTAAGTTATAGTTTAAGTTATAGTTTAAGTTATAGTTTAAGTTATAGTTTAGGGTTATAGTTTAGGGTTATAGTTTAAGTTATAGTTTAAGTTATGATTTAAGTTATGATTTAAGTTATAGTTTAAGTTATAGTTTAAGTTATGGTTTAAGTTATGGTTTAAGTTATGGTTTAAGTTATGGTTTAAGTTATGGTTTAAGTTATGATTTAAGTTATGATTTAAGTTATG